>CAUDMG010000586.1:7500-142500 GCA_958450375.1 Homarus gammarus
CTGTCTGTCTGTCTCTGTCTGTCTGTCTCTGTCTGTCTCTGTCTGTCTGTCTCTGTCTCTGTCTCTGTCTGTCTGTCTGTCTCTGTCTGTCTCTCTGTCTGTCTCTCTGTCTGTCTCACGATAATATGTAAGTGAGTGGTTACTTAATTTTCTCCTTTGGTTGAGTGAGTGAGAGAGCCAGAGAAAGTAAGTCAGAAGATGAGTGAGCGAGTGAGTGAGTGTGTGAGTGAGTGAGTGTGTGAGAGAAAGTAAGTCAGAAGATGAGTGAGCGAGTGAGTGAGTGTGTGAATGTGTGTGTGAGTGAGAGAGTGAGGGAAGTAAGTCAGAAGATGAGTGAGTGAGTGAGACACGCAGTGAGTGAGAGTGAGTGAGTGAGAAAAGGCTGTGAATGTCTCTACTCCCAAGGCCTTCTCCAACACCCTCATAAAAAATACTAATCCCCCCCTTGTTAACTCCCGGTAGAAATCCCCGGTAATTCCCGGTAAAGGCCCGGGTATAATGCCCTCTTTTACCTGTAATCAATACCCATCAACACCTGCACCTGGGCATCCGGGCGTTATGCACTCCAGTTAGCGGGGCATATATTTTCACGTTTTATTTTCCTTGAACATTTTTCGTTGGTTTTGATTTTAGCGAAGGGAGTGAGTGGGTGGAGAGGGGATTGGGTGGGTGGAGAGGGCAGTGAGTAGGCGATGAGTGGGTGGAGAGGGTAGTGGGTGGGTGGAGAGGGCAGTGGATGGGTGGAGAGGCTAGTGGGTGGGTGGAGAGGGCAGTGGGTGTGTGGAGAGGGGAGTGGGTAGGCGGAGAGGGCAGTGAGTGGGCGGAGAGGGAGGTCAAGCTAGTTTTTCTTACCTGTTGAAGGTCATCACGACCCACAATATAACAGAGAAAAAATTCAGCTTTTTTTTACATTTTGTATTCGAGTGAAGAGAGAGAGAGAGAGAGAGAGAGAGAGAGAGAGAGAGAGTATCGTACTTTACCAATAATGAACAAGAACAAATAATAATTCACAGTCAAGTCTCAAAGAAAATTGTCCGCCATATTAGGTACAGATTCGTAGACCACTAAACCGGACCACTAAACCGGACCACTAAACTGAACCACATTATTAAGAGAGTTAGTGAAGCGATAATCTGAGTCAGTTCAGCGTCTGGTGACTTTGTTGAGTGTCCTTGGTTAAATAGCCACACTGTCATTGTTTGTTTACCTGTATGTTTGTATACCTGTACTGTCTATGTATGTATGTATGATAGACAGACAGACAGGTAGATTAGATAGGTAGATAGATAATAATAATAATAATAATAATAATAATAATAATAATAAGACTTTTCTCTTTAATTTACTTAGAAATCTGAAGGAGACTATTGAAGCAGAACGCGTGTTACACCAGAACCAAAAAGGTGTAATTACAGCGGCAAGAATGTGGTAATTATTGTGGTGTAACGATTGCCTGGGTCCTTGATAGAGTTACCTGTGCCTTGGTCTTTGTTATAGGGACAATCGTTACCTGTAATTTGTGTCATGTGAAATTTGATCCACCCTTGTTTTTTCACCTGATGATTGGCCCCCTGATTCTCCCTGACCTGACCTGACCTGACTTTAATTGAATTGCAATACACCTTTAAGATCACCTGAAGATTAACTACCCTTAGCCTATTTCACTTACCTGGGGAAGTTAGGTTAAGTTAGCTAAGGTTAGTTTAGGTTAGGTTAAATCAAGTCTAATTTTATTCCATATCAATTTTACTAATAACAACTAGACATAATAATATTCGTTGATGTTTCTTTACCTTTTAATAATAGTTAACAAAACGACTATTAGTAATGATTTATACTAAATAACTATAATAATTAATAGTATTTGAGGATATTAATCTCCCTTGCTATTGGTGGTAATTAAAACACTATTGTATGTTGATAATACTTTATTTTTTCATTTGATAATACTTAAGTAACACACTATTGGAGTATGTCTATTGCACACTGAATGATTGTTGAATATAATACTATTTGACGTTTTAAGAAGCTTTATAACATTGGTAACTAAATTGTGTAATAATAATAAGAATTTAACATCATGGTAACTAAATTGTGTAATAATAATAAGAATTTAACATCGTGGTAACTAAATTGTGTAATAATAATAAGAATTTAACATCATGGTAACTAAATTGTGTAATAATAATAAGAATTTAGCATCATGGTAACTAAATTGTGTAATATTAATAAGAATTTAACATCGTGGTAACTAAATTGTGTAATGATAATAAGAATTTAACATCATGGTAACTAAATTGTGTAATAATAATAAGAATGGTAACTAAATTGTGTAATTATAACACGGATTTAACATCAAGGTCAGGAATTTTTTAACTATGCTCTTGTAATATCTGGCCAATTGTATCCTTGATAAAAAACTGATGAAAATATTGGTAATTATCAGTAAACAAGAAGATTTACATATAGACGGACGCAATCTCACAGAAAAACAATAATATACATAAAAAAGTCAATATTTCTCTTAAGTATTGAAATCGCATCACATACCGCCATTTTGTAATTTTTGTTGTGCATTATTATAATTATAAAAGCTATATCATACTCGATGTGATTCTTGATAGCTCACACGTCAAGGACTAACTCGAGAATGTCTGTATGTCTGTAGCTCAGGTGAGGAAGGTTTACAACAGGTTAATGACTGATTGTGAATGTTGTTATGGCTGCATTGTATTTTGCTTACATGTAAACACTTAACACATTATCTTAGACATTACGAGGCTAATCACTTTTATGCTTCGTTTATAAGTCTCCTAAAACTACGATGCTTCTTGTATGAGTTTCTATCCCATTTAAATGCCACTGAATGCCTCGTCGTCTTAGTTGTCAGCGTTAATTGGCATCCATCGAGGTATGGGGTAAGCTGGCTGGCCGATGTAAAGGGTACCCTGTGTTATGCCCATAGCTTGGAAGATCTGACTGACCACTATATCCTCGTCTGTGTTTGTGTGTATCCACGTCTGTGGTGCTGGTGGGATCAGCTGGCCTAGTGGTCGTTGGTAGTGCTGTGTCTGTTGTGGTCGTTGGTAATACTGCGTCTGCTGGGGCTGGGTCACTGGTCGGTGTGTCAGCTGGGGTTGTGGGCATACATGGATCTGCTGAGGTCGGTGCTGGAATTGTGGGATCTGCTGAGGTCGGTGCTGGAATTGTGTGATCTGCTGAGGTCGGGTGGTCTGTTGAGGTGGTTGATACAGTTGGCTCTGCTGAGGTGGTTGGTACAGTTGGCTCTGCTGAGGTGGTTGGTACAGTTGGCTCTGCTGAGGTGGCGGTGGCTGTTGGAACGGTGGAATCTGCTGAGGAGGGTCGTGTTGAATCAGTGGGGTCTGCTGAGGATCGTCTTGAGTCAGTGGTGTCTGCTGAGGAAGGGGCTGCTGAGGTGGGGTCTGCTGAGGATCGTCTTGAAACAGTCCTGTCTGCTGAGGAGGGGACTGCTGAGGTGGGGTCTGCTGAGGGTCGTCTTGAAACACTGGTGCCTGCTCAGGAGGTGCTAGGAACGGTGATTTATGATGAGGTGGTAGTGGAGACATTTGCCTTATAGCGTTCAGTATTTGCTCATTCGCCAGAGGGTTGTCACTTCCCAAGTACTTATCGCACTTCGCTGAGTTCTTCTGCAGGCTGGGTCGAACATGACACGTCTGCATGCACTCCTGTAGGGTTGGGAATCTGTTATCATTGCCTAAACACCCGCCGTAGATGAAACAGTCGCAGGATTTCGTTTTGGTGTTGAAGTAGAAAGATGGGAAGTGAGCGCGGCATATTCCCATTTCTGGAGGGTCAAAGCAGAAGTTCGGAACATTTGAGGATATTTCCTGGCCACTCACGATCACAGCCACGGCGGACAAGTACAGGAAAATCATCATCTTCTTCGCCATTTCGTTTAATCCAACGAAAGAACAGATAAAACCCACACCCGAGTATTTAGTTATATGTCTTTCGTGTTAATTCATCAGGTTTATGGATACGGGACAGGAAATCCAGTTCACTTAAAGCACTTTGACTGCGTGAGGACAGGGAGTACTCTGGAGGCAGCTGAGCGCGGGAATGCTGGGAATTACTTGCTCTCGGGACAACGTGCTGGTGTTGACTGCTGGCCGCTTGGTGCTTCTCGTCCTTGTAATGTCTGCTTGGATGGGGACCGGTTCTTACCACCCCCGTCCCACCACTGATGCAAGTCTGGGATTCTCGCGTCACGGTACAACATCCTGGATAAAAAAAAAAAAAAGGAACTAAGAATTCGTGACAGAGATGCATTCGGGTTCAACGAAGAGCTAATTATCTGGATATTTTCCAAGTTTGAGTAAAATTGAAGAGAAGGGAATGGACTCGTGTGGTGGGGGTTAAGTGGTGGGGGTTAAGTGGTGGGTGGGTCAAGGGGTCAAGAGAAGCTGCGACTGTTGTTTGAAAATATAATTTACTGAAGATGTAACGAGAGTGACAAGAACACCTGAGGGTTCTTAGGATAGGTTAGGTTAAATAGGGTTAGATTAGGTTTACATTAAGTTTAGGTTAAGTAAAGATTCATTAGTGTTAGGAAAGTTAATCGTCAGGTAAATAAGATTAGGGGGCGAATCTTCAGGTAAACCAAACGATAATAATATTAGTGCTACTACTACTACTACTACTACTACTACTACTACTACTTTTTTTTTTTTTTTTTTTTTTTTTTTTTTACGTGGCCTCCAGCCTCCCCCAATAGCCACACCTTCGCCACCATTTATTTACCTTAATATTAAATATCCTAATACATAAGAAGCTATCCTATCTGTGTTAAATTAGTTGAGCCGCAGATCTATGCGGCATTCAGTGACTGTCGCCTCATAGTCAATATCTGCAGCAGTTGTCGGAGTAGGGGCAGAAGCTCTCGTTCCCCTGAGGCAGAGCAAAGCCGACCGAAGGAGAGAGAAGGACAGTCGACATCTCATCCAGGCTGTAACATAACTTCTGGGCTGCTGCTTCTGTTCGGAGATCACCTCCGTGAGTTTGGCGTAGAAACATCTTGCACTTGGTCCCATCCCACCAGAGGTTGTGAACACTACTACTACTACTACTTTTTTTTACGTGGCCTCCAACCTACCCCAATAGCCACACCTACGCCGCCATTTTATTACCTTCAAATTAAATATCCACTACTCCTCCTCCTCCTCCTACTACTACTACTACTACTAATAATAATAATAATAATAATAATAATAATAATATTACAATATAAACACGTCCTGTACATCCACGTCCCACGGACACGTACTTACCTGGGGACAGAAACAGCTGACATGATAACAATAGGAAAACACAGTCCAAGCTAATCCAGTAAAGGTGTTGTCCTGAGTGTGATGTATGTATGTATGTAGGTTACGTCGGTAGGTAGGTAGGTAGGTAGGTAGGAAGGAAGGAAGGAGGTATGTATGTTTGTATGTCGTCAAAGGTAACTATAACATACATAATTGATATAAATAACACAAGGTCATCGAAAAAAGAAGGGCCTGGGTTGAGATATAATGGGCATTTAAAACCTGGGTATTATTTTACGATCATTCTCATATTATTCAGCATCATAACCCCATTGACCCACGTACCTTGGGTCAGGTCAAAGGTCGAAATTAACTCCTATTTTATTCCTTTTTCTTTCTATTTTTTTCTTTCGTTTCCTAACATCACTTTATACCTAAATCTTGCAATATTTCCTAGCAACACTTTATGATTAACCTTGCAACACTCCATAAACAACCCTGCAACACCATAAACAACCTTGCAACACCATAAACAACCTTGCAACACCGTAAACAATCTTGCAACACTTCATGAACCGTAACGAAGTCTGTGTGTGTACTCTAACCTTGTAATGTCATAAGGCTTTTTTTTTTTAGTAAACACATATGCTGTACGTATGTATATATGTATGTATGTATGTATGTATGTATATATGTATGTATATATGTATGTATGTATATATGTATGTATGTTCACCCCTGTCAAGACCATCACCCTCAGTAACACCAAGATCCTGCTCCATCTGAAAGTTACCTGACCTACTCTTCACTCCAACTGTTAACATGAAGGCTATCCACTTATTCTCACTTATATAGAGCAGATTATAAGCTCAGCAACACGCATATTAACTCCTGATATTTTATAATGCCAGCACTATTAACGGGGCACTATTTTATGTGGTTGAGCATACGGATTTGAGTTTACCTGAAGATTTGACCTTCCTCGGATTATTTCATCTGAAGATTAAATACCCAAATGATGTGTGTGTGTGTTTGAGGGGGTAGCGTAGGTTAGAGTGTGTTAGGTCATGTTATTTAAGGTTAGGTTAGGGTAGGTTAGATTGGTAATTGGTTGGGTGAGATTAGGTTAAGTTAAGTTAAGTTAGGGTGGTCAATCTTGAGATGAAATAATCTTGGCAAATCTTCAGGTGACATTTTAACTGTCGTGTTTATAAACCTTAAGATCTCGTTCTGTTTCACTGCTTCCCGAGACTGTGGATCACCGCCTTACACCTGACACCAACATTCCATGCCAAGGTAGACATGATTTTGTACAACTCGCCCTCCAAAAAAGTATCTTCACTGCAGGATTCGATAGATTCCATAATGAACACTGTGACTCCTGTTGTCTCGGTATTGTCAAAATCCTTCATCCGTTGTGTCATATTATCTCACATGAAACAATATAGATAGTTTTTTGAGGGAAGGGAGTGTACGTGTGGTAGTAAGACCAAGGATATTGTTATTGCTGGCAGGTTTAATGAAGGTGTTATGGAGAATTAAAAAAAAAAAATCCCACAGGTGTTACGGTGATCTTGTATGCCAAAGAGATGGTATGAGTTTGTGGTGGTGGTGGTAGTGAATGTAAAAAGGTAATTTGTGATCTGTGTTGTAGGTAGTTGTGTTTATGGCGTCATTAGAGGAATGTGTAAGGCTGAAAGGAATGGTAAATAGATCAAAATATATTTAGTAATAAGAGCGTAGGAACAAGAACTGAGCCTTAAGGTACTCCAGCGTTAATGGGAAAGTTCAGTATGTCGACCGTCCACACCTGGGCACTAATACCTTACTCGTTACCATTGTTTGTGAACCTCCACTGTCTAGGTGTACATTGCTTGCATACCTTCACGATCTATGCACATTGTATATCAGCATTGTCTTCTCACATGCTCCACTGTATACCAGATCTTGTTCAGAGGCTTAAAGATGAAAATTATTATTATTATTATTATTATTATTTAGTAGTAGTAGTAGTAGTAGTAGTAGTAGTAGGTGGCTCTTCCTATGACGGCGATCACGCCATGGTGTGCAAGAAAGGGGGCTTCATATGCATGAGGCATGACGAAGTAAGGGATCTCACAGCAAATATGTTGAAGGAAATCTGCCGGGATATCATGGTAGAACCGACCCTCCTTCCATTGGATGGTGAGATCTTCCAACATAGGACTTCAAACACATCTAACGAAGCCCGTGTTGACGTCAGTGCTCGAGGATTCTGGACGCGAGGACAGCGAGCTTTCTTCGACATCAGGATTTTTGATCCCATGGCCGCATGTCACCGTAACCTAGCTCTCGATGCTGCACATAGGAGGAACGAGAACGACAAGATAAGGGCATATGGGGAGAGAATCCAAAACGTTGATCAAGGCAGCTTCACTTCTGTAGTGTTCACAACCGCTGGTGGGATGGGACCAAGTGCAAGATGTTTCTACGCCAGACTCTCGGAGTTGATCTCCGAACAGAAGCAGCAGCCCAGAAGTTATGTTACAGCCTGGATGAGATGTCGACTGTCTTTCTCTCTCCTTCGGTCGGCTTTGCTCTGCCTCAGGGGAACGAGAGCTTCTGCCCCTACTCCGACAACTGCTGCAGATATTGACTATGAGGCGACAGTCACTGAATGCCGCATAGATCTGCGGCTCAACTAATTTAACACAGATAGGATAGCTACTTATGTATTAGGATATTTAATATTAAGGTAATTAAATGGTGGCGAAGGTGTGGCTATTGGGGGAGGCTGGAGGCCACGTAAAAAAAAGAAAAGTTGTAGTAGCAGTAGTAGTAGTAGTAGTAGAAATAGAAATAAAAGTTTTACAATTATAGTCAGGGTTATAAAAGTGCGAATGTATGAAACATTTTATTAGAAATAATTATTGCAGACGTAAATAATAACTTATAATGATATATACAACCAACACAGTACTTATAATACATATAGTTAGATAGTGTTCCAAAAGTTGTGATATTAATAAAAGTTGTTGGTAGGTTGTGAGGCAGGGTGTTATGTTACCAGGCTGCTGCTACACTTATAACATTATTATGTGTGAGGAAGGTGAGTAGTGTCTTCAGCAGTGTTGCCAGTATATGAAACAATGTAACATTGGTAACTTAACAGTGACAAGTTGACTGTAATATCTGGCAACACTTACCCTGTCAATATGGTAACAATGGAATGGTGCAGTAAATAAATTATACAAATTTAACACTGGACTTGTTACATGGTAAACATGTGTTACATTAAGAGGATCAGCTGATACGATGTAAACATCCTGACAATGTTGAGTCTTTATCGCTGATGTTCCTTCCAACACCATGATCTAAATTAACACAAAATGTTTCAGTTACAATTAATGTGAAGTTAACAAAACAATTGGTTCTCAGAACACGTGTAACTGTCAAGGTGTTTCTGTTTCAACTTCTGGTGACGGACAGAAGTTCCCTAAAACGTCAACAATAAACTGAATATTGTGGACCCCTAGTTGGTCCTCTTATACATCCATTACTACTGATATTTTCTGTTCAGTGTTGAGTGTGTCCGTGTGGCAGGAAGACTTCAAGCCGTAGCCAGTGTAAGGAAGGCTGTTGTCTGTTGGCCAGCGTCTGCTCACGGGAGGAAGCCGGGGATAGAGACTGGCTTGCCCACGTACAGTGACCCAGCGCTGCCCCTCGGTGATCCTAATATATGGGTGATTAACATACGTCTTGCCACTGCCCCTGTACTTCCCACTGCCCCTGTACTTCCCACTCTCCCTGTACTTCCCACTGCCCCTGTACTTCCCACTGCCCCTGTACTTCCCACTGCTCCTGTACTTCCCACTACCCCTGTACTTCCCACTACCCCTGTACTTCCCACTACCCCTGTACTTCCCACTACCCCTGTACTTCCCACTACCCCTGTACTTCCCACTACCCCTGTACTTCCCACTACCCCTGTACTTCCCACTATCTTTTTTTCCTCGTTCGTCCGGCCAGATGTCTGCACCACTGCTGGCAACTGTGGTGTTTCCTGAGTCAGCTTTTGTGTTTCCTGAGTCGGCTTTTGTGTTTCCTGAGTCAGTTGTTGTGGTTGCTGTGTTTCATGAGTCAGCTGTTGTGGCTCTTGTGTTTCCTGTGTCGGCTGTTGTGGCTCTTGTGTTTCCTGTGTCGGCAGTTGTGTTTCCTGAGTCGGCTGTTGTGTTTCCTGAGTCGGCTGTTGTGTTTCCTGTGTCGGTTGTTCTGTTTCCTGAGTCGGCTGTTGTGTTTCCTGTGTCGGTTGTTCTGTTTCCAGAGTCGGTTGTTGTGTTTCCTGTGTCGGTTGTTGTGTTTCCAGAGTCGGTTGTTGTGTTTCCTGTGTCGGTTGTTGTGGCTCTAGTGTTTCCCGAGTCAGTTGTTGTGTTTTCTGAATTAGTTGTTGTGGCTCTTGTGTTTCCTGAGTCAGTTGTTGTGGCTCTTGTGTTTCCTGAGTCAGTTGTTGTGGCTCTTGTGTTTCCTGAATCGGTTGTTGTGGCTCTTGTGTTTCCTGAGTCAGTTGTTGTGGCTCTTGTGTTTCCTGAGTCAGTTGTTGTGGCTCTTGTGTTTCCTGAGTCAGTTGTTGTGGCAAATGTGTTTCATGAGTCAGTTGTTGTGGCTCTTGTGTTTCCTGAATCGGTTGTTGTGGCTCTTGTGTTTCCTGAATCGGTTGTTGTGGCAATTGTGTTTCATGAGTCAGTTGCTGTGGCTCTTGTGTTTCCTGAGTCAGTTGTTGTGGCTCTTGTGTTTCATGATTCAGTTGTTGTGGCTCTTGTGTTTCCTGAGTCAGTTGTTGTTGCTCTTGTGTTTCATGAGTCAGTTGTTGTGTCACTTGTGTTTCCTGAATCGTTTGTTGTGGTTCTTGTGTTTCCTGAGTCAGTTGTTGTTGCTCTTGTGTTTCCTGAGTCAGTTGTTGTGTCTCTTGTGTTTCCTGAGTCAGTTGTTGTGGCTCTTGTGTTTCATGATTCAGTTGTTGTGGCTCTTGTGTTTCCTGAGTCAGTTGTTGTTGCTCTTGTGTTTCATGAGTCAGTTGTTGTGGCTCTTGTGTTTCATGATTCAGTTGTTGTGGCTCTTGTGTTTCCTGAGTCAGTTGTTGTTGCTCTTGTGTTTCATGAGTCAGTTGTTGTGGCTCTTGTGTTTCCTGAGTCAGTTGTTGTGGCTCTTGTGTTTCCTGAGTCAGTTGTTGTGGCTCTTGTGTTTCCTGAGTCAGTTGTTGTGGCTCTTGTGTTTCCTGAGTCAGTTGTTGTGTTTCCTGAATCGCTTGTTGTGGCTCTTGTGTTTCCTGAGTCACTTGTTGTGTTTCCTGAATCAGTTGTTGTGGCTCTTGTGTTCCCTGAATCGGTTGTTGTGGCTCTTGTGTTTTCTGAGTCAGTTGTTGTGGCTCTTGTGTTTCATGATTCAGTTGTTGTGGCTCTTGTGTTTCCTGAGTCACTTGTTGTGGCTCTTGTGTTTCCTGAATCGGTTGTTGTGGCTCTTGTGTTTCCTGAGTCAGTTGTTGTGGCTCTTGTGTTTCCTGAGTCTGTTGTTGTGGCTCTTGTGTTTCCTGAGTCGGTTGTTGTGGCTCTTGTGTTTCCTGAGTCAGTTGTTGTGGCTCTTGTGTTTCCTGAGTCAGTTGTTGTGGCTCTTGTGTTTCCTGAGTCAGTTGTTGTGGTTCTTGTGTTTCCTGAATCGTTTGTTGTGTCACTTGTGTTTCCTGAGTCAGTTGTTGTGGTTCTTGTGTTTCCTGAGTCAGTTGTTGTGGCTCTTGTGTTTCCTGAGTCAGTTGTTGTGGTTCTTGTGTTTCCTGAGTCAGTTGTTGTGGCTCTTGTGTTTCCTGAATCGGTTGTTGTGGCTCTTGTGTTTCCTGAGTCAGTTGTTGTGGCTCTTGTGTTTCCTGAGTCTGTTTTTGTGGCTCTTGTGTTTCCTGAGTCGGTTGTTGTGGCTCTTGTGTTTCCTGAGTCAGTTGTTGTGGCTCTTGTGTTTCCTGAGTCAGTTGTTGTGGCTCTTGTGTTTCCTGAGTCAGTTGTTGTGGCTCTTGTGTTTCCTGAGTCAGTTGTTGTGGCTCTTGTGTTTCCTGAGTCAGTTGTTGTGGCTCTTGTGTTTCCTGAGTCAGTTGTTGTGGCTCTTGTGTTTCCTGAGTCAGTTGTTGTGGCTCTTGTGTTTCCTGAGTCAGTTGTTGTGTCTCTTGTGTCTCCTGAATCGTTTGTTGTGTCTCTTGTGTTTCCTGAGTCAGTTGTTGTGGTTCTTGTGTTTCCTGAATCGTTTGTTGTGTCTCTTGTGTTTCCTGAATCGTTTGTTGTGTCTCTTGTGTTTCCTGAATCGTTTGTTGTGTCTCTTGTGTTTCCTGAGTCAGTTGTTGTGGCTCTTGTGTTTCCTGAGTCAGTTGTTGTTGCTCTTGTGTTTCCTGAATCGTTTGTTGTGTCTCTTGTGTTTCCTGAGTCAGTTGTTGTGGCTCTTGTGTTTCCTGAATCGTTTGTTGTGGCTCTTGTGTTTCCTGAGTCAGTTGTTGTGGCTCTTGTGTTTCCTGAGTCAGTTGTTGTGGCTCTTGTGTTTCCTGAGTCAGTTGTTGTGGCTCTTGTGTTTCCTGAGTCAGTTGTTGTGGCTCTTGTGTTTCCTGAATCGTTTGTTGTGTCTCAGGCAACAAGGTGACATTAACCAACGGTTCTCTGTTCGCTAGCGGGTTTTGACTTCCAAGGATTCTGTCACAACTTTCGGTATTGTGCTGTTGGCTGGGTTGACCACCACAAGTAGTGAGGCATTCTTCCAGCGTGGAGAACTTGTTGTCGTTACCGCCACACCCACCGTACACGAAACAGTCACAGGTTTGTGTCTCACTGTTGAAGTAGAAGTGAGGGAAGTGGGCACGGCAGAGTCCCGTTACTGGAGGATCGAAACAGAGGTTAGGAACCTGCTGAGTTTCTTGCTGTGGCTCTGCCATCTGTTGAGATTCCTTGGGAAGCTCTGTCGCCTGCTGAGATTGTTGTTCAGGCTTTGTCATCTGCTGAGTTTCCTGCTGAGGCTCTGTCGTCTGCTGAGTTTCCTGCTGAGGTTCTGTCATATGCTGAGATTCTTGCTTGGGCTCTGTCGTCTGCTGAGTTTCATTGGGAAGTTCTGTCGTCTGCTGAGTTTCCTGCTGAAGCTCTGTCATCTGCTGAGATTCTTGCTTGGCCTCTGACATCTGCTGAGTTTCCTGCTGAAGCACTGTCGTCTGCTGAGTTTCCTTGGGAAGCTCTGTCATCTGTTGAGTTTCCTTGGAAAGCTCTGTCGTCTGCTGAGATTCTTGCTCGGACTCTGACATCTGCTGAGTTTCCTGCTGAGGCTCTGTCGTCTGCTGAGTTTCTTGCTGAGGCTCTGACATCTGCTGAGTTTCCTGCTGAGGCTCTGTCGTCTGCTGAGTTTCCTTGGGAAGCTCTGTCGTCTGCTGAGTTTCCTGCTGAGGCTCTGTCGTCCGCTGAGTTTCCTTGGGGAGTTCTGTCGTCTGCTGAGATTCTTGTTTGTGCGCTGATGTCAGCTGAGTTTCCTGCTGAGGCTCTGTCGTCTGGTGAATTTCCTTGGAGAGTTCTGTCGTCTGCTGAGATTCTTGTTTGTGCTCTGATGTCAGCTGAGTTTCCTGCTGAGGCTCTGATTTCTGCTGAGATTTCTGCTGGGGCTCTAAGGTCTGTAGAATCTGTGAGCTGCTTTGGTCCACCACTTCCCTCTTCGCCAGCGGGTTGGATTCACCAAGGAGGTTAGTACAACTGGCCGTGTTCTTCTGGTGGCTGGTAGCGACACCACACGACTCCATACACCGCCGTAGGTTATGGAAATTGTTGCCGTTACCTCCACACCCTCCGTAGACGAAACAGTCACAGGCTTTGGTCTTAGGGTTGTAATAGAAGGAAGGGATGATTGCCCGGCACGGCCCTGGATCTGTGAGCTCGAGACAGAAGTTAGGTGTCTGTCGGATTTCTAGCTGGCTGTGTGTACCATGCTGAATCTGTGGTCCAAACTGGGTCGGCCTTCGTCTCTCCGCTAGGGGGTTTGATCTCTTCAGGATCTTGTCACAATTGACCGTGTTTTTCTGCTGGCTGGGTACAACACTACAAGTATCCATACACTGCTCTAAGGTGTGGAATCTGTTGGCGTTGCCTTCACACCCACCGTAGACGAAACAATCGCAGCTTTTCGAACTTGGGTTGTAGTAGTAGGAAGGAATGAAGGCCAAGCAGGGTCCTGGATCCTGATTTTCTAAGCAGAGGGTAGGAAACACTCCGGCTATTGCATGACCATTCACTACCACAACCATGGTGGCCAAGGTGAACAAAATATATCTCTTGGTCTCCATTTCTCCCATAAGTTTAATTTCAACGAAAATAGAAATAAAGTCACACTCTGTTTTTTTCTATATCTCCATCTTTACCAACAGTACTTCATCAGCATCAGGAAGCTTGTAGAGTAAGCGTTGGGTATTACCTAGCAGCACTTCACCTCTTATTGTATAGAAGCGATTCACTTTGAGGCAGCGAGTTACTACAGATTCAGTTAATTAATAGTTCACGAGACGACGCCCGAATGTTGACTGAGAGGTGGAGGGCGGCGCTGGGGTATATATACTGAAAATGTCGGGTTAGGTCAAGATCACTCGTACCTACTTCTACCCGTGACACAAAACAGGATTTCAGACGTCACATCACAACTTGTTCATTGATAAAAAAATAAACAAAAACCCTGGTTGTGATATTTTAAGCTGCATTCAAATGACTCTTGTTGTGAAACCATTGAGTTCAGGGAGGACACGATCACTGCTCTCATTGGAGGTATATGTGAACAAGTCCACCAACCTTGAACCCGAGACAAAAGTGTTGTGATGTGTTGGTGGAGGAGGCGCGGGCTATACGTTCCTTGGCTCCCCTCTTTGTTGTTATTACCTCTTGGCCTCTTAAGAATAAATCCTCAACTTGTTATTACCTCTTGGCCTCTTAAGAATAAATCCTCAACTTGTTATTACCTCTTGGCCTCTTAATAATAAATCCCCAACTTGTTATTACCTCTTGGCCTCTTAATAATAAATCCCCAACTTGTTATTACCTCTTGGCCTCTTAAGAATAAATCCTCAACTTGTTATTACCTCTTGGCCTCTTAATAATAAATCCTCAACTTGTTATTACCTCTTGGCCTCTTAATAATAAATCCTCAACTTGTTATTACCTCTTGGCCTCTTAATAATAAATCCCCAACTTGTTATTACCTCTTGGCCTCTTAATAATAAATCCCCAACTTGTTATTACCTCTTGGCCTCTTAATAATAAATCCCCAACTTGTTATTACCTCTTGGCCTCTTAATAATAAATCCTCAACTTGTTATTACCTCTTGGCCTCTTAATAATAAATCCTCAACTTGTTATTACCTGGAGTTTATGAGCTTCGTCCTCACCCCAAGATCCGTGTCACGTGAGTCATCTTCGTGTGGACATCAATAACCTGGAAACTATTTACAGGATTTCTTATGATTCTGCCGGGACGATAAAGATGGTGTTTTGACTCGTACGAATTCCATGAACTCTCTGTATCCACCACCATCAGTAACCTAACCTATCCTGACCTAACCTGACCTAACCTAACTTAACTCTACCTAGGTCAGGTTAGATGAAGGTGTTTAATCATCAGTTGAAATATGCTGGGGTGGCTAATCTTCAGGTGATTTCTTTTAATTTTAGGAATCTATAATTATCTGGAACTGAACAACTTGTGAACGGAGAAAGTTATAACCTTCATATTTCTCAAGAATATTATCCATGACAACTCCAGCAGCCATTAACCTTCTGGAGTAACTAGATTAAAGGTCAAAGGTCAAGGTCACAGGTAACAGTATAAGTCATAGATGTTAACAGCCCCCCCCAAAAAAAATAGTCACCGTTAAAACTACTATTATTGAGTTTTTTTTTTTTAAATATATATGAAGGTCAAAGTTCAAGGTTAGGTTAGGTTAGGATCGAGTTGCAACTTACTTAAAATTTCGTTCTTTTTATTATTATTATTATTATTATTATTATTATTATTATTATTATTATTATTATTATTATTATTATTATTATTATTATTATTATTATTATTATTATTATTATTATTATTATTATTATTATTATTATTTATTATTATTATTATTATTATTATTATTATTATTATTATTATTATTATTAATTATTATTATTATTTATTATTATTATTATTATTATTATTATTATTATTATTATTATTTATTATTATTATTATTATTAATTATTATTATTATTATTATTATTATTATTATTATTATTATTATTATTATTATTATTATTATTATTATTATTATTATTATTTTATTATTATTATTATTATTATTATTTTTTTTTTTTTTTTTTTGTTTTTTTTTGTTTTTTACTTCAGATCATGACCACACACACACACACACACACACACACACACGACAGTCTTTATCCAAATACATCGTACACCTGACACACACACTACACACCTTAAATAGACAATACACACCTGAAATAGACAATACACACCTGAAACAGACACCACACACCTGAAATAGACACCACACACCTGACACACCACACACCTGACACACACACACCACACACCAGAAATAGACAAAACACACCTGAAACACACACCACACACACACACACACACACCTGACTGGGTAGGTGACTTTTATACCAGCTCCATGACGTCATCAAGTGTTGAAGAAATATGACACAACGGACGAAGGATTATGATCAACCCGACCGAGACAACAGGGGGTCGTAGTGTTCATTCTGAAATTCATCGTTCATCCCAAGTCCAGATAATACTTGAGGTAATCATTTGGTCATATTTCATCACGAATACAAGAAACAAACTTCACTGACTCTCTCAATAATAATACTCGGGGATACAGAAATGCAGTTAAGTGTCTATTTTGTCTTTTTCTATCATAATTGGTTACAGTAAAATACAACAATGAACACAATAACTCTTGGTATTATATTGTTCCAAAAGTTGTGATATAAGGAGTTGGGAGGTTGTGAGGGCGGGATGTTGTATTTTATGATTCAGTAACATTGTGGACCCCTAGTTGGTCCTCTTATACATCCATTACTACTGATATTTTCTGTTCAGTGTTGAGTGTGTCCGTGTGGCAGGAAGACTTCAAGCCGTAGCCAGTGTAAGGAAGGCTGTTGTCTGTTGGCCAGCGTCTGCTCACGGGAGGAAGCCGGGGATAGAGACTGGCTTGCCCACGTAGAATGATCCAGCACGGATTACTGAGGAACCAAACTTTTGGCTCGTTACCCCGTGGCTCCCTGTTGACTCCTCTTCCTTGTTTTCCCTTCCCAGCGTTTGTGTCGCGACTGCCGACTGTTGCGTCTCCTCCTCAGTTGGTTGTTGGGGTTGTTGAGTTTCTCTCTGAGACAACAACGTGATATTAGCTAGTGGGTCTTGACTTCCAAGGATTCTGTAACAACTTTCGGTATTGTGCTGTTGGCTGGGTTGACCACCACAAGTAGTGAGGCATTCTTCCAGCGTGGAGAACTTGTTGTTGTTACCGCCACACCCACCGTACACGAAACAGTCACAGGTTTGTGTCTCACTGTTGAAGTAGAAGTGAGGGAAGTGGGCACGGCAGAGTCCCGTTACTGGAGGATCGAAACAGAGGTTAGGAACCTGCTGAGGCTCTGCCATCTGTTGAGATTCTTGGTGAGGCTCTGACATCTGCTGTGTTTCCTGAATCGCTTGTTGTGGCTCTTGTGTTTCCTGAGTCAGTTGTTGTGGCTCTTGTGTTTCCTGAGTCAGTTGTTGTGGCTCTTGTGTTTCCTGAGTCAGTTGTTGTGGCTCTTGTGTTTCCTGAGTCAGTTGTTGTGGCTCTTGTGTTTCCTGAGTCAGTTGTTGTGGCTCTTGTGTTTCCTGAGTCAGTTGTTGTGGCTCTTGTGTTTCCTGAGTCAGTTGTTGTGGCTCTTGTGTTTCCTGAGTCAGTTGTTGTGGCTCTTGTGTTTCCTGAGTCAGTTGTTGTGGCTCTTGTGTTTCCTGAATCGTTTGTTGTGTCTCAGGCAACAAGGTGACATTAACCAACGGTTCTCTGTTCGCTAGCGGGTTTTGACTTCCAAGGATTCTGTCACAACTTTCGGTATTGTGCTGTTGGCTGGGTTGACCACCACAAGTAGTGAGGCATTCTTCCAGCGTGGAGAACTTGTTGTCGTTACCGCCACACCCACCGTACACGAAACAGTCACAGGTTTGTGTCTCACTGTTGAAGTAGAAGTGAGGGAAGTAGGCACGGCAGAGTCCCGTTACTGGAGGATCCAAACAGAGGTTAGGAACCTGATGAGTTTCCTGCTGAGGCTCTGTCATCTGTTGAGATTCTTGGTGAGGCTCTGACATCTGCTGTGTTTCCTGAATCGTTTGTTGTGGCTCTTGTGTTTCCTGAGTCAGTTGTTGTGGCTCTTGTGTTTCCTGAGTCAGCTGTTGTGGCTCTTGTGTTTCCTGAGTCAGTTGTTGTGGCTCTTGTGTTTCCTGAGTCAGTTGTTGTGGCTCTTGTGTTTCCTGAGTCAGTTGTTGTGGCTCTTGTGTTTCCTGAGTCAGTTGTTGTGGCTCTTGTGTTTCCTGAGTCAGTTGTTGTGGCTCTTGTGTTTCCTGAGTCAGTTGTTGTGGCTCTTGTGTTTCCTGAGTCAGTTGTTGTGGCTCTTGTGTTTCCTGAGTCAGTTGTTGTGGCTCTTGTGTTTCCTGAGTCAGTTGTTGTGGCTCTTGTGATTCCTGAATCGTTTGTTGTGTCTCAGGCAACAAGGTGACATTAACCAACGGTTCTCTGTTCGCTAGCGGGTTTTGACTTCCAAGGATTCTGTAACAACTTTCGGTATTGTGCTGTTGGCTGGGTTGACCACCACAAGTAGTGAGGCATTCTTCCAGCGTGGAGAACTTGTTGTCGTTACCGCCACACCCACCGTACACGAAACAGTCACAGGTTTGTGTCTCACTGTTGAAGTAGAAGTGAGGGAAGTGGGCACGGCAGAGTCCCGTTACTGGAGGATCGAAACAGAGGTTAGGAACCTGCTGAGTTTGTGATCCATACTGGTCCAACACGTCTTCCTCTTCTTGCGGGTTTACTACATTAAAGAGAGAAACACACTTGTCTGTTATCACCTCTTGGTAGGATTCATCACCACAAGTTTCCAAGCACTGCTCTAGGTCGGGGAATCGGTTGTCGTTGCCTTGACACCCGCCGTAAACGAAACAGTCACAGATATTTGTCTTGGGGTTGTAGAAGTAGGAAGGGATAAAAGCCCTGCAGGGTCCTGGATCTGGACTGTCGTAACAGACGTTATGAAACAGTTTAGTCACTTTGTAACCATTCACTACCACAACCATGGTGGCCAAGGTGAACAAAATATATCTCTTGGTCTCCATTTCTCCCATAAGTTTAATTCCAAACGAAAATACAATTAAAGTCACACCCGATTCCTTCTATATCTCCATCTTTACCAACAGTACTTCATCAGCATTAGGAAACTTGTACTGTAGAGTAAGCGTTGGGTGTTAACCAGCAGCACTTCACCTCTGATAAAAACTGATCACTTTGAGGCAGCGAGTTGCTACAGATTCAGATAATTAAAATAGTTCACGAGACAACGTCCGAATGTTGACTGAGAGGTGGAGGGCGGCGCTGGGGTATTTAAATATATAAATGTGAGCTTAGGTCAAGATCACTCTTTGCTACAGATGTCCATGAAGAAACAGGATTTAAACGTCCCTTTACAATTTCCTGCATAATACAAGAGGCTTAAAAAATGAACAAGAACACTTCTATTTGTATTTAAGCGAATTTGATCCTCCTATGACCCAAATTGTCTCTGAATATAAAATTCTTTCCTCTGGGTTTCAATAAAAGGAAGTCTCAGTTATGACAATTTCAGACATGTAGTTTCTCCTGTAGTAACGAGATTGATCATGTTATTTGTCGTCCCGCACTACATAATATAGACCACAGCCCCGTCGACTGCTTCAGATAACTAAGCTGTATAAAAGTGATGCCAATTTATACCTGTTAACTGAGAAACATCCTTGGTACCATTTTAAGGGCGAATTATTGATATATGTATCCAGTTTTTCTAGACTTGAACTACATACGATGGCTGAGGGGAGACTGAGTCATCAACTTAATATGTGAAAGCTGAGTGTGGTGGACTGGTGACGTCATCAAGCTTTTATTTATGGTTAATTAATGATGAAATTTAGAGCATAATGAAGGTCTCTTAAACGATAGCATACAGTGGGGACTCTTGTGTGTGTGTGTGTGTGAGTGTGTTACCAAGACGTGAACTGTGTTCGACAATGACGAGTTTGCATAATATTTTTTCATGGTTAGGTTAGGTTACTATGAGGGTCAAGCACTAGGTCACATTAACTGGGTTAGGTTAGATTAAGTTAGGTCAAATTAACTGGTGTGCCTAATTTTCATGTGATCGTCATACAATATGTTACGAACCCCTCCACCAATTGTCTTCATCTACCTACCCAGCACCACGAGCAACGCCATCTAGGGACGAAACACGAGTATGGCTCGTCTTAGTTACCACTCCCGGGTTTCCCTTCTCCATATCCTGGTTGTTGCGTCACCGCCTCGGTCTTCTTTGTCAGCTCCAATTCGAGGAGAGGACACTTCACTCTGGGAAGCGACCACAGGAACACTTTTCCTGGAAACCTACGGCACAGTGACTACCTACCGTCTTCTACCATACTCAGCCTTGCTCGTCAGCCGTCTCAGCACCTCACTTAAGTATTTGTAATCTTGTATTGCCTCTCCCCCCTCCACATTGCTTCACTATTGTTTTATTACGATGTATATACTGTTCATGTTTAGGTTAAGTTTGGTTAAGGGTAGTTTATAAGCTGAATAATTTGTTAAGGAATTTATGGTACTTTATTATATACAACGAAAACTCGCATCCTTTGTCTACCCTTTTTTTAGTCCGATTGTCTTTGTTTTTTTTTTTGTTGTTACCTGTTGGGATCTGGGTAGACGTATAACTATATTCTAAATCCCCAACTCGTAACAAATGGCGACCGTGACAGGATACGACCTTAAGTACCATATTCCTTCCTCCCTTGTTACTCAGTGTTAATTACCCCTCCCAGTCACTTCTGTTTACAATTGCTTTACGGTGGTTTAAAGTTTCCTTCATATGTGTGTGCATATATTGGTATTATCGTACAGTAAGAGTGACAGACGTAGGATAATAGGTTCCAGGTGTCTTAAGGCTTACCTGTTATTACACGTGGCAGTCGTGTGGTAAGTCTTATCGAGTGTAGGGAAGAATCCGGTTCTGTTTAATGCCGTACCCTCACTCCAGAGTAGGCTGTTCCGTAGTCACTAGTTTAGAGTGAAGTGATATCTTGGGACGCCCCGCTCTACCAGGACCCCATAATTATAAAGCCTCCATTATTGTTCTTCTCATTATCTCATTCAGGGTCAATCATACCAAACTCCAGGGTTGTTAATCCGGATCTTTATATTAATGCCGTAATACGCCCTTCCTCTTTCAAGTATATCAGGGTTGTTAATCCGGATCTTTATATTAATGCCGTAATACGCCCTTCCTCTTTCAAGTATATCAGGGTTGTTAATCCGGATCTTTATGTTAATGCCGTAATACGCCCTTCCTCTTTCAAGTATATCAGGGTTGTTAATCCGGATCTTTATATTAATGCCGTATACGCCCTTCCTCTTTCAAGTCTCTTGTCCTTATCTAAGGATCTTCTCGGAAGAACAATAATCATAAGTGTAATTTCTCTAGGTATAACTTGGTTAGTTTCCGGGACTTTCTGGTTATCCACTGCCGTGATATTTTCTAGGGTTATCCACTTATCTTATCTTATCTTTTGACCATTAGTTAATTTATCCTATTTTTCTTAACAATGGCCACCTCATGTTTTGATCTCCAGGATTTTATTGAAAATCCTTCCGTAGCTAAATTACGTGTTAATATCCTGAAGAAAGAATGGAAAGAAATAGCCAACTATTACAATATCCCATTTTCACAGCAACTGACTAAGGAAATGTTAAAAAAATCATGTGATTGAAGAGTTGGTTCAACAAGAAGTTTTAAAAGAATCCGCTGTTGACAGATTAACGCCCATGTCCAATATTTCAGCCACTATCCACCACCCCTCCTCACTCAGAAGTTGCCTCAGGTCTGGCTAGCCCTCAAGAAGAAACACAACGAATAGACGCCTTGCAACTAGAACGAGCTAGGTTCGAGTTCCAAATCAAAATGAAAGAACTCGAGTTGGAGCATGAGTTGGAACAGGCCAAGTTGGACCATGAAGAAAGGTTGGAACAGGCCAAGTTGGAACAGGCCAAGTTGGACCATGAAGAAAGGGTGGAACAGGCCAAGTTGGTGCAGGAGGTTAAACTGAAAGAACTACAGGTGAGAGAGACAGAAGTCACCTTAACATCTGAGTTTAAATCAAAAGAAGTGGCATTAAAAGAGAAACTCGCTGCTTTTAACCCTGCTACTGCTTCTTCCCTTGTTCCCGGGTTTGATGAATCCGATATGGACGGGTCATTTAGGACTTTTGAGAAAATAGCCGCGAAGAATGAGTGGCCAAAGGACCAGTGGGTGTCAGTGTTAGTTCCTAAATTATATGGTAAGGCTCGTAGAGTTTATAACTGTTTAGACCAGACTGATGACTATGATAACGTAAAAAAGAATATCCTCACCTCTTATGCTATCACGACAGATGGATACCGGCAGAAGTTTCGTCAACTAACCAAACCATTTTCACACACATTTGTTGAGTTTGCTCAAGAAAAGCTTAGGTTTTTCAAGAAGTGGTTAGAGGCTACAGAGACCTCCACGTTTCAGGATTTGTTAAATTTGGTAGTCCTGGAGGAGTGGAAAAGCAAGATACCATTTCATATCTCGAAGCATGTGGAGGAACGTGGAGAGGTTAATTTAGGGCGTGCTGCCGAGCTGGCTGATGCGTACGCGTTGTTGGAGTCACTGGGCAGTAGAGAACGTGGTACTTCCCAACATGTTAGGTCCTCCTCTGATGATAACCTTGGGGACGTGAGTGGTAGGTCGAAAGGTCCCACACCTACTCCCCCCGATGCAACCAAGCTTACTTGTTCTTACTGTAAAAACCCAGGCCATACGATCCAGAATTGTAAAGACCCAAAGTGTCGAATTGCTAAAAGTAGTTCCCTGGATCCCAAATCCAAACCAATAGCAAATGCCAATGTGGAAAGGCCCCATCAGGATCTCTTCTCTTCATTCACCTATGAGGGAAAAATTTCAATCATAGAGGGGTCTCGTTCTTTCCCTATTCGTATACTACGTGATACGGGCGCAGCACAATCTATCCTCCTGTTTAACGTCATTCCTGATATATCTACCGCATTTACAAATGAGTGTTCTAATTTCAGATCTCTCGTCCCATTCTTCCTATCCTTTAGCTAAAGTGCACCTCCAATGTCCCTTGATTACTGGGGAAGTGCAAATAGCCATTAGGAAAGACCCCCATGCCTGTGTGTGGCATTCATTTATTATTGGGTAATGACTTGGTAGGAGATCTAGTGGTTCCTAACATAAAGACAGTCGACTCTCCCTTACCTGTCAACTCCACCACTGACCTTAAAGAAACTATTCCTCATCTTTTCCTATCTTGTGCTGTCACCCGGTCACAGTGTGCGAAATGGGCCCTCTTCATCTGAAACCACCTCCAATATCTTACTGCCCACAGAAGGTCTGTACAATAAGACCATTAGTAAGGATGAGCTTATTACAGCCCAACCATCTGATCCATCTTTGTTCAAACAGGTGATGAAAGACCTCAGTGTGGACCATTGTACATCTTCCGCTTACCACCCACCGTCCCAAGGTTGCTTGGAACGGTTCCATGAAAACTTTCAAATCAGTGCTGATAAACTATCTCCTCTCAACTATGTAGTCCATACTCCTGATCGCAGGAAAGATTCACAACTTGTTCACATTAAGCTCATGAAACTTTACCATTCCAGGCAGTCAGAGGAAGACATCCCAGAGGCTATAAGCCTACCTGTATTGCATACGGTTTTGTCAGGGCCGGAGCCGGAGACAGATGACGTGGACCTATTGGAGAATTTAGACTTCCCTCTACCTAAAGAGAACCCTGCTAACAGTCACATACTCAACAACTTGGATGAGTATTTTTCTGTTCTGAATCCATCTCAAGCAAAAGATCTCACTAAGTTATTATCAACATTTCCTAAAGTCACATCAGACCTCCCCGGGTTTTGCAATATACTTAAACATGATATTAAGCTAATCTCAGATGATGTACAACCCATTAGGCAATCAGCATATCGACTTAATCCACAAAAAAGAGATTATGAAACAGGAGGTAGATTTTTTGTTAAAGCATAACTTAGCTGAGCCTAGTACCTCCCCCTGGGCTTCACCTTGCCTTCTCATTCCAAAACCCGATGGCACCTTTCGTTTCTGTACAGATTATCGTAAAGTGAACCAGGTCACTGTCTCAGACTCCTACCCTTTACCTTTGATTGAAGATATAATGGACAGCATAGGCTGTGCCCAATTTATCAGTACCATAGACCTGTTGAAAGGATATTATCAAGTAGGACTCACGGATAGGGCAAAAATAATCTCGGCATTTATAACTCCATTTGGTCTTTTTCAATATTTAGTTATGGCGTTTGGCTTTTCTAATGCTCCGGCCTCATTCCAGAGGGCCATAAACTACCTTATTCAAGACCTAGGTCGGACGTTCGCCTACCTGGATGACCTGGTGGTGGTGTTGGACAGCTGGGACGAACATCTGGTGCGTTTGGAGATACTGTTTGCACGACTGCAAGAGACTGGATTCACCATAAACCTGGCTAAATCTGCTTTTGGCCGGGCCTCAGTGATTTACCTGGGACATATCGTTGGGCATGGTATGGCGAGACCCAGGGATGCAAACGTTGAAGCCATCTTGTCCTTCCCCACTCCAAGGACGAGGAAGGAACTCATGCGCTTCCTGGGGATGTGCGGCTACTACCGTCGGTTCTGCAGTAACTTCTCCAGCGTGGCCGGACCCCTCACAGACCTTACCAGTTCTACGGTCCCTTACATCTGGAACCAGAAGTGCGACCAGTCTTTCCACTGCCTCAAAGCCTTCCTTGCCTCTAAGCCTGTAGTCCACCCCCCTGACTACACCTTGCCCTTCTATCTGCAAATCGACGCTAGTGGTGTCCGAGTGGGGGCTGTGCTCCTACAACCCGACCCAACCACTGATGTCCTTCACCCTGTGGCATATTACTCCGCCAAGTTGAAAAAACATCAGACCAACTACTCGACCATAGAGAAGGAGGCCCTGGCTCTGGTGTTGGCAATAAAGAAGTTTGAATGTTACCTCCAGTCTTGCCCACAAACAACCCTGGTCTTCACCGACCATAACCCACTCACGTTCATCCAAACCAACAAGACCTCCAACCAGCGAATCCTCCGCTGGGCTCTCCTCACCCAGCCCTATAATTTACAAGTCCGGCACATAAAGGGGGGTGGAAAACCTGATTGCAGACACCTTATCCCGAGCTCCAGTGGAAATGTAGCAGCTACTCTCCAGACGCACCAGGTGATCACCTCCTTCGTGCCCGCGCTACGGAGGTCTTTGGAGGTGGGGTGTGTTACGAACCCCTCCACCAATTGTCTTCATCTACCTACCCAGCACCACGAGCAACGCCATCTAGGGACGAAACACGAGTATGGCTCGTCTTAGTTACCACTCCCGGGTTTCCCTTCTCCATATCCTGGTTGTTGCGTCACCGCCTCAGTCTTCTTTGTCAGCTCCAATTCGAGGAGAGGACACGTCACTCTGGGAAGCGACCACAGGAACACTTTTCCTGGAAACCTACGGCACAGTGACTACCTACCGTCTTCTACCATACTCAGCCTTGCTCGTCAGCCATCTCGGCTCCTCACTTAAGTAGTTGTAATCTTGTATTGCCTCTCCCACCTCCCCATTGCTTCACTATTGTTTTATGTTTTATTACTATGTATATACTGTTCGTGTTTAGGTTAAGTTTGGTTAAGGGTAGTTTATAAGCTGAATATTTTGTTAAGGAATTTATGGTACTTTATTATATACAACAAAAACTCGCATCCTTTGTCTACCCTTTTTATAGTCCGATTGTCTTTGTTTTGTTTTTTTGTTGTTACCTGTTGGGATCTGGGTAGACGTATAACTATATTCTAAATCCCCAACTCGTAACAAATACAATTAAGTATAATCTGTATTCCCATCTGCCATGCAACACTCAATATAGTCTGTATCTTTGGCCACAAGTTCAAACAAATAATCTGGTTTTGATGAGTAAACAAGATTTGGCTTCATAAAAACATAGGGACAAGTCAGCTTTAAGATGTATCGAGGTGATTGTTCGATTGTGTGGATTGTGACTTAGGTATTGTGTAAGAATTGAGAACTTGAAGAATCATCCCCCAAAGATTATTTCACACTGAAGAATAGCCACCCTAACCTAACCTCACCTCTCCTAAGCTAACCTCACCTCGCTCTACAAAAACAAAATTCGCTGACTCGCATTAATAATACTCTGGGATTGAGAAATACAGTTAAAATATCTTCTTTTATCTATAATAATTTGATACAGTAAATTACAACAACAACTTACAGTGAAAATAATAACTCCTGACATTGTACTTATAATACTTATAGTTATTACAAGTGATCGCGGGCCCTTCGTGCCCAGTGAAAGTTTGAACGCTCGTGACAGTGTACAGCGAATGAGGGTGCGCCAAGTCCGTAGACTTGCATCGTTTTCCATCGTAAATAAAATGGTTAACTAATGCCTTCCTAGAGAAACCATCGACATGGGACCAGGTTTGTTCCACTCTACGAATTTTTTGCGATTTTTTCCGCCAAGTTTGATGAAAAACGATTGTGCCGTTTCGGCTGCCCAGAACAGACAGACAGACACACGCCTAGTCCTGTAGTATATTAGATAGTGTTCCAAAAGTCGTAATATTAATAAAAGTTGTTGGTAGGTTGTGAGGCAGGGTGTTATGTTACCAGGCTGCTGCTACACTTATGACATTATTATGTGTGAGGAAGGTGAGTAGTGTCTTCAGCAGTGTTGCCAGTATATGAAACAATGTAACATTGGTAACTTAACAGTGACAAGTTGACTGTAATATCTGGCAACACTTACCCTGTCAATATGGTAACAATGGAATGGTGCAGTAAATAAATTATACAAATTTAACACTGGACTTGTTACATGGTAAACATGTGTTACATTAAGAGGATCAGCTGATACGATGTAAACATCCTGACAATGTTGAGTCTTTATCGCTGATGTTCCTTCCAACACCATGATCTAAATTAACACAAAATGTTTCAGTTACAATTAATGTGAAGTTAACAAAACAATTGGTTCTCAGAACACGTGTAACTGTCAAGGTGTTTCTGTTTCAACTTCTGGTGACGGACAGAAGTTCCCTAAAACGTCAACAATAAACTGAACATTGTGGACCCCTAGTTGGTCCTCTTATACATCCATTACTACTGATATTTTCTGTTGAGTGTGTCCGTGTGGCAGGAAGACTTCAAGCCGTAGCCAGCGTCTGCTCACGGGAGGAAGCCGGGGATAGAGACTGGCTTGCCCACGTACAGTGACCCAACGTGAATCCCAGAGGAGTCTAATAGCTGGCCCATTACTCTATGGCTCTTCATCGTCCCTTCTACCTGTTCCTGCCTCAACGTCTGTGTGGTTGCTGCCAAATGCTGGGTGTGTTGACATGGTTGCTGGGGGTGTAGGAGTTGCTGTGATGGTTGCTGGGGGTGTAGGAGTTGCTGTGATGGTTGCTGGGGGTGTAGGAGTTGCTGTGATGGTTGCTGGGGGTGTTGGAGTTGCTGTGATGGTTGCTGGGGCTGTAGGAGTTGCTGTGATGGTTGCTGGGAGTGTTGGAGTTGCTGGGGCTGTAGGAGTTGCTGTGTTGGTTGCTGGGGCTGTAGGAGTTGCTGTGTTGGTTGCTGGGGGTGTTCACTTTTTGGCTGAGGCGTCTCCCTAATAGCATCCAACACTTCTTTCTTAGCTAGCGGGTTGTTACTTCCAAGGACCCTGTCGCAGTTGGCGGTATTCTGCTGTCGGCTGGGTCGAACACCACAAGTGAGGAGGCACTCATCCAGCGTGGAGAACCTGTTGTCGTTACCCATACACCCACCGTAAACGAAACAGTCACAGGCTTGTGTATTAGTGTTGAAGAAGAAGGAAGGGATGTAAGCGCGGCAGATCCCCGCCTCGGGAGGATCGAAGCAGTAGTCAGGAATCAGCGGAGGAGGTGGAACTTGTTGAGCTTCTTCAGCATCTTCAGGTACGACGGGGATCATCCCTTTAATAGCATCCAACACTTCTTTTTTCGCGAGTGGGTTACTGTTGCCAAGGACCTGGTCACACCTGTCCGTGTTTTCCTGCAGGGTGGGGTTGACGCCACAAGTCTCCATGCACTGAGCGAGGGTGGAGAACCTGTTGTCGTTGCCCATACACCCACCATACACGAAACAGTCACAGGTTCTTGTCTCGGAGTCGTAGTGGAAGGAAGGGATGTAAGCGCGGCAGATTCCCTGCTGTGGAGGATCGATACAGAAGTTAGGGACGCCTGGGATTACTCCTTGACCACTCACGACCACAACCACTGCTGCCATGTGTAGCAATATAGATCCCTTGCTCGCCATATCTACTCCCTGGTTTCAACTAGACTACAGAACCACGACAACTTCAACGATTCAGCGTATTTCCTGTTAGATCATCAGGTTTAGGAATTTGTCTGTGCTGCAGTTCACTCGTAAAGTTACAACACTTCAGAAATGTCACCCTGACTCAGCGAGATGTAGAGGAGTGTGGGTACGCGAGACGGCGTGCTGGTGTAGACTGGCTGTCGATGGTCCAGTCGGCGCCCGGGTAAATGTCAGCCAGGTTCAATCATGCTTCACTACTACCCAGTGACTGATCATCGCACTTTCCCATCACATTTTAACTTCCTCGACGATGAAATATTAAAATAAACCCCAGATAATGATTCTCTAAACTATATCCAAATGACGATCACCATATTTTACAAGTGAGGCTAAAAGTAAAAAAAAAAAAAAAAAATAGCCTGGACTCAGCGGCTGTGTCTAGGTATAGTGTAGGAAGATACAATAATTGGTCCTCCCTCAATAAGCTGCCCACAGCCTTGAACACGAGACAAAAGTGAACTTGTTTTGAGCAGCACCAGTTAAGAAAATATGTTACTGGAGGAACAAGTTGGCTGTCTCATTCTAAATTGATTTGACCACTTGAGTTTGTGTATTTTTTTTACCGTTCACTTCCGCTGTCTAGTCCTTGACGTCCACTACACCAAGGCACCTTATTGGCTGGCCGTTAACCCACCTTCTAATCCTTGTTATCTTATTGGCTGGCCGTTAACCCACCTTCTAATCCTTGTTATCTTATTGGTTGGCCGATAACCCACCTTTCTAATGCTTGTTATCTTATTGGCTGGCCGATAACCCACCTTTCTAATGCTTGTTATCTTATTGGCTGGCCTTTGATCCATCTTTCTAATCCTTGTTATCTTATTGGCTGGCCTTTGATCCATCTTTCTAATCCTTGTTATCTTATTGGCTGGCCTTTGATCCATCTTTCTAATCCTTGTTATCTTATTGGCTGGCCTATAACCCACCTTTCTACTCCTTGTTATCCTATTGGCTGGCCTATAACCCACCTTTCTACTCCTTGTTATCCTATTGGCTGGTCCTCAACGCCTGTGATTGGTATTTAACCCCCTATTAGCTGGTATTTGACCTCTCATTATCCTTTAACGTGACTGGCCAATCATAATTTCCAATCTTAGGTCAGTCATATATCTATATAAACTCAGGGTTATATATACAAACCCAGATATTCTACATAAACACTAAATCAGAATCGTATAAACAAGACCCGATTCTCAATATAAACATTCAGTGTTTATGTAACTAACGTGTGTGTGTGTGTGGAGGAGTCACTCAGGTACAGCCCGGGATGACCTTGCATAGGAGGTTTACCTTGTGTGTTCTACCTGAGGCAAGACACCAGCTGAGCGTTTTACACTGTTTTATGTTTTTGTTACTGCTGACTCGTTGTTTATGTGTTAGTTAAGTTTGTGGTTTATACAGTGTACCCTCATTTCTCCCTCTCACCTCCCCCCCTCACCTCTCCCACACTCCCTCACCTCCCCCCCCACACACCCTCACCTCTCCCCCACACACTCTCAAAAAGTAGTTATATTCGGACCGTAATAGGATATAGACCTTGAATGTTGAAAATGAAGATCTTACATAAATAACTAGCGCGTTTGGGTGATAGATTCAGTACTAATCGTTCCATACCACACAGCTATTGTACCACACCACACAGCTATCGTACCTCACCACACAGCTATTGTACCACACCACACAGCTATCTGGCTCATAGGTTTATTTTAAATCTTATGTACGTCATTTATTGGCTCTTGAAACACCGCTACCCATGTGTCGGCGAATCAATTTGGCCGTGAGTCAGTTCGGCCGTGAGTTAGTTTGGCCGTGAATTAGTTTGGCCGTAAATCAGTTTGGCCGTAAGTCCGTTTTGCCGTAAGTCAGTTTAGCAGTAAGTCAGTTTGTAAACACTGATTGGGTGTATCGTGGTTGATATTAGCTGACGGTGGTAGACTGGGAGTAGTTATGTACGATACTTCTGTGTGGTGAGGTACGATAGCTGTGTGGTGTTGTATGATAGCTGTATGGTGTGGTATGATAGCTATGTGGTGTGGTACTTTAGCTGTGTGGTGTGGTACGATAGCTGTGCGGTGTGGTACGATAGCTGTGTGGTGAGGTACGATAGCTGTGTGGTGAGGTACGATAGCTGTGTGGTGTGGTACGATGGCTGTGTGGTGTTGTATGATAGCTGTGTGGTGAGGTACGATAGCTGTGTGGTGAGGTACGATAGCTGTGTGGTGTGGTACGGTAGCTGTGTGGTGTGGTACGATAGCTGTGTGGTGTGGTACGATAGCTGTGTGGTGTGGTACGATAGCTGTGTGGTGAGGTATGATAGCTGTGTGGTGGGTACAGGAATCAGCGGTGAGAGGTCAAACAGTATTGCATTATTGTGTAAAATTTTCTCTCGACAATCTTTCATATTACAAAGATCAAGACACGATTTAACATAACAGAACAACACCACTCATAATTACACCTACAAAACAGGTTTAGAATTTGTGCCGTTGTGTTACTGTTATCAGAGGTCAAAATAATCTCAGTGCCGTAGCTGGGATTCTGCGTCAAGCATTCCATCACGTTAGGATCGATCTAGACACGACTTCAAACATCATGGTAACATCCTGGTATCCTTGAGTAACATTCAGATATATATATAGGATTATTGTTTTTTTTTTTTGTTTTTTTGGTCTATGTTGCAGAGGTCAAAGGTCATATATTGGAACCTCAGTGCAATAAGGATCCATGTGAGTTTGTCAGTGTTAGAAAGTTGTCTGTTATAATTCATGGTTGTGCTGTGAAGGTTTGTTTGAGAAAGATTATTATTATTATTATTATTATTATTATATTATTATTATTATTATTATTATTATTATTATTATTATTAACAAAATGAGTTAGAGGAAGTTTTACTCAGCTAAAGAAAATCATCGAACGTTAGGCGGCACAGAATACCTCAGCAACAACATTACTCCTCAAAGGGTTAAGGTTTCGTGTTAAGACGTGACATTTACCAAACGGATAATAAAGTTACCTTAACCACGACACACTGACATTATCCATCACCTTTACTTCCATCTGTATTAATGATGAAGATGGTACTAAACACCTTTTTCTTTATACTTAAATAATAATATATTTTTGGGGGGAGGGAGATTGACCTTTCGTTTATTCGGGTTACTGGAGTATTTTTTGTGGGTGGGTTAGGTGGGGGGTGGGTTAGGTGGGTGGGTGGGTAAGAGAGATACTGAACTTTTATTTATTTTTCTAACTGGGGTGGGTGGAACGGGATCGGTTACCACCCCCCTCACCCCCCCCCCCCCCCCCCGTGGACTGCTTTAATCAATCACAAGACTAATTTAATCAATCACAGGACTAATTTAATCAATCACCTAACGTAAGAATAATCAACAATCCATTTATAGAATCTGTGTTGATGTGGTGGTCTGGGACTACATCAAGTGTGGTAACCCTGACATTTTATATACCAGAAAGACGAGCCAGGTAGATCTGACTGACCACTTTCTCTCCAGGTGCAAGATCCAGGTCACTGCTTGAGTTACTGCCTCACTCTCTCACTCTCGCTCTTATACTTACTGGACTCTGGCGGTGTGAGAGGCGAGCGGAAAGGTGGTGGTCTGCAGAAATTCAAACTGAGAGACTTTAACTACGATACAATTGGTTCACTTACACTAAAATACAACTAATTCACTTACACTACAATACAACTAATTCACTTACACTACAATACAACTAATTCACTTACACTACAATACAACTAATTCACTTACACTACAATACAACTAATTCACTTACACTACAATACAACTAATTCACTTACACTACAATACAACTAATTCACTTACACTACAATACAACTAATTCACTTACACTACGATACACATATATAGATTCTCAAAACCTCGTACGTCAAAAATAGAAAAATCCTCGTAAGTGTAAATATCAAAAGGTATGATTCATTTAAGCTACGGCATAAAGATAGTTTCTCAAAAGATCGTAAAGTTAGTTTTAAGTCATAGATACAACGACGTTCTGATATACCTCATTTAAGTTACGATAAAAAGTTGGATTCTCAAATGGTTCTTAAGTTGAAATTATCTCCTAACTGATATTAAGGGAATTTATTTTAATTACTTGAGTTAATAGATAATATCACTATCAAGAGAACGAGACCAACGAAATATCACATTAGAAATTACTCGTTAAATTCAATGTCAACCACAAGTGACCTTTGACGGTAGTAGTATCATATAACCCTGAGAAGCCAATTTTTTCGATATTTAACAGAATATAAGACAAAATTAATTACCTTTCTTGACCTGACTGATAGATGAGTTTCCCTTTTAAATTTCTGAGGGATATTTTTTTTTCAACTCAGATTTAGCGATATCAGTGATTAGTATATTTTTTAACCATTGTTTTTAGATACGATAATTCCTTAATTTATATATACAAACGATGGAAAAAATCAATATATGTGTCTTTGTGTGTGTGGGGGAGGGTGGGGAGGGGGGTGTGTGTGTGGGCGCAACAGGGCGTGGCATGTATGTGGTGGTGGTGGGTAGGGCATACTATATCAGCTGGTTCCTGGTGCGACGTCATACTAAGCCGACCAATCCCCGAAGATGTTGTTGTGCCTCGCTGCTGCTCATAACAACAACAACAACAACTCCTACATCCTCTTTTAAAAACAACTGCCACACCCTCCTCCTCCTCCTCTTCCTCCTCTTCCACCTCTTGCTTCTCCTCCTCTTCCACTTCTTCCTCCTCCTCTTCCTCCTCCTCCTCTTCCTCTTCCACCTCTTCCTCCTCTTCCACTTCTTCCTCCTCCTCTTCCTCCTGTCTGTGTGTGTATGTTTATGTCACCCTGGTGTTTTGGCCATATTTAAACCCCCTGTCAACACCTGTCAGCTGATATTTGTCTATTTCACTGTTCCTGTCTCCCGCTAGTCATTGTCAACCCTTAGTCACTGTCACCTGTCCCTTGCTGTCAACCATCCATCCAGCCTTCAATCACTACCAACTGCCCCTCACTTTCACTGCCCACTTTTCCTCACTTTCACTGCCCCTGTAACGCAGATTTCCTTGGCACTGTTCTCTAAACGCTTGTTTGTCACTGGTCACCTCTCCCCCACTGCACTAAGTCAGGTTTTTTACTCAGCTAAATTAGACCAGCATTAGATATCGTGACAGTGAAAGTGGTTTAAGCTTGTTGACGAGATCGACTTGAGGGATTTTGTTTTTTTCAGGTATTGTGTTAATTTTTTTTTTAATGTGTAACAGAAACTAAAATTAACATTCAAGATGGAATAAAATGTTTAGAAAAAGGAGAAACGTTTATAAAAGTTTAAAAATATTGTTAAAAAAAGTTATAAAAGTATTGTAAACTATAGAATTTTTTCAAATGTTAAAATTATTGTCCCCCCAAAACAAGTCTAAAATATTAATAAAAAAAAACATCACAAACCGGAAAAAAAAAACGAATGAAAAAAATATCTCCAGAAATAAAACTAAAAATTCGTTGTCCAAAATAGTCAATATGAGTTTTTTTTAAAGGCACAAAAGGGGTAACTTTAACTCCTTGTGTACAGGCCTCTGAGCTGAATAAAATCGTCTGGCATTAACCAAATAAAGTGGCGTCCCTGTAGTGAAGATCATACATACATAAATACATACATACATAGACAGACAGACACATACACACAGACACAGCAGACAGACACAGCAGACAGGTAACAAGTAGAGCGAGGTAACCACGACACAGGTGACCTCAATCTACTGTCCAAGATCGACAAGCATCTGTTCGCCCACCTACCCACCATTGTAAACCCACCTACCCACCCTGTAACCCACCATTGTAAACCCACCTACCCACCCTGTAACCCACCAACACTCACTCATCCAGTTAGGTTAGGGTAGGTTAGGTTAGGTTACTTATGTTTATTCGTATATTTATTTTGCTTTATGATTATTTACGTGTGTGTGTGTGTGTGTGCGTGTGTGTGTCTCAGTTATGGATGAAATGAGCCAAAATGTCATCGAAGAGAATCGTCTTGTTTTTCTCTGAACTTATCATTAAAAACAAAAACAAAATCAATATCTTATTATATCCTCTACTAATATTTTATGACTTAACAACTGCTAAACTAACCTAACTTTTGTTCGCCATCTGAAACCTTCGCACATTTCAGAGGGTCCGGTTGCTGTAGTCTGGTTCCCTGGTGTTAAGAGTTGAAAAGGTTCGATGCTTCGATGCTTTATATTAGGGCTTCGAAGATATGTCTTTGAGGTAGTCTAAAGTCTACATCATGGGGAAGAAACAAGAGAGTGTAGGGGCAAGTGGCAGTGGTATCATTTGATGTTTATGCCTAGACGGTGTGGTTCCTGAGTCCTCCTCCGCCCTGAGCCTTGTCGTGACTGAAGATTGAGCAACTAGTGTGTACAACTCAAGGGATGTGAGCGTCTCTGAAGGTGTTGTGTGTGTGTGAAGGATGGCTGCCGTGTTGTGGGTGTTGGGGAGGACATCACGGCTCCAGACAGTGACGGTCATCGGTAACCATACCTCAGCAGCCGAGCTAAGTATCAAATTATTCACCTTTATTAAATTTTATTAGGTAATTGTTAATGTATTTTACTATTTGAACTATATTGGGCTGTTAGGTTGGGTTGGGTTGTGTTTTGCCCACCAAGGTCAACATTAACAGGGTGGGAAGAGCTCATTATGTAGTCACCAAACCTTCATCACCAACACTGTACACCATTTGTTACCCCGAATCGACTTTTTTTCCAATAAGACTCGTCAAGTTGATGAATTTTTCGAAAACTTTCATTTAATATCGACATTTCTCAGTTGAAACGAGATTTACTGTCTGAAACAACTTAAAATAGTTCTGTTTCGACCATAAAGGAAAGTTTCGACATAGTGTATTTGACTCGCCAGTTAAAGTGATAAATAACTAAACAAACTCGACATTTATGACCATCAATACACACTTGTCATCCCTACTGGCTATTTTTCCGTCTCAAACGACATCTTTTATTATTTTAGTCTAAACTCAGGGGCGGATCAAGGGGTCTTTGGGGTCCGGATCCCCTCTTTTCAACGGAAGGTTCAAATACTTTTTCTTTAATGTAGTATTGTACTCAGGTGTTTTGTATAGTAAACAGTAATTACTATTGACTTCAGAATATCTCCTAATATAAATTGCTCATGGCTTACTAATGCCCTCCAAATGGCCTCCAAATGCCCATGATATTGGTGGGCTCGCTGTGCTTGCCCTGTTCCCCACCCACAACTTTTTGTACTCCCTCTCTTTTTTTGACGTTCCTGGATCTGGCCCTGAAACTGCTATTATATTTAAAGAAGCATTAATTGATCGAAGTGATCTTGTCTTTTTTAAATAAATATATGTTCAATCCGGCCTTTGTTAACTTTAATATAAACAACGGAGCCTCACGTCACGGGTTTTTATCACCAGGAATATCCGTTGAGTTGGCCTTTGTCTTCAGTTTCATAGTACTTATTGTGTGCGTAAATCCCTTTTTGTATCTCGAAGTTGGTGTTTTGAACTTATTGGGTCTGTAAAGGATGAGATTCATATTGGAATCGAATCTAATATTATAGAGTTTGGATACGTTTCCGATTTCTTTCGAGTAGCATTGGATTCTTAGTGAACTGTATGTTGGTGTACTTATTGTTCCGACTCGAGGAGGACTGAAGATGAGGTTTGGGAGACAACGAAGAGAGAGAGAGAGAGAGATTATCTACCAAAACGTTAACTTTAGCTACACATCACTCGTGGACGTTCAACTAGTGACTGATGCAGTCTTGCCTGCTTTGTTAGCTTATATATCAAGGTCATGCGGTGCGTGGCAGACAGCCTAGACCAGTGGCGGTGGGTGCGTTATAGCAGTGCCTTGGCGAAATTACTTACTCCTCATGAAGGCCGTGTGTGGGTGCCCTGTCATACCACTAGAACTCACGTCGATTCGCATTAATAAATTTCAGTCGACTTTTTACGTTTATCATAAAACTCTTATGTCATTTGATTAATTCGTATATTTCATATGTACACGTAAAGATTAATGTACATTTTCTTTAAGGAATTATTAGCTTTTTGTATCAAATTAATCTACACCGCGAATATGCCGGAAAACCAATTTTTTTAAAGTGAGACAGATTGTATGAGTATGGAAACACAGAAGAAGGCAGAGCATTCCACAGTTTGGCTGTGTGAGGAAAGGAGGTACTATAACGGGTTATTCTAGTGTGACCGACATCCACAGAGAAACGGTGGGCACTGCGGGCAAGACGTGTGTTACAAGTCCATGGCCTTGCCGGCGGTACACAGGATGCCAAATCCACCGAACATTGCCCGTTAAAGTACCTGTAAAAGAGAGAGAGAGTGAAGCAACATTGAGGCGAGAGAAAGGGAAGAAAGATAATCAACTACGGGAGGAAAGTTAATAAAACGAAATGTCTATGGGAATATCTCTCCCACTTATGACGAGATTATCCTCACGACCACAGGAAAGGGTTTATTATAGTCTTCTGTTTATAGTAGACAGGGACTAGAATTATGTGATGGGAGCCTGTGTACGTGTGAGGTTTGGAATACTGATTAATGTTCATTTCTAAGAACGATGTGTGTTTTATTGTGCCCTTATGTGGTGTGTATATGTGTGTGCATGCCTACGTGTGTGTGCATGCCTACGTGTGTGTGTATGTGTTGTGTGTACGCCTAAGTGTATATGTGTGTTGTGTGTATAATGTCTTTGCATGTCTAGGTGTGTCTATGTGTGTGTGTAGTGTGTATAATATGTTTGCATGCCTAAGTGTATGTTTGGATGTCTACGTGTATGTGGTGTGTATGACTTGTTATCATACGCCAGAGCACTATACACAGAGCATACATATATACATGGCAATAATTATCTCTTTTATGATGGATATTTGTCAGAATCGCGTCTACGTTTTCTTAAAGATTAAATTTACTTCTTGGAATGGGGAACTACTTTAAATTTACACCTTGCTGGAGAAGACAAAGATGTCAAACTGAACACGAACACGTCTATTGAGGTGTTCGGATAGTGAGAGGGAAGACGATTAATTTAACCCCCCATAATGCTAGGAGCTGCCTGAAGGAGAGGTTCAAGACCCCAGACCTAACCTAACCTATCAAATGCTCTTGTTGCTTTCATTTCAATTCCAAACATACTTCACTCGTACTGTTACTCGTATCATCGCTTAATTACGCAGAGGATTTATCGAGGTTATTGATTACATACAATAACTAAATCATCGACTTCATCTCCAACCTCGCCATATCCTGTACCGATCATCGACCTCAAACATGGAAAAATCATTTATCCATATCCAATAAATTAACTTACGTACACGCATCAATATTCATAATTTCTGGGAATATAATGTCTTAATATCCTCAAAGAATCACCTACCCTAACATATATCTACCGAGAGATGGAAATAGATCGTCTTAAACTAATCTCTGATCGCCTATCCCGTCCCTGTGTTGTACCTCGCATCTTGAACGGCCGGGTCTTATAGCGGGAAAAACCAAGCTGGTTCCTTTGTTCCGTGTGGGTGTCATGTAAGGGTATTTTCTCTGTAATATTGACCACTGACGTTAGCTTAGGTTCAGCGTTAGCTTAGGATAGCGTTAGGTTAGGTTAGCGTTAGGTTAGAATAGCGTTGAGTTAGGTTAGTTTAACATAAGGGAGGGAGGGGTAGGAAGAGGTGGAAGGAAGGGGAAGAGGAAGAAAGAGAGGGAAGAGTATAGGGAGGGGGAGGGAGGAAACTTGGCACTGAGCATTACAGGTGTCAACAGTGCCACTCACAGAACCAGTTTATACCAGGTAGTAGTGGATCATTCTGGTGCCTTCCTCGTGGCCCGGTGAGGAAGGGGGGAGGAGGGAAGGCAGGGAAGAGGAGGGAAGGAAGGGGAGAGGAGGGAAGAGGAGGGAAGGAAGGGGAGAGGAGGGAAGGGGTGAAGGAAGGGGAGAGGGAAGGAGAGAGAGAAGATGGTGAGACAAGGGAGACGTGTGTGTGTGTGTGTGTTTGTAGATTATTACAGGAAAAGTCTGAACAAATGTAACGGGATGACTCTCTCTCTCTCTCTCTCTCTCTCTCTCTCTCTCTCTCTCTCTCTCTCTCTCTCTCTGCGTTCTTCCTTTCCTGCGCTGTTAAGTCATCTAAATATGGACACAGCTGATGGCAGAGCACATGGCGTGAGAAAGGAAGGAGGGGGGGGCAAGGTAGAGGGAGGGAGGAGAGGGAGGGAAGGAGGGGGTAGAGGGAGGGAAGGAGAGTAGAGAGAGGGAAGGAGAGTAGAGGGAGGTGATAAGGCAGGTAGGGGTTAGTAGGTGGTAGTGGCGTAGGAAACAGTGGCGTAGTAAGCAGACGGGTAGTGGCGCGTGTTTGCTTCGGGAGGAAATACTATAGTTGCCATGACACAACGTAGCGGGATTTCCACATCTGTTGGCTAGGTGGTGGTAGTGGTGGTGTTGGTAGTAGTAATAGTAGTAGTATTATAGTAGTAAGTAGTGGTGATTATGATAGTAGTAATAGTAGCAATAATAGTAGAAGTAGGTAGTAGTAGTAGTGATGATAGTGATGATATTGTACTTATCGTCGGAACAGCCTGACCTAATACCCCAAATCAACACATAACATAGTTTCAACAGGACACCTGGATCTACCGTAATGAGGACGGATTACCTCAGATTCGGGGGTGCTGTTGTTAAGTGCTGTTGAATTTAACGTAGAATTGAGCTCCTGTTGTTAAGTGATGTTGAATTTTAAGAAATGTCTTTTAGGTGCTGTTAAGGTTGAAGTAAGTGCTGTTATCTCTGGATGCTGTCTTCTTTAAGTGCTGTTATCTCTGGATGCTGTCTTCGTTAAATGCTGTTATCTCTGGATGCTGTCTTCGTTAAATGCTGTTATCTCTGGATGCTGTCTTCGTTAAATGCTGTTATCTCTGGATGCTGTCTTCGTTAAATGCTGTTATCTCTGGATGCTGTCTTCGTTAAATGCTGTTATCTCTGTATGCTGTCTTCGTTAAATGCTGTCTTCGTTAAATGCTGTTATCTCTGGATGCTGTCTTCGTTAAATGCTGTTATCTCTGGATGCTGTCTTCGTTAAATGCTGTTATCTCTGGATGCTGTCTTCGTTAAATGCTGTTATCTCTGTATGCTGTCTTCGTTAAATGCTGTTATCTCTGGATGCTGTCTTCGTTAAATGCTGTTATCTCTGGATGCTGTCTTCGTTAAATGCTGTTATCTCTGGATGCTGTCTTCGTTAAATGCTGTTATCTCTGTATTCTGTCTTCGTTAAATGCTGTTATCTCTGTATGCTGTCTTCGTTAAATGCTGTTATCTCTGGATGCTGTCTTCGTTAAATGCTGTTATCTCTGGATGCTGTCTTCGTTAAATGCTGTTATCTCTGTATGCTGTCTTCGTTAAATGCTGTTATCTCTGTATGCTGTCTTCGTTAAATGCTGTTATCTCTGGATGCTGTCTTCGTTAAATGCTGTTATCTCTGTATGCTGTCTTCGTTAAATGCTGTTATCTCTGTATGCTGTCTTCGTTAAATGCTGTTATCTCTGTATGCTGTCTTCGTTAAATGCTGTTATCTCTGTATGCTGTCTTCGTTAAATGCTGTTATCTCTGTATGCTGTCTTCGTTAAATGCTGTTATCTCTGTATGCTGTCTTCGTTAAATGCTGTTATCTCTGGATGCTGTCTTCGTTAAATGCTGTTATCTCTGGATGCTGTCTTCGTTAAATGCTGTTATCTCTGGATGCTGTCTAAATTGATCTTAGCCCTGTTAATGTTGTCTCTTCTCTTATAACTTTGTATTAATTAATGACAGATTTATTACTTGTTATTAATTTTCAATATTTTTCGTAATTAATGTATTTTTTATTAATGTATTTCGACGTATTAATAAATAAGGATTTTATTTCTTGTATATGGATGTTTGAAATACGCTATTAGTTATTCCTGTAAATAATAATAATAATAATAATAATGATATTTTAATACTAATGTTTTATAGAGACTACACATATATACATAAAAAAATATATTACATACGAGGTAACACGAAATCCCCTCAAAAAATAACTAGAAGGGAAATATTTACATCACAAAAAAAAAATAATTAGGTTACAAAGACACAACATAACATAACGTGACGGGCCATCGCTGTCTCCAAGTGGCGATTCCCGGGGACCTATAATGACAAATACATAATTCATTATGTCTCTAACACAGCCTGAGTATGTAATGTATGAATGACAGTCTTTATGTTATTGTTTTTACGTGATTAGTGACTTAGGTTGCCAGGTGGTAAGGTAAGGTATTGTTGGCACACCTGTTATAGAGCCTTAGTCTGGTGGTATATAGTTTTGGCACCGTCGCCCGCCCTCAACACTGCTTACCTGGCGTGCGTACATAACACACTCCCTCTCGTCCATTCTCCCTTCCCTTGTGTCGTGACGTTTTGAGTGGAGAATTTACATTTTGACTCGAATATTGTCCAGTGTAGCGTTAAAAAAAAAATCTGTTTTGAGTAAGAAAGTTGCAATAAGCGTCAGGTAGAAACATTTGAGACGTGAAAACTTTCTGATGGAGAAGAGTTTACATGACCTCCCCACGGCAGCGTCCAGTGAGCGAGAGACGTCACCAGGTATCCTCACTCGCCTGATACTCTTCACCAAGAAGCTTCGTGGCCTTACTCTCTCACCAGTGACCAGACAAGTGAGTTTTCCTAGTGTCAGGTTTACGAGTCAACGACCTGACCCGGGTATTCTCGTACGTTAAATCAAGCTTGTAATTGGCTATGTGAGAATGTATCTAATCTTCTCACTTAGTCCCTTGAGTACGATGATTTAACCCCTTGAATACGATGATTTAACCCCTTGAATACGATGATTTAACCCATTGATCATGACGACTCAACGCCTAACCTAACCCCCAGGTAAAGTTAGGATGTGTGTCAGATAAACATAAATTGGGGAGTCTTCTGGGAGAGGTCTAAACAGTACGTGACTAAACATTACTTCCCTCGAGATAAAAAAAAAATCCTGGGTAAAGCTTATTAACGCGATTGTTATTCCATTCTCGCCCGCTAAGACATGTAAAATACATCTTTCCTTGACGGCTAATGTACATAGGGAGTCCTTGAAAATTTTCCTTGTTGTAGATCGCCCCCCTCCCCCCCCCCCCTACTCACTTGACCTTCTACAATTATCCGCCCTAAGCTAACCTAACCCAACGCAACTTAATGTAACTTAACTTAACCCATCTTAACCAAACCCATCCCAACCATAACCAACACAAACATCTAGGTATTTGTTGTTGGTTATTTTTAATTTGATTTGATTATATTTGTGGGTAGAATGATTACTGGATATTGACAATAACATGCAATCGGGTCTTCACACACACACACACACACACACTCTCTCTCTCTCTCTCTCTCTCTCTCTCTCTCTCTCTCTCTCTCTCTTCTCACCTGTATGTCTCTTGACGCAGGTGGTGTGGTCGCTGTGTGTGGCAGGTGTCGCGGTGGCCTTGGGGGTAGTCCTCTCCTTCCCTGCTGTGGCCCTAGACTCCTGGGCGCAACACAAAGACGTTCTTCTCACCCAGAACCAAGCGGGATGGTTCGGTAAGTCTGTCATTCTCTTACTGTGCCGTTTAGTTGGGGTTAGGCATGTGTCCCCTGTATACCTGCACTGTCTATGTATGCCGTATACATACCTGCACTGCCTATGTATGTTGTATAGCTGAAACATATTACTTAACCTCCTCTAAATATAACAGTATCCCACTAGAGTAGATTTATAATACGTTTTCTCTTTTTTTATCCCCAGCCAGCGTAGTCCACCTTATGTCTATCCCGGGTTCCATTTTGGGTGGGGTGTTGATGGACTCTCTGGGGCCGCGACGCCTCCTCTTACTCCTCCTGCCGGGGTTGACAGCTTCCTGGCTCCTTATCCTCCTCACAACTCACAACCCCATCATGTTGATAGTAGTCCGCGCCCTACAGGTGAGGGGAAAACTGTTGTCACTCCTTCAGTACCACCTGCTGGAGTTATCGATCATACCGGTGGTGTTATAGTAGGCGAGCTATCATTTAGGGCCTCAGTGGCGTTGAAACGAACAGAAGATGTTGTGTTGTAGGTTTCAAGATGACCTGAAGTTATCGTACTTGTGTTAAGGTGACATGAAGTTACCTTAGCTATTAGAGGGAATAAGATAACTCAAGTTGTCTTAGTAAGGGCGTTAATATGCACTCAGTGGTGGTTTTAGTCACAGAAGTACAACAAAGAGAAGGTCAGGTGGAGCCACAAGACAGAAAACTGCCTCCTGTGATTTTGGGGTGAAAAATGGCTGGAGAATGCAGTATGGTGTTATGAGTGGTGGTTTATATATAGACCACACGAACGCTCTTGACCTTTTAAAAATTACAGAGAGACAGACAATAGGAAAGAGGCAGGTTTTTACGCATTCCAGAGTGGGTCAGTCATATTAGTGGATACACGACGCACTTCCTGTTTTAATGGCCACTGGGTCATCTTTATGGCACTCCCAGTTCACCCAGCTGTAAATAGGTACCTAATTTGCATTCAGTGATGTGTTTCCTTCACCCAGGGTGTGTAGGAAAATAAAGGTTTTCATTAATGGCTGATGGATTTTTCTTTCATGTTAGGAAAATAGGAAATGTTTGCTTGTCAAAATATAGTAAAGTTATTGTATTTTATCCATGATGTACAAGGGATCAGATGTGTGTGTCCCTTATATATATGTAAAGTGCACTTCATATGTGTGTTAAGTGATGTGTTGTGTGGTTTTCAGGGTGTGTTAGGGGCGGGATGTGTCGTGTCTGTGTATGTATACCCGTGTGAGGTGAGCGAGGCACATCGACGCGGGGTGCTGGGTGCCCTGCCAGACACTGCCTTCTCTCTGGGCTTCCTACTGACCTACCTACTGGGTGCCGTCACACATTGGTCCACGCTGGTGCTGCTCGTCCCTCCCTGTGTCTTCCTCCCGTGTATCATCGCTGTAGCCTTCGTCCCTGAGTCACCCTCCTGGCTGTTACAACATGGAAAACATGAAGAAGCAAGAGCTGTGTTACTTCTTGCACGAGGACCTGACTGTGATTTCGAAAATGAGCTCCTGACGATGAAGATGAAGGAGCTTGATAACAATGATTACGACGGGCCTGTAGGTTGTCCAAGGTTTCTAATAACACAGCCGAGATATTTATTGCCTGTCCTTACCGCCATTACGTTAATTATCCTCAAGGAATGTACTGGGCAGATCGTCATGGTATTGTCCGTGGTTCGTATTTTCAAGACAGCGAAAACGGGAGTGTCGCCTTACTGGTGTTCTGTGCTGGTGTGCTGTGCGCGCGTCGTGGCCAACATGACCAGTTATCCTCTCCTGGTCCACTGTCAGCGCCGCACCATCCTCTCCGTCGCTGCTGTTGTCGCTGGCTTCTCTATGATGCTGATTGCTTATTTCTTTTATTCATCAACATCTGGGTCTTGGCCAAACTGGGTGCCTGTAGTGTCTTTGCTGTTGTTCGTAGGGGCATACGGGTGTGGGGTAGGTCCTGTAGTTTGTCTCTTGGCTACGGAGATAATGCCTGGCGCTGTGAGGGGTCTGGGTAGTGGCTTGTCTTGCGCTGTCCTCTACATTATGCAGTTTGGTTTCATATTTTTAGCCACTAATGCAGACTCCAACCTCTACATATACTTCTGGGTTTATGCATCTGGGTGTTTTATCCTCGCTGGCTTCACTTCACTCCTGCCAGAAACCCGAAATAAAAAACTAGAGCAATTGGAGCAGTTTTGGCAAGACGTGAGACTCCAACCACCAACACACACTCGCTGGTGTCTGTGTCGTCCCGTGGCACACCAATACACCCTTGCGGAAGATAAAAACAACAATAATAATAATGAACACTTAATAGGTTCATATAAAAGCTACGTAGTTGTATGAATCTAAAAAATAACTGTTAAATTGCGGTACTCTCGAAAAGGCCGTTGCGAACAGTCATATTTTGTAAGCGACCTTCTTCAACACTGGTGAAGTTTTGAAGCCCTTGTAGGACTCTGAGCTTCACCAAGGTGTATACGGGTTCAGAAGATAATGTAAGGAATTAGGATGAAATATATCAGCAATTAGACAAAGAATGTTGATGACAGCATTCATTATTACTTGAGGCAGTGGTCAGGAGTGATGTACCGCTGAATGACGGACCACCCTACTCTGCCTATACGCACTGTCAGCATTTACTGATATTAAGCGTTGCTGACTGATCTTACCTAATTCCCTTATCCTAGTTCAGTGGGAAGCTGTGACCAACAGTACTTGAAACTACTGTCTTACATTCTCAGGGCAATACCTAATGTTCACGTCTTAAACATTGATTTAGTTTTAATGAATCACTGAACTGGACATGATATGAGAAACTGCTGTCATGTGTGGATTAAGAATTAATAACCCTGAGCTGGCTATCATCTGTATGACCAATACCAGAGTCTATACAAGAGTTAGGAATAAGATCAACTGAAGATTAGACCATAGCTTATTTCACATTAAATTTCACTACTCTAACGCTAACCTAGCCTAATGTAAACGTAACCCAATCCTCTAGGTATCGTTGGGGTGTTAATCATCAGGTGAAATAAACTGGGGGCAAATCATCAGGTTCTACAAAAATTAGCTTTGTTGGTCAGGTAGTGAGATAAACTATATACAATACGAATCTTAAAAAATAGAGTAGTTTATCTGATGAATATTCCGTTTTCTTTTAAAGAGTTGAAAAATACATATTTTGGTTGGGTAACTAAAGTAAACGCTTATTTTTCTTTTTGGGCTTAAATTTGTTTATATTAGAGACATTAGTGTACCAATAGTTTGTATATATTTGTAAAATTTACGTAAAATACAAGTGATTTATATAATCCATAAAATAAAAGTAATTCCAATGACGTATATTGTTTTCTAAACCTGCTGTTTTACACACACTACTGTCTTGATTCTATCATATTGATGGACTGTAGAACCTCCTAAATTCTGTATTTTATATTTTGTATTCATGTTAAAGTTATCTATATAGACAATAACAAACCAACAAGCCTAGAAATTATACAAATGAAAACATCAATTCTAAATATTTCTTGAGACTAAGATCTATCAAGATGGTTAGTTGTCATATATTAATCACTTAAACAACCAATAATTATCAATTAAACACCTTAGAATGCATATACAGCATGGTTGATAGTGAAGCTGCCCTTAAGACGACGAGCATTTGTTACGGGAACTAAGGAAAGGTAGGCGACCCTTGAATCATCACATCTAGACAACGACCAACAAAAATGGTAAGTAATCACAGATATTGTTTATAATTAACGACTATATCAATACACAAGAGGAATGTGTGTTGAAAGATTAAGGTAAAATGATCTTGAGTGAATATAACCAATAGGAATAACATATTAGAGTAGAAAATGGGAGATGTTCTTTCGCAGCTCCTGAAGTTAACCTTGACACCCTCCCTCCTCTTCCCTTGCTTAAAACTATAAAATTTAATTACCGTGAGACCTATATGGTAGAGTGTAGTCCGTTATTTCAACGTTTATTATCTGTGAAACCTCCATATAACGGACTATACCAGTTAGATTGATGTTCGTTAAATGGATGATTTACTGTATATGATACTTGGTGCCTGGTTCTGACTGTTATATTGCCACCTTGTTCATCAGGTAAAACTGCTTATGTTGATTTTTATGGTAAAATTTTATACCAGTGTTTGTAAAAATAGTAGTTTATTAATTTCAGTCATATTCAGATTTTTATAACCTAACCATTATTAATTTCAGATATTTTGAGATTATTTTAACTCCTTCACAGTATTTTTATATTAGCCTTATATGTTCATTGTGATTTTTTTAATAAGTGTGAATTTACTGTGTTGCTTTAATGGATTCATCCTCACTATAATTTCAATAAATATTTACATTAAACCTTGATTATAAATTTCATCTTCAACTACATTAAAGTCATTGTCTTTTATTTAATGGGGAAAGTATTTAGAGAATATAGACTGGAAGATATACCGGTATATCAAGAGATTTTGTGAGTACTGTATAATACTGAGTCAAGATATTGTTACACTGAAGAGTTCTGTTACAGCACTAAGAGAAGACAACTGATTGAAAGGCAAGTCTGTGTTAGCTCTTCATTATGGCTATAGGAAATAACTCAAGTGTGTATGTAAAAACTCATCTAAATAATTGTTTAGTGTTTAAATGTGATAAGCAGATGTTTCTTATTGTTCAAACAGGAAAGAAAATGTTAATAAATGAATTTTACTTGAGGTCTCTTTTTGACTGATCGCACACACTAGAATGAGAGAACATAACAATACTCGTTAACCCCAACAAATATTTTAGAACAAATTAATGAGTGTTGCTTCAAGTTCCTCCAACAAATGAGCCTGGTGGAAGTGAAGATAAGGAAATGTTGGAAGTGTGGATAGAGAAGGAGACATAATGAGTGTTGCTTCAAGTTCCTCCAACAAATGAGCCTGGTGGAAGTGAAGATAAGGAAATGTTGGAAGTGAGGATAGAGAAGGAGACAGAGAAGAAATGAGGAAGCAACAGCAGTGAAGTAAGAAATTTTTCATGATATAGTATCGTATTACACAAGTTTAGTTCATCTCATGATATTTATATACTGTACTTTATTTAAACACATTTATTAAAGCAGGTCTAATTGAAATTTACAATAATAATAATAATTATTATTCAGTAAAGTTGTCCTACAAGTTTATAATTGGATATATATATATATATATATATATATATATATATATATATATATACATATATATATACATATATGCTGATAACCACCAGCATATACCTAGATCACGCGCACCTACAGTGATTTACTTGCATATACATATATATATATACATATATATATACATATATATATATATATATATATATATATATATAAACTATGCAGTTTTACAGTTCAGCATAAATCTAGATAATATAGGTATACAGTGCACGTAGGCAACTTTACCAAGAATAGTTGACTCTTCAATGTAAATTAGTATCAGTACAGTACTGAAGTATAATTTAAAGAAACTCAGCTCATGTGAATCAAACTTCTATCACAATTTCTATATCTATGTATTAATGTAAATATACAGGATTATTAGCTATTCAAAGAGTTAATATTAATTTTAAATGTCGATATATTTTTCCATAATACCTTATGTTGTAATATTTTCTAAGTATAGTCTTGGTGACTATACCGTACTTTGTCACCCAGTTCAGGCTGATCTATATCAGTATTTTATAAAATATAAAATGCTTAGTCTAAGGTTCTGAGTAAAACATGACAGTATTCACCCTACAACCTATTATTATCACCTACCTACTCTTAAGCTTTAATGATTGGTCCTTATTTAATCACTCTTGATGAATCTGAATCTCCTCCTGTATGCCTCACCATTCTTGATAACTTTGATGAAGAGAACATTTTCCCCTTGATCTGATACCTCTTCCTTCAGTCTGAACATGTTTACTTCACTCGCCTGTGCACCGTGAGCATTCTTGGTGTGTTTAGTGCAGGAATATTTACTCGCAAACTCTGCACCACACGTCCCGCAAAAATACTCTTTCTTTTGGTAATGTTGTCGTACGTGTCTGTCCGTACACGCCTTAGTCTTAAAGGTGTTTCCGCAAATCTCGCACACGAATGGTCTCTCCTCATAGTGGGCCCTGATGTGAGCATTGTAAGAGGATTTACTTTTAAACTTTGCAAAACAATACTGACATTCATGCTTCACTACTGGAGCAGATACAGTGTCTAGGACCTGATCTTTGCTGTTGTCCTTCTCTATTAATTCCACCTTCACTACATTTAAAGGATTTTGCTCAGTAGTTGGAGCATCTTCAGCTACTACCTCACTGATGGTGGAGACTTCCGGCACAGTTCCGCACTCGATCGTGGCCAAATTCTCAACCTGTAGATGCTCGAAATCTGATATAGCTGCTTGTTCCCACTCTGCATTGGTCACTTGAATTACTATAGTTCCCTGCTCTTCTTCCATACTGGTGCTGAGCTGACACACTGCAGGTAACTTCAGATGACCAGACACAATTATACCATCAGTTTTGATTACCTCCCTTTTAACGTCAAGCCATTCATGAGTAGTCCCTGAAAAGAAAATATATATTAAGTAAAATATAAATGAATTCAGAGTAAATTTCCTTTCTCTGCCACCAGACATGTATTCTCTACATGGAAACAAACATATCTGTGAAAATCTAGAAAATAATCAATAATAACAAGAAGTAAAGTGAAACAAACCTGAATAAAATATGCAGTGAAAATCGTGTTTAGAGATTTAATGATCCGTCAATATTGCTGTGTCCAGATCATGTCTACTAAACACAAACAACATCAGAGTGTATGAAACTAGGTTCACATAATTAGTGTTTGCCTGTCCATTAGATAAATAAGGTAATATTATTGTTAAAATAGGTCATAATATAGTTTAGGAGAGGTTAGGTTGGAATCTCATGGAATTCATAGTCATTTATAGTGTTAAAGGACCCGAATCTCCATAAATAAACTACTTTATGTAATATATCAATACACTTTAATAACCATGGTCCTTAAACGTATATTATAAGTTAATAAAATAATTCATTAAAAGACATTACAGGATATTACACCATATACTAACAACAAATAGATTTACCTTATTATGATGATTCTATTATAAACTCTATCTAATCTTTACAACACCAGCAGCTACTGAAAGAACTAGTGAAACAATACTTAACTTACATATAATAGATGGAATAATAGAGCAGCAACCAGGGAGGGGCAGAAGAGGTAAACAAACCAGCCAAAAACGACAACAGATCCGGATTCAGAATCGGATTATAGTTCCTTTAGTTATTTAAGCTTAAAGTATTTTTTGTTAAATTTTAAGCTTATTTTGATATTTAATTAAGCTTCAGTAGTAGATACGTGTGTTATTTATTATATAATTGATATAGTATTTATCAGTTTGTTATATATTAAGAAATAGAAGGAATTAAAAGATAAATTAAAACGTTGGTTTATTTAAAGGTATTTACTATGAAATACGTGAATGAAATAAATATTAAGTTATTTATTGTAATGGGAAGCTTATTTATGTATATATAATAACTAAGGCTACACTATTATATGAGAAATAACCTGATTTTAGTAATTAATGCTGATTTAAAGGGAGAATCTGGTAGGTTTACTGTAGCCAATCACAACTCAGTTAAATAAATCTCTGCAGTGTTATTGGTCAATGGGGAGTGAGATGATGACATATGGCAAGATTTATATATATAAAGTCTCATTTAAATAGAGATATTTAGTGTTAATTCCAACGTTTAAGATAAGAATTATATTTATATATGTTTTAATTAATGTTATGAGTAATTAGTGAAATAATGGACGTGATAGATGGAAGAGAACCAGTCTATTAGCCCTCAGGTTAGGGAAGCTTTGTTGACCCATAATGCAGCAGTCTACAACAGTATGGTGTCAGAGGTGTGTGTGGTGTGTCACGTCCTAGAGGTGTGGTGACTAGTGATGATGGTGACCTGTAGTGATGGTGATCTGTAGTGATGAGTGACCTGTAGTGATGAGTGACCTGTAGTGATGAGTGATCTGTAGTGATGAGTGATCTGTAGTAATGATTGATGGTGATCTATAGTGACTAGTGATGATTGATGGTGACCTATAGTGACTAGTAATGATGATGGTGTGGTGTTGATGGTGACCTGTGAATTTGTTAAAGAGTTGAGTGTGGTTTTAAGTGAGAAATGCCCGTGGCACGATCAGTCTCGGCGTCTCAACTGGCCCGAGGAGAGGGATCCCTTACTAGCCCTCCTGGTACACCTGAAGGCCCTGGTCCAGTCCTCCTTAAAGCCCACACACTTGACAGGTACGGTGGCTGGATAGTACTATACCTCTACTACTCTCATTATAACTATTTAGAAAGTTACTATGGTATTATCTCCTTTTTTTCCCCTAGGACCTTGGTGATATAAACTGTTTTAGATGGATATTAAACACATTAGAAGTACTCCTCCTTTATTAACCCCTTTAACTCCTCACAGGTGTTAAGGGAGTATTATAACGTTATTAATTACTTCATTTATTCTACAGCTGTTAAACTATGATATGACTATTGTATATTACATTAGAAAGCCTTGATATTAGCAGCAGTTATCCGTATGTCAGTAATATGAGGTGTCTTTCTTACCTGTAATTTTGAGTTTTTAATTAAAGGTATGGTTTTAGGGTATTATTGAATATAAGAGATAATTTTAGTCTTGAAGTCTTGGTGGTGTGTATATGGATCACTTGAAGGTGTGACCCCAGCTTAATACACCTGAATATTTGATCCTCCCAGCTCATTACACCTGAAGATTTGACCCTCCCAGGTTATTTTACTTGAGTTGACCCTCCCAGCTTAATACACCTGAAGATTTGACCCTCCCAGCTCATTACACCTGAAGATTTGACCCTCCCAGCTCATTACACCTGAAGATTTGACCCTCCCAGCTTATTTTACTTGAGTTGACCCTCCCAGCTTAATACACCTGAAGATTTGACCCTCCCAGCTCATTACACTTGAAGATTTGACCCTGCTTACACTACTCTGGGGGGGTTATGCTAGGTAAGGTGTAATAAGCTGGGGGTAGAATCTAAATAGGAAATAAGCTGAAGCTGGGGGTATCGAATCTTCTGGTAATTTTAATATTTTCATACATCTTTTCTATAATTATTTTTTTTTTTAAGACAGGATATTTTACTCTGAATTGGCTACAACACAGACTACCATTAGCTAACTTTAATGTGAGACTCTTTGGTGAGGTACATTGAGGCAACACCTCCGTCCAAACAGCATGTTAGGTGATGTCTTTGGTTTGGTCTTGCATGATCCTCCCTCTCCATCTGTCAGTGTAATGCTTCAGGTTTTAATGGTGGTGTAACTCATTTCCAGGCAGCTTTAATCACTGAGGAATCGTACTTTTGATACTCTCTTATTGTTTGTTGCTTATTTTTTAAAGTTGTGTAGAGTCAGGATACATTTAACTAGCTATGAAGTGAAGCCTGTTCTGTTATATCTCATTTTGCTTCTGTTGTGCTGTGCCTTCTGTATGATAACTGGTCAGAGGAATTCTGGTGTTGTGGATGTGTGCCCTGAAGATGTCCTGTTAATGAGCTTGACTGTTATTGTTTCATGGCAGAATATCACTTTGTATACTGTACTGGGTATATATAGGTACCTGATTAATTTAGATGAATCAGTTTTAGAAATATCTTCCTGTAGATGTTTGGTTTTCACTTTTAGGTTTTGCATAACTTGGTGCTGTACAATTTTGTTTTTTGTTTTTCTGATTTATATTGTTGTAATAAATTTTTGTCTTAGTTTAAGAGATAAATCCAATTATGTCTCACTCAAGTCATTTGTTGAAGTATGTTGAGATGGGCGTCACTTTATTTAATTTTTGCTGTCTGTGGCCACAGTTTATTTATCATGCAATAATTGCCTTGTTTTGTAAGATGTTATCTACTAGCAGCCACAAATGACAAGCTCATATCTCAACAGGCTCGAGTAAGAAGCAATAGAGGAAGAATTTATACCAGAATATCCAGAAAAAAAATGTTGATATGTTGACCATCTTGCCAAGATTACCAGTACCAACATGTCATTTCTCTCTTCTGAGGCTTATGTGAAGGTATATACACGAGGAAGACTGAAGCTGTAGTGTTGAGGGTAGATTAGGTTTATACTACAGTAGATGAGAATGTTTTACTACCTTGACTAACATCCACTAGTATTTTAAAGGGGGTGTTGAGCACCTTTCTTGAGCTATTGTGTATTTAATATAATTAGAAGTTGACCTTTATAGTATGCACAGCTTATAATGGACCTGATGGCCAACTCTGCTATACTGACTTATCATTTTTCAGAATTGCTTATGCTTACATTATCATACCAGCACCATGCATTATCTTCAAGAGATCATAAGATATATATGCCTGTATACTGTATTATGTGTATATACAGTATGATGAATTAATGTTTATATTTAATGATGCTTCATATATGCTTCTGCATGGCTGTGTGAGAAGTTTTTAAAATGGACCGTACATTAATGCAATATTTACGGTAGAAACTGAGGTAATACGATATATATACTTCACTGTGTATATATATTTAGCTTATATTGTTATGCTAGTGATAAATATAACCTTGATATTTATAGTAGTGTATACAGTTGGTCCTCGTATTACGCGGTTAATGTAACCCGGAGGGTACCGCGGAAAGTGAGAAATGCGTAAATTGAATAACATAACAATATGGGATTAATTGAAATGGAGTCCGGGCCGATCCCCAAACTCCACTTTTTGACGACACACTACTATGTTGTAGTAAAAATATTATCTTAACTTTATGATGGCATGCACACACAATTAATAATTAAGAGAAATATCAATAATATTAGGTTTTTTAACACTTACATTAGTAGAAAAGATGGCTGGGCACACGGGGATGGGCGGTTGGTTCCGAGGCAGAGGGCAGATTATTGGCCCTCACCTGTATCACTTGTATCAATTGTATCACTATCCACGACAGAGGCTTGCAGGGCCTCTTTGTCAAACCCCCCAAAGTTCATATAAGTCCATATCCTCACTATAATTATCACTATCACTGACTTGGGCCGGCTGTAGTGGGTGGCGGGTGAAGAACTCGGTAATGTTTTGATGACTGGGCGACCTTGTGCGCACCATTTTCGCGCCTCTTACACAACATGGCGGATGGCGGGAGGTTTGGATCCAAAAATGGCGCGGCTTGCCAGCCGCTCTCCGCGTAATGGGGTTCACGACCGCGGAATGTGAAAATGTTAGGTTCTGGCAAGGCACCGCGTTAACGGTGAAACGCGGATTGTGGGACCGCGTAATAGGAGGACCAACTGTATAGTTATCTACATCACAATAATGAATGCAGCAATATTGTTTGGTTACCCAGCTTTAGCCTTAAGAGTTATAGACAATGAAACAGAACTACCATACTACTTTGTACTAATTTTCTCTATTGTGATATTCTGAGAGTAATGAAACAATACCCGGTACCGTAGTTTTAAAGGGAAAAGTTTGCGGTACTACTTTTTAAGCTATTGGTATGTTGTTTGACCATTATTACAGCTATTCTCATGAGTTCATTCTCACCTTCATCACCCACTGTCCGGGACCAAACATTCTGTATAGTGTGTCACTTTTTAGGTCCTTGCATGTACTGTATATTAACTAAAACTCTTTTATGATGTTTCCATATTTGATGTCTTTTGAGGACATCAATAAAGGATTTCTGATGATACCATTTGAATTTATGTAGAATTAAGTGTAAGTTTGTATGTAATATCAATACACTACAGAGATCTTGTTTCTAAACGGTGGTTGTGTGACTCGGATACTGGTACATCAGTAATTAAACCATTTATGAAACTGACATAAACCAGATTAACTTAAACTAACCTAAAATATAACCCATGATTGTTAAAGTAAGGTAATTTGGGTAAGTTAAATTCTCCTATTGGTTTAATGCTGTAGGCCAGCCAATAGGAGGGACATTAACCCCAAGGCCTCATGTTGATACCAACCAATCAGCATGAACAGTTTGTAATACAGTCATCACACTTATCATGCATCAGTCACCCCCGATGGCTCACATTGGCAAACAACAGCAAGAGATAAAATGTTCAGATGTACAATGAATCACAGAAATATTGTTAAAGGAAAAGACCACAGGAGGAGATATTTATCCTTGTTGATTATCTATTAGTGGTTTGTGGTCCAGCTGGGGGGGGTATCTGCGAACTAGTGTGGTCAATAATGCCTGGGTTTACTATGCAGTCCTTATATAATCCTGCACTCACACTTATATGCACAGTATTTATAATTTGAAACGAGGATTCCTTACTTTGTGGGCTTTATATTATATTTTACACTGGCATGCTGGGTAATGATTCATTTTTACTTTAATTGTTTAATCATAGCTAAGAGAACATCTGTTACACTTTATTAGTCAACAAATATTTCAACATTATTTTGTAACTTTTCAACTTCATCATTTATTATCTATGTGACCTTAGTAGAAAATAGCAAACCCTTTAGTACCCTGTACAGTACAGTACATTATTCATGTTAAATACAGTACTGTACTGGAATAAGCAGTTCAAACTTTTTTGTCATTGAACTTTTACCTGAATGACATTTGAAATATAATTGTGTGCTTTAATTATAATAATATGTACTGTACATAATTATAATGTAATAAGTATTTTTCATAGTATGGATATTTAAGTAATTGTGTTCATTTTCTTCCTTCCAGATTTTCTAAACCATCAACAATGAATGGACACGCAGAGCCTCGTAGGAAGCGACCATTTATGTCTTTCAGGCTGAGCAAAAAGCCTGGGAAATATAAGGAAAGTGGATTGCCACCGAAGGGCGATATCAATCAGATTCCCGGAAGTGTGACGGAGTCCACAATACAGTCGAGCATGATCAGTGAAAATGGTGTGGAGAGCCTGGATGGTGGCAGTGATTCCAGCAGTGCCTCGGTAAAACCAAAGAAAAAGTATCTCACTCGAATGAGTTCGTTTGTGAGTCGGGTAGCTTTCAAGGTGCAAGGGGGCGCCCCAAACGCGCCAGTGGGGGTTCACAGAGGGAAGCTCGAACATAGCAAGACCATCTCGGTGTCCGACCTCCAGAGTCCCAAAGCGGAGGATTACGTCGAGTTTGAGGAGGGGAAGGTACCCGGAGTCATGGGCATCCGTAACCATGGCAACACTTGTTTTATTAATGCAGTGATACAGTGCCTCAATCATACCGACGTTCTTGCCGAGTACTTCGTCTTGGACCAGTATAAACACGACCTGGCCAGATGTAATAAAATCAATTCCAAAAAATATGGCACCAGGGGGGAGATCACAGAACAATTAGCCGTGCTGTTAAAGGCTCTTTGGACTCTAAGATACGTGCCCGATCTGTCCATGAACTTTAAGAACACCGTGGACAAGTTCGAGTCCATTTACCGCGGCTCACAGCAACACGACGCCGCCGAGTTCCTGATGTTCGTATTGGACAAAGTTCACGAGGATCTCAATACGGCATCCAAGAGGAAGTACAAGAAGATAAAGGTAAGTAAAGATTCACAGTTCCTCAAGAAGCATTAACTTTAAAATATTTGCTCTAGTGTGCAATGTGGTGGCGATTAGATAAATATTAATTAGGATGTGACGTCAGTTTCTGTTGTATATAGTTGGTGGTGAATGAGGGTGTGGTTTGGTTCCTGCCGCCCTCCATGAATGAGAAAGATTTTAGCTACAAGAATAAAGAAAAATTATCCATTTAGGCAAAGTCATCGTCGTCATCATCTTCTTCACTAGATAGAAGGCAAAATACTTATGTTTATGCGATTATAATTGAAACTGATAACTTGCTCTTGTGATGCGGGAAGTGATGGATGAACCAGTTAGAGACACTGTGCTGTACTGTGTTGTACTGGGGTCTTGTAACAGAAGGGAAACATCTCTAAAATAAGTGGATAAAAGTGAACAAGACACTCAGGGTTTCCTTTGGTTATGGCCAACTTGTCCAGCAGTGAGGGAGGGCTGAGCTAACTAGAAGATTAAGAAACTCGCCTGAAGATTAACTCCTTCAGCGAAGAAATCTGGGTTTAGATTTAGCCACTTGGAGACTTGCTTCCAGGGACACAAGTTATCACAGGTGCGAATAACTGTACTCTTAGAATTCCCTCGTGTGGCTGGAGGCGCAGTATTGTGGATGACATTGGTTGTGCTTGAAGTAGATTTTAATTTGTCCCGGGGATTTAAACAGCTTTCAATTTCAATCCCGAATATTTAAAAGTTTACAACGGCTAGTCTGTATGAACATTTATGGATAGCGTTTGGAATGCCTATGTTATTTTATCATACTTTTCAACCTTTGTTTATATATATATATATATATATATATATATATATATATATATATTATATATATATATATATATATATTTCATGTAAATCCACAATGAAAACGTGGATAAGATAAATCTTGATAAAATCACACGGGAGAATGGAAACAACGGAGTACCTTAGCTTTCGTCTTTATTCAAGACATCTTCAGAGGCAACTGGATTACATGGACAGAGAGAGGCTTAAATATACAGGGTGACCTTAAAAACATGAGGTCAGGTCATAATGATGACATCCACTAATCCACACACCAACACACACGTAGAGGAGCTTAAGAGAAGGGTGGTGACGTGACTAGCCAGGTCAGGTCAGAAAAAAGGGACCCACAAAATAACTATCCTACATCTAGATCAAAGGTTTTCAAAGCATTTTTAACCTTGGGCCACTGACAAATAAATTTATGTAACATATTATCAGTTTTGAACTGACCATCACTAAGGTTTTTTGATTTTAATTCCTTAATCAAACTAGCTTCAACAAGAAGTCTTTCTGTGACACAAGATGATTTGAATACTTCTAAGCTTTTTTCCCAAGCAATGGGGTGATTATGATTCCTAACATGAACGAACAAGGCACTGCTTTCAGATGCAGTTTTGATATTATACTTATGTTGTTTGATTCTGAGCTGCAGAGTTTTTCCTGTCTGACCTACATAATTACAATTACATTTGCTACATGGAATACAATAAACACTTCCATTTACATTCAAACTTGGGCTATTCCTTATTAACATATTGGTAATGGTTGAGTCATACTTGAAAACAACATTAATATTTAGAAGCTTGAGGGACCGAACTAACGGGACAAATTCATTACGATAGGGCAGAGTCAAAATATTCTTAAGTGTAGGAACTTGTCTAGTTTGAGAGGAGTGAAAGGATTTTTTAGCCCTTTTAAAACAACGATCAACAAACACAGAAGGGTACCCAAGTTTCTGTGCAATAGAACGAATGTGATTCAATTCATCGTCAATAAATTCAGAGTCACAAATACGCAGACATCTTAAAAACATAGCAGAAAAAACTGACATTTTGGTAGACTCAAGGTGATTCGATAAAAAGTGAATGAAACTATCAACCTGTGTGGGCTTTCTATATACCTTAAATTTATAGTTTTGGCCATTTCTCATGATAAGCATATCAAGAAATGGAAGGGATTCATTTATTTCTCTTTCAATTTTGAACGTGATACTAGGGACAATATCATTAAGCTTGTCTAAAAATTCCAAAGGGTCACTGTTTCTAGGCCAAAGACAAAGAACATCATCAACATATCTATACCATGGAGGAATAAAGTCCACTATATTGGGTAGTAATCTAGACTCAAAAAACTCCATATAAATACAGGCTAGAGGAGCAGAAAGACAATTACCCATGCTCATGCCAAATATTTGCTTGTAGAACTTCCCATTTGCCCTAAACGCATTGTCAGTTATGCATAACTCTATCAATTTCAGGAAAGTATCATGTTCAATAGTTAAATCTAGCAGTTGTAATTTATCTTTAAGAAATGAAAGTAAGTCTTTCACAGGTACTCTAGTGAACAGTGAATTTACATCAAAACTTATTAATTCGCAAGGTTCATTGTGTTTCTTGAGTTTATCAATTAAAACACTGCTATTGTGTATATGTGAATTAGATATTTGGCCTGTAAGAGGGGATATCATCTTTACCAGCCACTTGGATAATTTGTAAGTAACAGACCCCACAGAACTCACGATAGGACGTAATGGATTATTAAGCTTGTGGGTTTTGGTCAATCCATACATATAAGGTAAATCTTGATAAAATCACACGTTTTCATTGTGGATTTACATGAAATATAAGGTAAAGTGGGATTAATTTGAGAGAGCTGTTTAGTGAGATCGGGGTTCTTTTTCAATAACATCTTCATTTTGGAATTAGATAACTTATTAATATTTTCCAGGGGATCTTTCGTAAGCTCACAGTACGTGCTTTCATCACTAAGTAATGAATTCATCTTATCATTGTAGTCACTTTTATCCAAAATAACAATAGCATTAGACTTATCAGCCTTGGTAATATGGATATTCTTATTTCTTTTCAAGTTTATCAAGGCTGTTTCAAATCTTTTTGGAATGTTTGAAGCAAATTTCTTATTTAAAACACTATGTATACAACCTTTAGCTATGGAAATATCTTCATTTGTAACATCTGACGACTTATTCTTTTCTAGGTTGACTAAACCTTTAGCAATAGTAAGCGGATTAACACACCGTTGAGTGAGAGAAAACTTCCTACCAACACCAAGAACAAGTTTCTCATTTGTCTGTAGATCATAAGAGGATAAGTTTATGAACAAATTTGGATCACTCAATATGGTCCAGTAACTCTCGTCAAACAGAGCATTTAATTTGGCATTTAACCTTCTTTTATGGGCTTTGTCAGTTTCACTAAGAAGTTGATATACAAAATCACGAATGGTGTGCCACTTATCAACACAAACACTGTTTTCCATAAGTATTTTGCACTGAGCACTGTGCTTGAAGGCAAATTTCACACTATCACTTGAACTCTTGATAAGGGAATCTAGCAACACCTTATCCAACTCGGAGAATGCTTGATTGTCCAGATTTCTTAGTCTACTTGGAAGACAGGACTTGGGAACAATTTTATCATCTCTGCAATCTTTCAAAAACTTCAACTTGTTTTTGAGACTATGAGCCTTCAGCAAACTCTTCTTGTAGTTACGGTAGATGGGACGAAGATGAGGATGTTGTTGACAGATTAATGTTTTTAAGGTCACCCTGTATATTTAAGCCTCTCTCTGTCCATGTAATCCAGTTGCCTCTGAAGATGTCTTGAATAAAGACGAAAGCTAAGGTACTCCGTTGTTTCCATTCTCCCGTGTGATTTTATCAAGATATATATATATATATATATTTTTTCTATTCCTGGAAAATGTCCGTAAAATGTTGATGATGATGACATTCAATATTGCAAGTCAAATTATTTCATTTTTTTTTATATAGTTTATAGTAATCTAAAAGTGTTAAAGTGTTTTGTAAGGGATCTCTGATGTTTTGGGAGTTGTGTGCCTTTACTAGACATGGCTGGTGGTGTGTTCTATTGTACAGTCAACCCTCGCTTTACGCGTTTCCACGTTTACGCGGTACCCTGCCGAACACGGAATGCTCACTTTCCGCGGTGTGTGTACCCTTTTATGCGGAGAACGGCGTGAGCAGGGTGCGCACAAGGTCGCCCAGTCATCAAAACATTACCGAGTTCTTCACCCGCCACCCACCACAGCCGGCCCAAGTCAGTGATAGTGAGGATATGGACTTATATGGACTTTGAGGGGTTTGACAAAGAGGCCCTGCAAGCCTCTGTGGTGAATAGTGATACAATTGATACAAGTGATACAGGTGAGGGCCAATAATCTGCCCTCTGCCTCAGAACCAACCCCCCATCCCCGTGTGCCCAGCCATCTTTTCTACTAATGTAAGTGTTAAAAAACCTAATATTATTGATATTTCTCTTAATTATTAATTGTGTGTGCATACCATCATAAAGTTAAGAAGTTATTTTTACTACAACGTAGGTATTGTGTCTGAAAAAGTGGAGTTTGGGGGTCGGCCCGGTCTCTATTTCAATTAATCCCATATGTTATGTTGTTCACTTTACGTGTTTCTCACTTTACGCAGGCCGCCGTGGGTTCAATTGACCGCGTAAAGTGAGGGTTCACTGTAGTCTCAAGGTAACACAGCCAGGAGACATCCATCCTTCTGTATAGTCATTGTGAGGCATTGTTTCCTGTGGCTGACAGTAAGGTCGCGTGGAGAATACGTCGTCTTGTAATCGGCGTTAAGAATGAATCGATATGTATCGAGTAATAATGTTTACAAGAAAGAAAAGTTAGAGTGACCGGGCATACAGCGTGTTGGGATGGTAACGGTAATGGATTCTTGACGGTGTTCAGTGATGTAAGTGGGGACTTCTTGTCACTAGCCAAGCCTGTAGATACACCTTCAGTAGTTAACCCTGGCTATATAAGCCACAGTCATGCTTACTAGCTCCTGCAATCGTGTGGCCTTGACTGCCTGGCATACAGTATGGTGGCTCATATAATAAGATGTGGTTAATGCTGTTCATTTCTCCCACTCGGACTTTGAAAGATGTTTGGTGAACGAGTCATGTGGTTGGGCGGGCTACCAAATTAGTCACTGATAAGGGTAATGCACACACCAATCACTTAACAGCTAATACCGGTATATGATTTTAAATTTGTTTGCATCTATTATGATATTTTAGGAGCAATGGCTGTAGAACTGTACTTTATAGAATTCTTGGGAGGCATTACAGTACTGTGTGGTGGTGCAGTGGTGTGGATAGCCTAAAGGACACTCATTGCAGTAATGATTCTGGGTTCATTCAGGCCATGTCCTGTCTCTGATGATATAATGTTTTTATTTGTCATTATATGTAATCACACATCCCCCTGTTCTTACATTCATTCACACACACGGTACCATGTAATTACCATATATTGACAATGTACACATAAAGGTGAGTCAGACACTTGATTTTAAACACACATTAGATGAAACATGTGACTGATGGGGCTTAATTTATCTTTATTTCCCTTGGGTGATTTTACTGTATATGACAACTCTCTACTTGATGGCATTTCTCATTTATATTCTGTGTCTGGTTATTGTGGGGTTGATAAAAATGGAAAAATATAGTTCATTATGAAAGTTGGTGTTTAATAATATACTGTGCTGGAAATATCTTAAGTATAGCATTGTGTATTTTATAAAGAGTGAAGTCTTATACAGTGGATCCTAGCTGCCCAGGCACAGATAATAATCAAGAGTATTTCCTGGGCGTTAAAGATGTATCCATTGAGTACAGGACTGCTTGGACAGATGCAGAACACTTAATAATCAGGAATGTGGACACCAATATTTTTTCCGTCCCAAATGCCATAAAAGTCTTCTGTAATGAGGCCACCAGATATCTTCCTAGTTAAAGTGAGACCCTGACCACTGCTGGTATATTAAAGTGTCTTAACAGCTGCTGACTCTGTAATGGATGATAATCACAAGGGGGGGGGGGGGATAGACTCGCACTAAATATGACAAAATCTCAGTGTAGTCGTTCACATCCTTGAAGAAATAAGTCACGGTGACCTAATTTTTTCGTTTTTTATTTTATTTTTTAATGTGTTGGCTTAATTATTAATGGTCACAAGGATATAAACATCTAATAATACTTAATGTTGTGTCTTATAATTTAGTTACTGTGACTTCTCTCTTTGGGGAAATTATGGGTCACATTAATGCCTCAGCTTCTGTTACATCATCTCCACAGCTTGATCCCTTAATTATGCCTAGAAAACTTTTACTCATTTCTAGGAATCCTTGGTTTAATTTTACATACATCTGTGGTTCTTCAGTAATGTTATGATACAACATATACACCCACAGGTAGATTAATTATCATTGTTTTCAGGTAATTTGTGTTTTCTCTATATCATATTTAAACAAACCACCTCTTTATCCGTTTTGACAATTAATTTACCTGTGAAACAATAACAGTGAATTGATAGTTTATAGAATAATTTTGACAACTGTTTCATCTTATGGGAATTGAAGAACTCACGATGATAACTACATACGTGGACAGAATATAGGTAATTATGACACCTTTAGTTACCATACCACAGCAGTGAGAGGAGCTGGAGGGAATGGCTGTCAATTGATCTTATCTTTGACCATTGCAAGAATATAATCATTCTGTCAGGAGGAAAATATCAAATGGAATTTTATCGTTGATTGATAAAAGAGGCGCCGAGTGGGGAACGAGCATAACAGACACTCAGACACCGTATAAAAGAGGCGCCGAGTGGGGAACGAGCATAACAGACACTCAGACACCGTATAAAAGAGGCGCCGAGTGGGGAACGAGCATAACAGACACTCAGACACCGTATAAAAGAGGCGCCGAGTGGGGAACGAGCATAACAGACACTCAGACACCGTATAAAAGAGGCGCCGAGTGGGGAACGAGCATAACAGACACTCAGACACCGTATAAAAGAGGCGCCGAGTGGGGAACGAGCATAACAGACACTCAGACACCGTATAAAAGAGGCGCCGAGTGGGGAACGAGCATAACAGACACTCAGACACCGTATAAAAGAGGCGCCGAGTGGGGAACGAGCATAACAGACACTCAGACACCGTATAAAAGAGGCGCCGAGTGGGGAACGAGCATAACAGACACTCAGACACCGTATAAAAGAGGCGCCGAGTGGGGAACGAGCATAACAGACACTCAGACACCTTATGAATTGGTTCTATACACGTGCAAAAAAAAACCAAGCCCTGTGATTCACTATTCTGTATGTGTCAGACCTTGGTTTAGTTTTGTTTCATTGTTTTTTTTGTAGTCTGTAGAAGTCCTGTTGTGAAATCCACCTATGTTGCATCTCTCGCCTCATTTCTTTATCCATTCTGTCACTCTCTTGAATAACTTTATAGGGACATATTAGACTGAGACCTTTTCTTACATATATACCCTTTAGGACATATTGTATTAGTGATGGAAGAAATTTATTTTAAGCTTGATACAATTAGGTCTTTGAATACACTATACTTTAATACAATATGGTAATTAAATACAGTATACCTCAAGGCACTGTGGTCATTAAAAACCCCCACAGTGTTCCTTGACAGTGTAGCTACGGTATATAACTTGTTTTAGACATGTGGTGCATCATTTAGAGTAACGTCAGCAGGGTGTAACACGACGGGATGTGTGAGTCTCGTCGTTAACACAGGAATACGGATGAACTAACTAACGGACACTTTGAGATACCATATCATTGGCTAACCTTGGTAGAGTTGTGATAATGTGTGTGTGTGTGTGTTAAGTGTCGAGGGTTGATCAGTGCTTGAGGTAGCTGTCTTGATATTGTTGATGCTGTGTCAGACTTGTTTGTGCATAGCTCTTACCTTGTGCATAATAAACTGTTCTTTTTTTATTTTTTTTTGGTTTGCCTGAATATTCCTCCCTCCCACCCACCTTATCTTACCCTAATACTATCTGGGGATTAGGTTAGGTTAGCATTAGGGTAATTAATCTTCAGGTGAAATAAGCTGGTGGCAAATCATCAGGTGAGATATTTTTTTTTTTTACTTCGTTTTACTTATTTAATTATCATTGGTTATTTAAAGTTATAGGTCATATTTTCTTATTACTATTGAGAGGAAAAGTTGAATTTAGTCTTAAGATTTTATGAAGTTACAAAGTTAATAAGATATTCTGTTTATGTCTCCTGATGGGGGTGAGTTTGGGCAGTCAGCAGCCAAGCTAGACAGGATATGTTAGCTAGCTGGAGTTGATGAGTTCACAGCCTGTTTACTCTACCAGCTAACTGTGCAATGTTGTGTTGATAGTTGGCATGTTTGGTGTCCCCGGTCACAGGGTCAAACTGCACACACACACACACACACACACACACACATACATACATCTTTATTGTCACAACGATAAGAACAAGAGACATAGATTATTGCAGTGATAGATATATGACCTTGACTATTGAAGAGATCACTAAGCCTTGATTATATTGAATAAGTAACATAAGACTTGATTAATTATTGGGCTAAATAAACCTTGATTATAGCAGCAGTAAATAATTGAAAGTTTTTATTACTCCAGATGTGACCTAGATTATTGCAGTTGATCATAGTTGTTCATTGATCCTTGCAATTGTAACTACTTGGTCTAATCTCATTCCCATGTTAGGTTGATGAGGCCGTGACTTTTATGCCTGCACTGAGAGTCAATGTTTTGTCTTATATTCTCCCAAATTTGTTTAATATTAGGTAGAAATCAAGTTGAAGCTAAGAGTTAATGTAAGAAATCCCTCATGTGACAAAATATTATCTTGGTCAGGTGAGGCAGAGAGGGGAATAAATGCAGTCAAGACGGTTTCACAAGTGGGTTTAAGACGACGTTTTGTTTATGGTCTGCTAAGGGTGTTCTAGGCACTGTACTGTGTGTGACTGTACTCTACTGATTGCATGTTATGAGGTCAGGCCGTCATAACTTTGGTACCCATCGTGTGTTTGTAATTAATGATAGTCGAGTGCAATTAGTGTTTTTCTGAATGACAATTATATAACTTGTTTTTATTTATCATTTTTTTTTACTTGTTGTTTGAATATTGATAGGAATTAATACTTATGTTTTATGAATTACCACCATGGGAGGAAAAAATATGTGTTGACGTCAGTGCATTGTATTCAGGGTAGGTAATATTTATAGACAAGTAGATGCAGTGGATAGTAATATAGATAGCAGAGTTTGACGTCGCTCTTGGTCATATACCTTGGTCGGGTGATAATTCTAACTTATATGGGGGGAAATATTCAAACAAGTGTAGGTATAGAGTTTTAGTAGTGGTTAGTTTATTGAGAAGTATCGTGTGCTGTATACATGTTTAGGTTTATGTATGAAGTAAATGTATATATTTATAAGAAGTTTAGGTTTAGTTGAGGTAAAAAGTAGAGGTGTATTAATGGTGTAGGTGGTTGGTGTGGTTTAGCGGGAGGACAGTAAATGTTGGTGTTTTTGTGTGTGAGGGAGGGAGAAGCATCCTTTGTGTAATGTGTATGCTTTCACTTTTTCCCCTCTGTCTTCCGGATGCATTGTAAGTGTGTGTGAGTATTAAAAGGAGGTTTGAGTTGTGTCGTCTCTTAACACTATTTTATTGTATTTTTGTTGTTGTTACTTAGATATAGACCACCACCACATGGGGTTTTGTTTTTGCGCTGTCAGGTACCTCCTTGGTGTGGCAACTAGAGAGAGAAAACTAGTGTAAGCAGGAATGTTGAGTCCACCCTTAAAGTCCATGGTAGTTGAAGCGCAGTAATATAATCAACGTCGTGGCGGCCGTCATCTATGTGTTGTGTACTTGTATGACAATTGCCACCGGTGAAGTCCTCTGTGTAGCGTTGCTTTCATGGCCAAAGTTATGGCTATATAAATGATTATAATGCAGTGCAGGTTATCACAGGAGGAACTGGTGGGGGGACAGGAGGGGGGGGGGTAGATAACCTAGTGGAAGTACCTGCGAGTTCATCCACCGTATCAAGCATGCACGTCAAGTAGGCCAGGGCAGAGTTAGCCTTGTGTGTTGACTCTGCAACCCCTACTCGTAACCTGTCCTCCCTCACATAGTAAGGGCTGTGGTAACCGACCTGTTCTGGCTATCGTTTTGTTTTTTTTTGCTAGAGCCTAAGTCACCTGTCATCTTACTGAGCGGCCGGGTTATACGTGTGTGTGTATGGTCCATATAACAAATAACACTAATAACAGCAATATATATCACCCTGACCTTATTTAACCCAACCCAACGTGGACTCTCTGGGCTATGCTGTTAATGCAGTATACTTACAAGTTGTGTACACTGATATCAAACAAAACAGAGATGATAGCATTTTCCTATGATATAAAGTGATGATTAGTATACGGTTATTACATTCTTAAAATGAAACTTAAAAACAACCCTGTGTATTAGAACTACAGTAAAAGGTCAAGAGAAGCATGCTGGCGTACGGTACAATACAGTACAGCACTTGAGTTTTGAGAATGAACACACTCCTAATTGGCTCTTATTTACAGCATTTAACTTTCTATTCACTCTAAACCAGTCTTCATTATTCCTTGGTTTTTTGTGCGCGTCAACATGTTTAGCCGGGTGCATTTTTAATTTGTAGGAAAAAAAAGAAGAAAAGTTACTATCACCAGCATTCTTCTGTTAATATATCACCAGCATCCCTGTAGCAAACAAAAATCTCATGATGTACACAAAAAGGAACTCTTCAAACAAAACTAATTGGCTATGTTCTCTCTACATTAATTAGGGCACAACATTAACTCAGAATGTTATGTACTTATGTTGGCTATCTAGTTATGGTAGAGTTTTAATGTAATGTTATTGTTTTTTCGTGTGAGTTTGCTTAGATGCTGTTTTATTTGGTCTTTTGGTATGTAGTGTTAGCGTACCGTATACAACAGTGAGGGATTTGAGCCACCGTGTTAAGTCGTCCGGTCGAGTTTTTGTGTCGTCCCCCCTAGCACCAGATGCATGTCAACATCTGCTCGCGGTCCTACAGAGTTTCATTTTCTCTTTCGTAATTACCCAGATAATTGCGAACCGGTTGCCTCCGTGATCTAATTCAGGTTTGTTTAAATTTGATTGGGTTTAGTAAGGTTAGATTAGGTTAGGTTTAGGGTGTTTAATTGTCTGGTGAGATAAACCCGGGTTGGTAAATCTTCATGAGGCACGGGGTGTACTCGGTAATAAAACACGCCAACTATGGGGGTTAAAACTCGTCTGGATTTAGGCTATAGTGTGCCCGCAAAAAATAGTAGTACTAGCATCCACCTGAACTAGTTACGGCTCCTCTATTTGGTGTGTGTGTGTGACGTGGCAAACAGACAGACATGAGTACAGGTGTTGATTTACCAGGTAATGAGGGTTAATAATGAGAGGGAAAGAGGTAAGCCCGGATGGAAATTATAGGTTAAAGTTTTCCTGGTTAATTTATCTCGTGGTTAATACTCCATTGTGTTATTCGTCTTTGTTTGCCAGCTGTTATTTGTGGGTTAAGAATAATGGTGTTTGTGGTGTGGTTGTTGTAGTGGTAGTGGTGGTAGTAGAAGTGGTGGTGGTGATGATGTCAGTACAGTAGTAGTAATGGTGGTTGTGTCAGAAGTAATACCATATGATATAATGGTGGTAATTATTGTACTCATAGTAGTGGTGGTAGTAGTAGAAATAGTTGTTGTTTTTATATAACCAGTAATTGTCGTAGTAGTAGAGGTAGTGTGTGAGAGAGAGAGAAGTAGTGGTGGTGGTGGGAGTCAATGAAGTAGGTTAAGTAAGGTTCACAGCTGCACTCTCAAGGTCACTAGTTCCCCCCTCCCCTTACTCTCCCCCCTTCCTACCCACTATGTTAGCTGAGACATGCACGTCAGGGGAGGGGAGGAAGCCATTGTATATTGTTACCACCATTAGTGTAAGACCGACATACACACACACACACACATCAAAGGTAACATAAGTGTATGAGTTTGTTTTGGTCCAACAGTCGGGGGCATTATGAGAGCTGCCACGACGACACACTCCATCTGCCGTCTGATTGACAACTGATGGCTAAATGGACGCGGGGAGCCGGGGACCGTAGGCGTTCATGGGAGGCTTCAGTTCAGCCAATCACAAGCCCTACACAGGAGATTGTGGGTGTGGCTATTTATACATCTACGTACTGAACACACGTCAGTAAGGTGTGTAGGAGGCAGGCAGAAGTGTACTGTAGCCTACTGTTGGTTAGGTGACCTTAACCTAACGTGTTGTTTTACCTGGTCACAGCACACACACACACCATAATGGTTAATTGTGATAGCGTTTTAAGGTCATTCTGTTGGGTACAATGAGGTCACGTATACTATATAGTGATGCTGATAATATGAAAGTTTACATAATGTTATCGGTCTCTGATATAATAGGGGGAGGGTGAGTTTGTTGACATAAATCAGCTGATCGATCTTGTGTTGACATAAATCAGCTGATCCATCTTGTGTTGACATAAATCAGCTGATCGATCTTGTGTTGACATAAATCAGCTGATCCATCTTGTGTTGACATAAATCAGCTGATCTACCTTATTACCAGGAATGATAAGAGGATTTTTTATTCATATCATTGTTTAAGAGGCCAGTGTGTGTGTGTGAGTGTGAGAGAGAAAGAGACGTGTCACCTGTGCCTTTCACCTGATGGCTGGGGGGCAGGTGATCTGCTGTTCCCTAGTGAAATCTGGCCGCGCGGCACCTATTGTTGGTCACACCTGTCGGTTCACCTGAAGATTACCCCCCCCCCCTTCCCTTATCAGCTAATTTCACCTGGGGATTAAACACCTAACGCTACCTAGGTGTATGTTAGAATGGGTTAGGTTAGGGTTAATGTGAGTGTACCCGTGTGTATGTGTTCGTCTGTGTCATATATGTCCTAATTTGTTATACACAAGACGTAAATACATTAACTACGATAATAAAGAAACTGTAAACATGTCATAATTAACTTGTTTCCTGTATTTCGAAACAAGGTGATTATTTACTCTGTAATTAACCGCTTGTGGACATTGTGGCGTGATGTAGTGACGTCAGGTGTTTGTGTTGACATCATAAGTGTAATGCGGATTTAATGTGTCGTAAATGTTAGGTTAGGTTGTTGATGTTGTGTGTGTTTAGTTGGGTGATGGATATTATGTATAGTACCGTTATCAGGGGGTTATGTGTGCCAGTACGTGGGGTGTATGTATAGAGACACACAGTCATCATTTGTCACTCTAATGGGTTCTAGGTCAGTTGGGTCCCAGGTTCAACAGGATCACACAAAAGAAACAATTTGCTAGATTGAAAATGTTAAAATTCGAGGATATTAACACCTACTGCTGCACCCTCTTTGTTTACAATCTATCAATCACTTGCTTGACAATAATTATTTCCAGTTCCGGAATAATTAGAGGCACCCAGAGCTACTAAGACCACCCCCCTCCATGCGCTCCTCTCAGTCCCAGACCTCCATAAAATATCACGGTGTGAAGGTGTGGAACAACTTACCCCCACCCATCCCAGCAAAGACTACGCTCCCTTCCTTTAAATCATCTCTTAAGAAATATCTATTGTCTAAGTTTTAATATTTCTTGTAACACCTACTATATTTACAGTACCTGCTCTTATTGTACCATCAAAACCGTTTTATCGGAAATTATCAAGTAAATAGATAAGAAATTACCATTGCAATAAACATATTTGCGAACTAGACATAATCCTGACAGCTCTGTCCTCTTGTTCAACCTTATTACTGTACAACCCAGGTTGTACTGCTCCCCCATTATACTTATGTTTTTCAATTCCACTGTAATTTATGTATATACTTATATTATAAATACAAAATGAAATAAATAAATATCGAAGTGATAACCGTGGTAATATGTTCTTATTACCACCATGCTATTGTACTATTCCAGATGATACTAAATGTTACATAATACTTCCTTAAGATAAATGTATAGTATATATCAGGTGCCTCAAAGAGAGCTCAGGTTCTCAACTGGCTCAGCCATGTTAATATTGTTATTATTATCCACTCTGTATCTGTGTTTTTCTGGCTAAATGAACTGTTACAAGTCAAGTCAATTCAAATTGCCCAATTCATGCCCAGACCATTAGGATTAAGGGCCCTTCAGGATTGGGGCGTATCCAGGCAGGGGAGGGAGGGGGGGGGGGACCTATACTCTTGAAAGAATGTAAATGTAAGGGGTGAAGGAATGTGTGTGTGTGTGTGTATGTGTGTGTGTGTGAAAGATCGTGACTAGACGTAAGGTGGAGAGGCTGGTGAAATGTGTTTTCTCCCTTCCCCCTCCCCCTCTTCCCTCCTCTTCCCTCCTCTTCCCTCCCCCTCTTCCCTCCTCTTCCCCCTCCCTCCCCTCTTCACACCTATTTCCTCTCAATCCTCGGGGAGAAGCGGTCACTATACCTCCCCCTTCCAAGTTCCGGGAACCTCAGAATCGTTCCCCAAACTTCACCCGATCACTGTCGCTCACGTAAGGGGAACTGGGGTGGAGGGAGGGGGACTCGGGGGGGGGGGGGAACTGGAGGGGTGGGGGAGGGGATAATTAGGGGGAAGACCTCAAAGAAAATGTAAAAACTGTGTAAGGGGAGACTCTCTTAAAGAAAGTATAAACACACACACACACACAAGGGAAGATTCACCAAGGATGCGTCACAGAGGGTGCTAGTGAACAACCCTCCCTCCCTTCCCTCCCTTCCCTCACTCCCTGCTTCCTACCCTCTCAACCTGGGTCGATAATGCCGTAACAGACACACACACACATACTCGCGCACACGTACACACCTGCCACAAACAGCAACAACAACAAACAAACAAACACACACACACACGGAAGTTGCCCCCAGAAAAACCTCGGCTTTACATCAAGAGCAAAACCTAAACACGTGTCGGTATGTTTACACTCAAGGGAGGCACTTGGGCAGGTGTGGGGGGGGGGGGGGTCATGCTCCTCCTCCTCCTTTGTAAGTGCCTCCTCCCTCCTCTTCCTCCTTCTATTTGCCTCCTCTTCCCCCTCCTCCCCCAATTCGTCATCATTATTGTACATACTCGTCCATACATCATCATTATTATTATTCTACCGTCATTAGTATTATTATTAATGCCGGTGTTATCATCATGCCCACAACAAGGGAAATCATATCTGTCTATCAGTCGTATCTTAACTGAGGTATTTTCTTATCTTTTGTCAAGTTCTAGTGTATTGGACACGTCACAATAATAACAACATCATTAACAACATCAATAACAACAACAACAGTATTAATAACAAGAAAAATAACAACAACAACAGTATTAATAACAAGAAAAATAACAACAACAGAATGATAATAATGCAAGCAAAAAACAGGACCTAGTTGTTGCTGCGTAGTAATTCATCATAACACCAAGACCAGACGTAGGGCTATAAAAAAAATCAACCTTATGAGCCTTTGAGAATCGAGAAAAGGGAGATGTCTCAAGTGGGCGAAACAGAACAGTAAATTGCTTCCCTTACGACTACCAAAAACTGAAGTTATGGCGGTACTCTGTGGTGAAATGCTGTTGTATGTGACCCCTCTCCAATTGGGTCCCAGTCTGATTGGGGCATAAGGATTGAGGGCTTGTCTCTATAGGCCCCAAGTTCTAATAGGGAGATGCTAGGGTGTGGCGTAGTAGTGGTGGTGTGGTAGGGTGTGTGGCGTAATAGTAGTAGTGTGGTGGGGTCGCAGTGTGTCGTGTGTTGGAGGAGGGGGTGGTGGTGAGAAGTGAGGCGAAGAACCGGTATGTCGGAAGGTAGTATTGTTACCACCTACCAACCACCACTACTACCTACCACCATCACCTACCACCGTCACCTACCACCTACCACCATCACCTACCACCACCACCACTTCCTACCACCATCTATCTACCACCACTACCTCTCTACCACTACCTCACTACCACCACTTACTACCACCACCACCACAGCTAGAGGTGACCTTCCTACACCACGCCATTCTCACTCCACACAAGGTCACGTCAACACGTGTTCCTCACCTCACATCCAGGGAACGCTTCAAGGGCTTACACGTGCAGATTACCTCCTCCTGCGCCGCCCTCTTCCTCCTGCGGCCCCCTCCCTCCTGTGGCCCTCTTTCCACCTGCGGCCCCCTCTTTCTCCACCTGCGGCCCCCTTTCTCCACCTGCGGCCCCCTCTTCCTCCTCCTACTGCGCCCCCTCCTGTAGGAGGTCCTCTACATCTACAGCACCACCGCCAGAATCCCTACATCCTTTACCTCTTGCTGTTCCCTCCTACAGGATATGTTCGATAGGATTCCCATGTAGGTTAAGTTAGGTGGATGGGTGGGAAACGGGCTTATTATTATTATTATCGGTAGCCAGACAAATCGAGTGTTTTTTATATGGTGTTAGGAATCGATTTAAATAATACTGTAAGTCGTATTGTGCTGTGTTGGGTCTGCGATACGTTTGGAGGCATTGTACTTTGTTTGGAGGCATTGTACTTTGTTTGGAGGCATTGTACTTTGTTTGGACGCATCATACATTGTTTGGAGGCATTGTAGATGAATGGTGTTGGAGTTATCGTGAACATATTTTCTTCAGTGTACTAGTTAAGCAATGCCGTGGATCCTGCGTGTTAAGTGTATTGAGCAATTAATTGATAGCTCTGGTACGTATGCTGTCTATTGAGGTATTGAGCAATTAATTGATAGCTCAGGTACGTATGCTGTCTATTGAGGTATTGAGCAATTAATTGATAGCTCAGGTACGTATGCTGTCTATTGAGGTATTGAGCAATTAATTGATAGCTCAGGTACGTATGCTGTCTATTGAGGTATTGAGCAATTAATTGATAGCTCAGGTACGTATGCTGTCTATTGAGGTATTGAGCAATTAATTGATAGCTCAGGTACGTATGCTGTCTATTGAGGTATTGAGCAATTAATTGATAACTCATAGGGGATTTTAGTTAACTCTTCTCTGGACAGCTTCCCATTGGTAGGAGTTTTGTTAGGTAAAGTCTTTGATTACAGGTGAGGGCGTCTCATTAACGCCAGGTAATACAGTGTGTTGTATGAGTGTCTGGCCTGGTGGTGGGGGACTAGCGGTTACCTGGATGATTGTGAGAGAGAGAGAGAGAGATGGGTGTTTCGACTCTCTCTCTCTCTCTCTCTCTCTCTTCTGACTTGTACACATGCTTCTCCTACCTCCTCCTCTTCCCTCTTCTTTCTCCTTCCTCCTTCACTTTCTCTTCCTTTCTCTTCTTCTTCCTTACGTCTATTACTTAACCTGAACTTTCTTACACCTTCTTCTTCTTCCTCTTCCTCCTCCTCTTCCTCCTCCTTACAGTGCGATGACTCACTCCTCCGGTAGTGATTCACGTCGATCTTCCCTCCTCCTCCTCCCCTTCTTCTCCCCCCCCCTCCCCCCCTCCTCTTCTCCCCTCCTCCCCCCTCCCCCCCTCCCCTCAAGGCTTATCATTGTAATTTCTCTCCGTTTTCCACCGTGCTACCTCTTCCTCCTACCTCCCTCCCTCCTTCCTTCTCCTACTCTTCCTCTCCTCCCCTTCTTCCCCTTCTCTCCCTTCCCCTCCTCCCCCCCCCCTTCTAAACGCCCATGATCGTAGGCGCTGTGTTGTAGAAATGTTGGTTAGGTTGATTTTCTTAGTACCACCCCCCCCCCTCCCTCCCGGTGGTTGATTACATACACACACACACCGGGAACCCTCTTGACCACTTCCGGTGTTGCTCTAACGAATATTCAACCACAATTCAACCACAGTTCCCAACCCAACCTATCCTAATCTAACCCAACCTATCCTAACCTAACCTAACCTAACCTTAGTGGATCCGGTGTTAATGGGATTGAGTCTTAATGGCTAAGGTCTAAGGGCCATTTAAGTTGCAACCAATGGTGTTTAGGCCATTTAATCCCAACTGGTTTATGGGGTGGCACTAATTACATACATACATACGTACAGTCTCGTTCAGGATTCTCCGAACACTGTTGGGGACAGCTGGCAACTCAAGGCCGTTTGTTTCCTAAAGTATGTAGTAAAAATTATGAATAAATGTAAAAGTGGTCGGTGATTAGTTACTTAGTTCCCCGTTCCTTAATTTAATGGTTAGGCTTTGTTGTTTCCTATTATACGACATACTATAGTAAACAAACGGCCTTGTGTTGCCAGCTGTCTCTAGCAGTGTTTGAAGAATCTTGAACGAGACTGTACCTATATACTACATATTGTGAGAGATCGCCTCTTTTTTGTCTTAATCTGTGTTGTCAGAGAACCCCCGTCTATGTTGTCAGAGAACCCCGTCTATGTTGTCAGAGAACCCCGTCTATGTTGTCAGAGAACCCCGTCTATGTTGTCTTCAAAATAACCAAAAAGCGAAAATTTGCGTTTGGATTTTACCCTAACCTAACCTAACCTAACCCAATCCAAACTAACTTTCTATAGCAAAATCTCAGTTCTGGTTATTTTCCAAGTGAGCACAATGCGTTATGGTCGCTTTTCGGTTTCTGAGCCCAACATATATAAAAAAGATTCATGTGTTATTGCAGCTCCTCATGTGTTATTGCAGCTCCTCGTGTGTTATTGCAGCTCCTCATGTGTTATTGCAGCTCCTCATGTGTTATTGCAGCTCCTCGTGTGTTATTGCAGCTCCTCATGTGTTATTGCAGCTCCTCATGTGTTATTGCAGCTCCTCATGTGTTATTGCAGCTCCTCATGTGTTATTGCAGTTACTCATGTGTTATTGCAGCTCCTCATGTGTTATTGCAGCTCTCATGTGTTATTGCAGCTCCTCATGTTTACGTCTGGTGATGTTGTTATTGTTTGGTGATGTTGTTATTGCAGTATTGAAAGGTCATTGACCCTTGTGTTAGTTAGCAGCACCCAATATTTCCTTCTCTTCCTGACTTGACTGGTGATGTTGCTGGTGTCTGTTTGAGGGTGTTCTTTTAGGTGTTTGATTGTGGTAGCCAAACGAACATACAACAGGTGTTTGATCTGACGTACACAGCTTGACGTACATAGAGCCTCCTAATCGTACATATAATACATACACGGTTGAATTAATGTTGTGTGTGTGTGTGTGTGTACTGCAGTCTACTTGAACCGTTAGCTACAGTAAAATACAACGACTCGTTTATCGCATACATACATACATACATACAGACAGACAGACAGACAGTCAGATGTACCGCGGATGATAAACCTTTGTTATAATCTGGATAATCTCTTTATTATATGACGCCTCGGTTGGTCAAAGCCTTGGGTGGTAAATGCCATTTGGTTAGGTTAGGATGTTGGGGGTTGTAGTGATGATGATTGGTGAGTGGCAGGGAGTTGTAATGTTGTGATTGGTGGAGGTGTGTTGTAGGTTGTGACGGCAGCGGGGGTCGACGACGAATAGGAGGGGGTGAGGAGGAGGAGGGGGGGCGTGCCGTTCCGGTTATGGTTGCTGATTGGCCGGAAGTGTGGACAATCAGGGCCAATCACGGCCAGCGGCGACTCCTTGTGCTTCTTCCTGCCCCAGCCCCGGACACCCCCGCCCCGTCGTGCTGTAAGGGGGTGGGGGAGAGGGAGGGGGCGGTGTTGAGGAGGTAGGAGAGAGGGAGGGGGCGGTGTTGAGGAGGTGGGAGAGAGGGAGGGGGCGGTGTTGAGGAGGTGGGAGAGAGGGAGGGGGCGGTGTTGAGGAGGTGGGAGAGAGGGAGGGGGCGGTGTTGAGGAGGTAGGAGAGAGGGAGGGGGCGGTGTTGAGGAGGTGGGAGAGAGGGAGGGGGCGGTGTTGAGGAGGTGGGAGTAAGGTGTGTGAAGGAGGTGTGTTGGAGGAGGGGTGTGTTACGAGAGAAGGGGTGCGTTGACTGTTAGGAGTGGTAGGTTAGGTTAGGTTAGGGTATGTTACGTTAGGTTTGGGTATGTTACGTTAGGTTTGGTTTGGTTATGTTACGTTAGGTTAGGTTATGTTACGTTAGGTTTGGTTAAGTTAACATAGGCTAGAGGTAGATTAAGTTTGGTTAGAGTTAGGTTAGGGTATGTTACGTTAGGTTAGGTTACGTTAGGTTAGGGTATGTTACGTTAGGTTTGGTTAGGTTAGGTTACGTTACGTTAGGTTAGGTTAGGGTATGTTAGGTTTGGTTAAGTTAACATAGGCTAGAGGTAGATTAAGTTTGGTTAGAGTTAGGTTAGGTTAGGGTATGTTACGTTAGGTTAGGGTATGTTACGTTAGGTTTGGTTAGGTTAGGTTAGGTTACGTTAGGTTAGGTTACGTTAGGTTAGGTTAGGGTATGTTAGGTTTGGTTAAGTTAACATAGGCTAGAGGTAGATTAAGTTTGGTTAGAGTTAGGTTAGGTTAGGGTATGTTACGTTAGGTTAGGTTAGGGTATGTTACGTTAGGTTTGGTTAGAGTTCGGTTAGGTTAGGTTCGGTTAGAGTGCCATAAGACTACAGTAGATATAAACATTATTTTCCATCTATTGAAAAATAGTAAATATAAGAATCTTTTGAGAATCTCCTGAGGCCACGATGATGCTTCTGTGGCAGTGGGGAGCTGAGGAGGGGAGATTACTGGAGATAAGACGGGTGATTAGTGGAGACTAGACGGGGAGATTAGGATTTTATACCTGTGTTGTGTTGGGTGGGAAGAGGTGGTGGTGCAACCTAACCTACTTCCTAACCTAACCCAGCATTAGCCACTGTTAGGCCGGGTTAAGCTGTTGTCAAGTTACATGAGTCGATAGGCGAGGGTGTGCGTGAGGGGGGGAGGGGAGCCGCAGCTGGTAGGTCGTTTAAGGGTGTGTGTGTGTGTGTGTGTGTGTGTGTGTGTGTGTGTGTGTGTGTGTGTGTGTGTGTGTGTGTGTGTGTGTGTGTCCTGAGGGTAAGTTTAGTTCGCTTTAGTGTGTGTGTGTGAGTGAGTGAGTGAGTGAGTGAGTGTGTGTGTGTGTGTGTGTGTGTGTGTGTGTGTGTGTGTGTGTGTGTCCTGAGGGTAAGTTTAGTTCGCTTTAGTGTGTGTGTGTGTGTGTGAGTGAGTGAGTGAGTGAGTGTGTCCTGAGGGTAAGTTTAGTTCGCTTTAGTGTGTGTGTGTGTGAGTGAGTGAGTGTGTGTGTGTGTGTGTGTGTGTGTGTCCTGAGGGTAAGTTTAGTTCGCTTTAGTGTGTGTGTGTGTGTGTGTGTGAGTGTGTGTGTGTGTGTGTGTGTGTGTGTGTGTGTGTCCTGAGGGTAAGTTTAGTTCGCTTTAGTGAGTGAGTGTGTGAGTGAGTGAGTGAGTGAGTGTGTGTGTGTGTGTGTGTGTGTGTGTGTGTGTGTGTGTGTGTGTGTGTGTCCTGAGGGTAAGTTTAATTCGCTTTAGTGTGTGTGTGTGTGTGTGTGTGTGTGTGTGTGTGTGTGTGTGTGTGTGTGTGCAGGACGCCCCGGGAACGTAGCGTAGATAATATCAGTCGGTGTCCTTGAACGTAATAAGCTGCGATTTGCTCAATGGTGAGGTGGAGGGGAAGGAGGAGGGGCGGGGAGGGGTAAGGAGGAGGGGAGGGGTAAGGAGGAGGGGCGGGGAGGGGTAAGGAGGAGGGGCGGGGAGGGGTAAGGAGGAGGGGCGGGAGGGGGTGAACACAAAGGCCCGGTTAACAAACATATGTAAGGTTGGTTAAGCTAGGATGGATCTATCAAGGTTTGGATAGGTTTGGTTTGGTTAGGTTAGGTTGGAGATAGATTGTCATGAGTAGAGGATACAGGTAGGTGGATGTAACTGGGTGATGGAGGGATGCAGGTGGATGATGGTGGCTATTAATGGATGGAGGGAGAATGTAGGTGGATGCAGATGGATGAGGGTGGAATTTCTACCCCAAGACAAGACGAGGCCACAGTGGTACGCGTGATGGATTGAGTTGAACTGACACCTTCCCTCCCCATCACTTAGGTAAATACTGCCTTCAGCCGAGAGAGAGAGAGAGAGAGAGAGAGAGCACCTGCCATGCCCACGTACACGCACCTGCAACGCTCACGTACTTGCCTTGCCCACGTACACGCACCTGCAACGCCCACGGGTTTGTGCAGGTGTCCGGGAGTCATCTGTACACCTGTTGAGGAGCCTTGGTCTTCATTCAGTTAAAGGCGGAGGGAAGGAGGGAGTGGGGGGGGGGGGAGGAGTGTGAGGATATACGATACCTCTGTCTTCCGTAACCACACACACACACACACACACACACGTACGTACGTTGTCACTCTCTGGCCTGTGTGTGTGTGTGTGGACAAAGGCACCTTGGGACCCTCCCTCACCCCCACTTTCCCACCCCCCCTCCTCACCCCCCCCCCTCCTTTTTATGTTGCTTTTGTTGAACTCATCGTGTGTGTGGTAGCGGTACACACCACCTCTGGCAGTAGTGGGAGGTTTGACAGCGCCTCGTGTCAACAGATGGCGCTGCTTAACATAAACACAGGTGTACAGTACGCTCTCATGACACCCTGTAAGTCATTCAGGTGTATAACAATACTCAGGTGTTTATAGCCAGACCCCCATCAAAAAAAGTATCGTGACCCTTGCTCTAATTACCGTTTATTATTGTTGTATACCTGCCCCGTCTAGGTACACATGGGGAACTGTATACCTCCATGGTCTATGTATACCTGTAGTGTGTTATTTACCAATCAGACAAACATACATACATGGATTCTTACGCGTTCCCATAACGCTCCAGAAAGCCACAAAGCGTATGGCGCTGATCACCCGTAATTACCACTACTACTACCACCACCACTACTACTACCACTTCCTCCTCCTCCACTTCCGTCACTCCCTCCCTCAGACCACAACTCTTCCCACCTCCCTCACTTCATACCACAACTTTCCCTCCCTGTCTCCCCCCCCCCTTCCTCCTCTCCCTCTCTCAGCTACCCCACCCACCCCCCCCCTCTCTCCTCCCCTCTCACTACACCACCAGTCCATTCATAGTAGCAGCTGCACCTCCCTCCACCGAAGCTACTACTACTACTACTACTACTACTACTACTTTTTTTTTATTTTTTTTTTTTTTTACGTGGCCTCCAGCCTCCCCCAATAGCCACACCTTCGCCACCATTTAATTACCTTAATATTAAATATCCTAATACATAAGAAGCTATCCTATCTGTGTTGAATTAGTTGAGCCGCAGATCTATGCGGCATTCAGTGACTGTTGCCTCATAGTCAATATCTGCAGCAGTTGTCGGCTTTGGGGCCGATGCTCTCGTTCCTCTGAGGCAGAGCAAAGCCGACCTAAGGAGAGAGAAGGACAGTCGACATCTCATCCAGGCTGTAACATAACTTCTGGGCTGCTGCTTCTGTTCGGAGATCACCTCCGCGAGTCTGGCGTAGAAACATCTTGCACTTGGTCCCATCCCACCAGAGGTTGTGAACACTAGAGGAGTGAAGCTGCCTTGATCAACGTTCTGAATTCTCTCCCCTATGCCCTTATCTTGTCGTTCTCGTTCCTCCTGTGTGCAGCATCGAGAGCTAAGTTATGGTGACATGCGGCCATGGGATAAACATTTCTGATGTCGAAGAAGGCTCGCTGTCCCCGCGTCCAGAATCCTCGAGCACTGACGTCAACATGGGCTTCGTTGGATGTGTTTGAAGTCCTATATTGGAAATTCTCACCGTCCAAGGGAAGGAGGGTCGGTTCTACCCTGACATCATGACATATTTCCTTCAACATATTTGCAGAGAGATCCCTTACTTCGTCATGCCTCATGCATATGAAGCCCCCTTTCTTGCACACCATGGCGTGATCGACGTCATAGGAAGAGCCGCCACACAAGCATTGGGAGGGCAAACCTTCTACTGTCCTACCGTACCGTACAACTAACCCAACCCAAACTTTCCTTAACCAAACCCATCCCACCCTAACCCAGCAAAAACCTAACCTAACCTAACCCTGAGTAAAGGCATCTGTCCTGGTTGTATCAGGAGCGCGTCAGTAGACCAAGGTCAGGGGGTGGTGTTATGGGCGTGTGGTGAGGGGCCGTGAGGGGAGAGGGAGAGGGGAAGAAGAGGCACTGGCGAGAGGTGATGAGAAACGTGATAGGGAAGGACTACTACCAAGTACTTCCTCCTGATTATTACCAAGTAGGAGGTAACGTGATGGTGGTAGTTGTGGTAGCGGGTCATCGGGCGTGGAGGTTATGGTTCTCTTAACATCAAAAATGTCCCCTGCAGGAAGTGGGATATCCTGGGGACACACTCCTTCGTCACCCTCCTTTCCTTCTCTTCGTCCTTCGCCACCCCCTTACTCCTTCGTGTTCAGGTGTGTTGATTAATGGTATTCAGGTGTGTTGATTAATAGTATTCAGGTGTGTTCAGATGTGTTGATTAATAATATCCAGGTGTGTTGATTAATAGTATTCAGGTGTGTTGATTAATAGTAGTCATGTGCGTTCAGGTGTGTTGATTAATAGTAGTCAGGTGTGTTGATTAATAGTAGTCAGGTGTGTTCAGGTGTGTTGATTAATAGTAGTCAGGTGTTTTCAGGTGTGTTGATTAATAGTAATCAGGTGTTTTCAGGTGTGTTAATTAATAGTGTTCAGGTGTGTCAGTCTACCTGTAAGTATTGATAATTAATTTGTGTTTTTTTTCTTTTCCAGGTATGTGTTGAGGGTATGAGAGGAGCGAGGGAGGTGTTTGTTTACATACACACACACAAGCACACACACACAGACGAGAGGAAGTGTGTGTGTGTGTGTTTGTTTGTTTGTTTGTCTGCTGATCCTGGTGTCTCTTGATGCTAGAGGTAGGTTTATACGTGTGTTTGTTTGTTTTGTGCTGTGTTTTATGTGAGGGGGTGGTGGGGGATATCTCTCTCTCTCTCTCTCTCTCTCTCTCTCTCTCTCAAAATGTGTCAAGAGAGTGCACTGATTGGTCAAGACGTCCCCAGAGTGAGCAGTGATTGGTTAAGACGGTCCCCAGCGAGTGCTGTGATTGGCGGCCAAGTCATCCCCAGTGAGTGACGTGATTATTAGTTATGACGTCCCCGGCGAGTGCAGTGATTGGCTAAGACGCATCAAGACTGACCAATCGTTGGAGTTAGGGGAGTGGGAGTGGAGTGGTATGGAGTGGGAGGTTAGGTTAGGTTATGAAATATGGAACCATTGACCTGAGGCACCAGAGTTGATGCATCAATCATCAACTGTAGTGGTTGATGTACCCAGGAAGGACCATTTGACCTTTTAATGTTCTTCAAGGGGTCAGTCAGTCAGTCATAAAGTCATGCAGTTAGTTAGTCAATCAGTCAGTCAATCAGTCAGTCAATTAGTCAGTCAGTCACTCAGTCACAGAATTGATCTATTATTAAAGTTCAGGGTAAATAAACTTGAGGGTCAGCCCCATGAACTTCGCCTGACTCAACATGTACAGTAGTCCTTAACTCTGATCCCTAACAGGTAAAGGTGACGGCTAGCCTAACCTAACCCCCCCCCTCCCCCCCCCCTCACACACACACACACACACACACACACACTTCACAAAAAACTGGTATATTAACTGAGGTAATTAAGATGAGAGGCCAACCAAGAGTAGTGCACTTGATCGATAAGTCTGTCTGGCGCTTGGGAGTTCCCCCATCCACGGTGTCCCCTGTGTTGAAGGTCGCGTGTGTGTGTGTGTGTGTGTGTGTGTGTGTGTGTGTGTGTGTGTGTGTGTTCTATCACGCCCACAGTATACCTATCCTGCCTCTATAAGCCTCCCTGATGGCAGTAACTAGGAGGGGGGTGGTGGGGGGTGAGGGAGGGGGTTAGTAGGGGGTGAGGGAGGGGAGTGGTGGGGGGGTGAGGGAGGGGAGTGGTGGGGGGTGAGGGAGGGGGTTGTTTACCTGTAGTGAGGCTCTACCTGATAATATGATATTGGAGAAAGTTTAAGAGGTTACCTGAGGTCGCTGGTGTCTTGATGTCTGGCAGTGTCTTCACCCTCCCCCTCCCCTTTACCTTCCCTCTCCCCCCACCTTCCTCTCCCCCTCACCTTCTCTTTGTTTATGTTGAAATATAAGAACATGTGTATATGTGTCTGTCATCATATCATTCTGGGTGTTTGTATGTCTCTCTGACACGCTCACCCCCCCCCCCCCCCCCACCACCCCCACACCCCCTTCCCCCTCACACCCTCCCCCTCACCCCCCCACCACATCCCCCTTCTCCCTCATCACCCCTCCCCCCTCACCCTCCCCCCCCCACCCTCAGGTATTCAGGTCATTGATTGATCTTTTTATTTACCCTAAAAATTCCTTCTCGTCTGGATGCATTGCGAGACGGGGGGGGGGGGGGGAGGAGGACAGGGACAGATAGTGTAGACAGAAGAAGGACAGGGGCGGATAGGATAGATGGAGAAAGGACAGGGGATGGATAGGATAGACAGAAAAAGGACAGGGGATGGATAGGATAGACAGAAAAAGGACAGGGGTGGATAGAATAGATGGAGGAAGGAAGGGAGGGTAGTAGGGAAGAAGGGAGACGAGGAACAACACAGTAAAGGGAGACTATATATGGAAGGTCTGGCAGGTAACCCGACCCCTAATTACCATTACTATGACCTCATAAAGCACCGCCAGGGAGAGTGACGAGTGGAGGGAGGGGGAGGAAGGGAGAATAACGAGTGGGGGGAGAGGGAGGAAGGGAGAATAACGAGTGGGGGGAGAGGGTGGAAGGGAGAATAACGAGTGGGGGGAGAGATAAGTAGGAAGTGGGAAAGGGAGGTAGAGAGAGGGAGGGGAAGAGAGAGGGAGGGGAAGAGAGAGGGAGTAGAGAGAGGGAGGGGTAGAAGCTGAGGGATAACAAAGAGGTGAGGGGGAGGAGGGGTGTAATGGGAGGGGGGAAGAGAAGAGAGGGGAAGGGGGGTTTAATGGAAAGGGGAGGGGGAGGGCCAAAACACACATTGACCTAAATTCCCTCTTCGTGTGACATGACAGTAGTGAGGGGGGCTATGCTATGGTTGGGAAAGTCCCCCCCGTTCCCCCCCTCTCTCTCCCCCTCCCCCCCCTCTCTCTCGCCACCCATTGCTTCAGGCCAAGGCTGGAGGGTGTGGCTGTCATGGGTGTGGTAGGGTAATGTGGGTGGTGGTAGTGGTGGTTATCTGACAGGAACCAGACAAAGAGACGGACAACATGTTCAGTAATACTTCCTCGTGTGTGTGTGTGTGAGCACCAGAGATCCCTTTCATTATTCCTTTTCTCTTCCTACCGTCATCCTCTTCTCTCACTTCCTCTTCCTCCCCTCCCCTACTCTCCCCCCTCTCTCCCCCTCCTCTCTCCCCTCCCCCTCTCCCCCCCTCCTCCCCCCTCTCTCCCCCTCCTCCTCTCCTCCTCCTTGCCCACGACTTTCTCCTCACTTCTTTTACCTCTTTTGTTTCTTTCTCTACGGCCTCCTCTCCCTTCTCTCACCCTCACTCTCCTCCCTTCACCCTGGGGACGAAGGGACGATACTCTCTCTCTCTCTCTCTCTCTCTCTCTCTCTCTCTCTCTCTCTCTCTCTCTCTCTCTCTCTCTCCGGCAAGGCAGACAGTAGGCACAGGGGGGGGGGGAGTCTTTGGGCGTGGGTGGAGCATCAAGACATGGGGGCGTGGGGGGGGGCCTTGGGCGTGTGAGGAGGGGGGCGTGGAGGGGAAGGGGGCGCGGTAGGGCCGGGTGGGGGGCGTGGCAGGGCCGGGTGGGGGGCGTGGTAGGGCCGGGTGGGGGGCGTGGCAGGGCCGGGTGGGGGGCGTGGAGGGGAGCGTGTCTGGAGGGAGGGGGGGGGGGGCGTGTTGCCGCAGTCTCCACTAAAGCATATTTTTGGTACTGTGAATCCCTCTCTCTTGTCGGGCTCGTTTTAAGGATTTTTTTGGGGGGTGATTACTGTTAATAGGGATTAATCTGTTGTCTTTTACCTTAGGGATTTGAGGGATTATAGGATTTAATTTACTTCTTTTTTTGGGGGGTAGGGATTTCTGGGATTATATCGTCGGGATTAATTTGCTGTGGTTTGGTTTATAGGGATTTTTTTATTATTTTTTTAACAGGGATTACTCCTCCACCCGTACACACACACACACACACACACACACACACACACACACACATTTACTATCTCCCAGATCTTGATTTTTTTTTATCCTGACTAAGAAAAACTAAATTTGTCCGTTTGTCCATCCATAGGTAAATGTTGTCCATGTGATAATTAAAATCCTATTGCTCATATCACAACTAAACACACACACATGGGTTCTCTATGCTCAGTTGATGATACCTATTGATTTTGGTGACTCTGTCTGTCTGTCTGTCGGCCATAATGGAAACAAATTACTGTCCTGTGTGATAATTAAAATTCCTCTGGTCATATTAAAACGAAATTCCACAAATATCTTCTTTAAACAGAGTCATTGAGCCTTGTTGATCTTGGTGAGGGAGGGAAGGAGGGAAGTGAGGGAGGGAGGGAAGGAAGAGAGGGAGGGCAGTGAGGGAGATTGAAGGGGGGAAGGGGAATTGTGGGAGAGGGTGAGTGAGGGAGAGTTAGGTGGTGGAGTGAGAGAGTGTGTGTGTGTGTGTGTGTGTGTGTGTGTGTGTGTGTGTGTGTGTACGGTGCTACAGTTTCCCGTACATGGATATATATAAAAATAGTCGACCTAAATATAACCTGGGTGTTGTTTCCGACGCTCCTAAAGGTTATATATATTAATTCCTATCTTCGTATTTTTATATTCGTCTATTCCTTTTCGTGTTATTTACTTATTTTAGTTTATTTCTCTTATTCCTTTATTTATTTGTTTGTTTGTGGTGTATTTTTTTATTTTAGTTGGGGCTTTTGTTTATGTTTCTGACGATGTATTGAATTGGGAGGTTGTTATTGTTGTTGTTGTTGTTGTTGTTGTTGTTGTTGTTCTTCTTCTTCTTCTTCTTCTTCTTCTTCTTCTCATCTCCTCTCTCCTCCTCCTTTCTTCATCACCTCTCCTCCTCCTCCTCCTCTTCTTCATCACCTCTCCTTCTCCTCTCTCTTCTTACCTCCTCCTCCTCCTCCTTCTTCTTCCCTCCTCTCCTCCTCTCTCTTCTTACCTCCTCCTCCTCCTCCTCTCTCTTCTTCCCTCCTCCTCCTCTCTCTTCTTACCTCCTCTCCTCCTTTCTTCATCACCTCTCCTCCTCCTCCTTTCTTCATCACCTCTCCTCCTCCTCCTTTCTTCATCACCTCTCCTCCTCCTCTCTCTTCTTCCCTCCTCTCCTCCTCCTCCTCCTTTCTTCATCACCTCTCCTCGTCCTCTCTCTTCTTCATCACCTCTCCTCCTCCTCCTGTCTTCATCACCTCTCCTCCTCCTCCTCTCTCTTCTTCCCTCCTCTCCTCCTCCTCCTCCTTTCTTCATCACCTCTCCTCCTCCTCTCTCTTCTTCCCTCCTCTCCTCCTCCTCCTCCTGTCTTCATCACCCCTCCTCCTCCTCCATCATGGGTTATTCACGCCTGTCTATCATGGTACAATGGGTAAGGTCATTCATTTTTTTTTCAGAATTCCCCACACCTTGTCCTTCCGTCTTATCCATCCTCTTGTGCTGTCTATTCCGTTCTCTCCTGTCCATTCCTTCCCGTGCTGCGTGCTGTCTATTCCGTTCTATCCTGTCCATTCCTTCCCGTGCTGTCTATTCCGTTCTCTCCTGTCCATTCCTTCCCGTGCTGTCTATTCCGTTCTATCCTGTCCATTCCTTCACGTGCTGTCTATTCCGTTCTATCCTGTCCATTCCTTCCCGTGCTGTCTATTCCGTTCTCTCCTGTCCATTCCTTCCCGTGCTGTCTATTCCGTTCTCTCCTGTCCATTCCTTCACGTGCTGTCTATTCCGTTCTATCCTGTCCATTCCTTCACGTGCTGTCTATTCCGTCCTGTCCTGGCCACCCCTTCCTGTCGAGTCCTGTCCCGTTCTGTCCATCCGTCCTTACTTCCCGCCAGTCCAAGATGGGAGAGAGAGAGAGAGAGAGAGAGAGAGAGAGAGAGAGAGAGAGAGAGACTATTTCACATTTCACGGTTTATTCGTGTCGTTGTATTAGGAAAACTTGTGTGTGTGTGTGTGTGTGTGTGTGTGTGTGTGTGTGTGTGTGTAAGTGTCGTGTGTGTGTGTGTGTGTGACATAATCTCTTGTGTGAGGGGAGGTGGAGAGGGGGGGGGAGCATTAAGTAAACAGCCTGCATGCATGTGTTGCAATACTGTGTGTGTGTGTGTTGCAGTCCCGGACCTTTTGGAGTTTTGTTGTTGTTTTCCTAGATTGTCTTCCTCCTCACCATCATCATCACCATCACCATCATCATCATCATCAGTAAGAGGTCGTAGCTTTTGTAAACACCTGACGATTTTTGTAAACATTATTATTATTTTATATTAATTTTAAGACTATTATTTTTTAATTATCTCAACCTTTTGTTAAAGTGTCGTAACCTTTTGTAAATGTCACCCCCCCAAAAAAAAAAAAAAAATTGTAAATGTGTAAATATGATGAGTTTTGTAAATATGTTACAATTTTCGTCTCTTTGAACGCAACTCTTTCTAAATATGAAAACAAATTGTAAACATGTCACGTCTTTTTTTGGGTAACACGACACAATATGTTGATGGAATTTATAATATAGTTGAAAAATGTTGCAGAAGGACACACACACACACACACACACACACACACACACACACACACACACACACACGACTCCCTGGTTAAGGTAACACGTGATGATGTTTGGGAAGGCTTCATGATCTAAGGCAAAAGTTTTAATTCAAGTTTGAAGTTCCTGACAAGTTCCTGAAATTTATATACTGACGGGAGTGTATTTATGTCACCTCAAGTTCCTACACCTCCATCAGCAGGAAATATGTGTGTGTGTGTGTGTGTGTGTGTGTGTGTGTGTGTGTGTGTGTCAATGACAGTCGTGACGTACGTGTTTCCGGTGTCATGTCATTATTCGTTCGTGATAACTTCCTGTACGTTCGTGTTATTAGGTCGCCAATTAATGCTCGTGTTATTGGTGGTTGAGATAGGGGAGAAGGACGATGTGAGAGGGAGGGAGGGAGAAGAGAGAAGGAGAGGGAAGAAGAAGAAGGAGGAGTAGAATGACTGACTGATGTCCTTCACACACTGTCACATTAACCTTCTCACCAGACGTCACCACTACCCTTCACCTTACCCCCCTCCCTCCTTCCCCTCCTTCCTTCCCTCCCTCCTTGCCCCCATTCTGTTTCCGCTCTTTTGTTCTTTCTTCCTTGCTTTGCTTCCGTTTCTTCCCTCCCCCCCCCCCCCTCTCTCTCTCTCTCTCTCTCATTATATCTGTCTTTCTGTTTGTTTGTGTGCTTCTGTGTTTGTTCCTGTTTGTTTGTTTCTGTGTTTGTTCCCGTTTATTTGTCTGGGTTGGCTGTCTGTTGCTCACCATGACAGGACCTGGTCGTTGGTGCCTGCCTGCCTGGCTGGCTGGGTGAGATGGGTGGGTGCAGGATATTGGTTGACGTCACAAGGTTGATGTCTCATGGATTCACAGGGCCAGTCTATTTCTCACCCACCACCCACTACCCTCTACCACCACCCACCATCCTCTACCCACCCTCTACCCTCCACCCACTCAGAAAAGGCACTTGTCTGACAGGTAAACAACATGAATTACTGACTTCCTATTGACACTTCTCATTAGTCTGTAGTTAAATCACACTCAGACAGTTACTCCTCTTAATAATATAAACAAATTGACATATAAACAAAGAATTATTGGTTACTTGTTTTTTTCTTGTTCATCGTGTGTGTGTGTGTGTGTGTGTGTGTGTGTGCGTGCGTGTGTGTGTGTGTGTGTTTTTTTCGGTCATAAGTACTATTAAGACGGGTGTATAGTTTTGATTGATCATGGATTGGGTTGAGGTTAGGTTAGGTTAGGGTTAGGTTAGGTTACTTTTATGCAACAGTGTGAAGATTAAGGTGTGTTATTTAGATTAGATTTGGTCAGGTCAGGTCAGGTTAGACTAGGTCAAGGAACCGTGGAAAATGACCCAAGCTGTGAGAACATTATCAGCCACTGGTTAAGGTGTTGTTGCTCTCCATTGGTCTAAACAAGATGCTGGCACCCCTTAGTCGCCTCCTTCAACCACCCCAGCAAGCACCTCCTCCCTCCCTCCCTCATCCTCCAACCAGGGCACCAGCGTCACTCACCACCACTACCATCACGACCCTCCCATCTCCTTACCATTACCACCACCATTATGTGTCTAACCAGTACGACCCTCTATCCTCATGCACCACCACTACCACGACTCCCCTTCTCACCACCACCATCTACACACCTCATACGCCCACCACCACCATACTTTCGATAATTATCATCCCTGCCATACCCACTTCTTTTCACCACCCACCCAGCCACCCACTACACCTGTGACGTAATCACTACCACCAGCCACAACTACCACCATCATCCTCAACCACCATCACCATCTACTACCATCCTATCACCACAACCACTGCCAACCTCAATCACCTACCACCCCAACCACCATCATTATAACCATCTACCACCACCTACCACCATCTACCACCACCAGCTCTCACCTGTCAAGTTTAAAGTCTCACCTTCCCTCCTCCACCCCTCCCTCCAGCTCTAAGGGATGGACCCCACCCACCTACTCCCCCCACCTACTCCACCCACCTACTCCACCCACCTACTCCCCCCACCTACTCCCCCCACCTACTCCACCCACACATAAATACTGGTCAGGAGGACTTATCATTCCCCCCGCGTCACACATCACCTCCCCACGTCACCCATCACCACCCACGTCACCCATCACCCCCAACGTCACCCATCACCCCCCACGTCACACATCACCCCCCCACGTCACACATCACCCCCCACGTCACACATCACCCCCCACGTCACACATCACCCCCCACGTCACACATCACCACCCACGTCACACATCACCCTCCCCACGTCACACATCACCACCCACGTCACACATCACCCTCCCCACGTCACACATCACCCTCCCCACGTCACACATCACCCCTCCCCACGTCACACATCACCCCTCCCCACGTCACCCATCACCCCCCCACGTCACCCATCACCCTCCCCACGTCACCCATCACCCCCCCCCCCCCACGTCACACATCACCCCCCCCTAGTCGTCTAAGGCCTTCCATAAACCACGTCAGGTGTGAGGACGACACCAGGCCACCCGATACGTGTGTGTGTGTGTGGTTTAAAGATGATGAGGCGAGTAGGTGTGTGAGTGCGTGCATCAGCTGGCCACCAGGCGACGCCCTCCAGAGAGAGAGAGAGAGAGAGAGGATCGAAGTTGTGAAGGAGTGAGGGGAGGAGATAAGGGGAGATGGAGAAGGTAGGAAGGGAGATGGAAGGGAGGCAGAGAGGAAAAGGAGAGATTTTTCGACCCAACCCAACCAAACCCGACCTAACCTAACCCAACCCGTCCTAACCTAACCCGTCCAAACCCGACCTAACCCAACCAAACCCGACCTAACCTAACCCAACCCGTCCTAACCTAACCAAACCCGACCAAACCCGACCTAACCCAACCAAACCCGACCTAACCCAACCAAACCCGACCTAACCCAACCAAACCCGTCCTAACCCAACCAAACCCAACCTAATCCAACCAAACCCGTCCTAACCCAACCAAACCCAACCAAACCCGACCTAACCCAACCAAACCCGACCAAACGCAACCTATCCCAACCAAGCCCAACCAAACCCGACCTAACCCGACCTAACCCAACCAAACCCGACCTAACCCAACCAAACCCGACCTAACCCAACCAAACCCGACCTAACCTAACCCAACCCGACCAAACCCGACCTAACCCGACCAAACCCGACCTAACCCGACCAACCCGACCTAACCCAACCAAACCCGTCCTAACCCAACCAAACCCGACCTAACCCAACCAAACCCGACGTAACCCAACCAAACCCGACCTAACCCAACCAAACCCGACCTAACCCAACCAAACCCGTCCTAACCCAACCAAACCCGACCTAACCCAACCAAACCCGTCCTAACCCAACCAAACCCGACCTAACCCAACCAAACCCGTCCTAACCCAACCAAACCCAACCAAACCCAACCAAACCCGACCTAACCCAACCAAGCCCAACCAAACCCGACCCAACCCGACCTAACCCGACCTAACCTAACCCAACCAAGCCATCATCTAAGTCAGTTCCTTAAAGAAACTCCTTCTACCTCATTGAAATTTTCAGGTCAGTCCACTTAAAGACGTTCTGTGTGTGTGTGTGTGTGTGTGTGTGTGTGTGTTCCTCTCGTAGATATAGTAATAGATGTGGATACTGTGCTGTGGAATGATAGATGTGGATAGAATAATGTGGAATAATAGATGTGGATTCCTCTCAACGATGTGGCTAGAATAATGTGGAATACTCACCTCCAAGCAACTAACCAGAGATCCTTGTACCTAAATAGCTCTGGAAGGTCAAGTATAGTTCAAGTACATTAAATAACTCCTTAAAATATGACCCAATAGCTCCCAGACAGGTGTGCAGTATTACCTTACCTGGATATGGGAAAATAGTTTAATTAGCCGGGGAAAAAAAATAAGATAACTCAGTGGACAATAACAATAGGGAAAATGGGTGGGTGTGAGTGGGGTGTGGGTGTGGGTGGGTGTGATGACTGGTGAATGAGGGTTAGGTTAGGTTAGCTGATAATTATTTAGTTAAGGTTATGTAGGTTAGGTGTGTGTGTGTGTGTGTGTGTGTGGTACGCGTGGCAGGCTGGACTAACGAGCAGGATCCTGTCCAACAGAAGTGCTGGAGCTTGTTGTGTATGTCGTTTCTGCTTACTAATGTACACAGTGTTTACATACATACATACATACATATCTACCAGCATCTCCCATCATCAGCATTCTTCTCCTAGCTGGTGACGTCAAGCAGTGATAGTGGGGAGGAGGAGGAGGAGGAGGTGTCAAGTGATCAGTATGTCTCAGGGCTCCTCCTTCACCCCATCTCCTCCTCGACTTGGGGGGGGGGGGGGGACATAGAGACTAAAGACACACGAGCCAGCTTTACGAAGGCCGGATGGGAAGACCTGGTGTTGTAATGTGGGTGACTAAGAGTATGTCTTGAGTCAGAGGTGTGTTGGTGAGGACGGATTTAGGGTGTGTTGGTGATGTGATAGGAAGGACGGATTTAGGGTGTGTTGATGATGTTATAGGAAGGACGGATTTAGGGTGTGTTTGGTGATGTGCTGGTGAGGACGGATTTAGGGTGTGTTGGTGATGTGATAGGAAGGACGGATTTAGGGTGTGTTGGTGATGTTATAGGAAGGACGGATTTAGGGTGTGTTGGTGATGTGCTGGTGAGGACGGATTTAGGGTGTGTTGGTGATGTGCTGGTGAGGACGGATTTAGGGTGTGTTTGGTGATGTGTTGCTCATACATCTGGCAGTGAGTATTTAAAGCGAGGGTTACCAACATTACGATACTGTTTGTAGTATTGTTTTAATCGCCCCCCCCCCCTCTCTCTCTCCCTCTCCTCCCTCTCTCCTCTCCGTCTTTCCCAATCCTACCTCCCTCCCTCCCTCCTTCCTTACCTGGTCTCCCTCCTTCCCTCCCTCCCTCCTTACCTGGTCTCCCTCCCTCCCTCCTTACCTGGTCTCCCTCCCTCCCTCCTTACCTGGTCTCCCTCCTTACCTGGTCTCCCTCCCTCCCTCCTTACCTGGTCTCCCTCCCTCCCTCCCTCCCTCCTTCCTTACCTGGTCTCCCTCCCTCCCTCCTTACCTGGTCTCCCTCCCTCCTTCCTTACCTGGTCTCCCTCCCTCCCTCCTTACCTGGTCTCCCTCCCTCCCTCCTTACCTGGTCTCCCTCCCTCCTTCCTTACCTGGTCTCCCTCCCTCCCTCCTTACCTGGTCTCCCTCCCTCCCTCCTTACCTGGTCTCCCTCCCTCCCTCCTTACCTGGTCTCCCTCCCTCCCTCCTTACCTGGTCTCCCTCCCTCCTTCCTTACCTGGTCTCTCCCCCCCTCCTCATTATACTCTATCTTCTGGTAGTTGTGGTGGTAGCAGTGGTAGTGATAGTAGTGATAATGGTAGCTGTAATGGTAGTAGTGGTGGTAGTAATGGTAGTAGTGGTGGTAGTAGTTGTGGTTAATGGTAGTAGTTGTGGTGGTAGTAAGTGGTGAAGGATATCCCAGCGTCCGGCCACACTATATTTAACACCCTTGTTTGTGTCTGTGTTGTTTACTTGTTGTCTGGAAGTGTCTTAGTCATACCAAGATTACCGGTGTGTCTGTATAATAATAATAATAATAATAATAATAATAATAATAATAATAATAATAATAATAATAATAATAATTAACGGTTTATTGAAAAAGTTTTGCAGCCCGAAGGCTGAAAATATACATTGGACATAAATGACTTATTACATACATTGGTGGTTTAACAAAAGCCTTCATTAGAGAAAGGTGAAGGAACATACAGTGAACATACAGATTAATGTAGGTGTTGAACAGCAAACACGTAGTGTAGTAACTCCCTCCCAGATGGTGTTAGGAGGTACTCACGTGGTGTAGTAGTTCCCTCACAGATGGTGTTATGAGGGGCCTCACGTGGTGTAGTAATTCCCTCCCAGATGGTGTTAGGAGGACCTCACGTGGTGTAGTAATTCCCTCACAGATGGTGTTATGAGGGGCCTCACCTGGTGTAGTAATTCCCTCACACATGGTGTTATGAGGGGCCTCACGTGGTGTAGTAATTCCCTCACAGATGGTGTTATGAGGGGCCTCACCTGGTGTAGTAATTCCCTCACAGATGGTGTTATGAGGGACCTCACGTGGTGTAGTAATTCCCTCACAGATGGTGTTATGAGGGGCCTCACGTGGTGTAGTAATTCCCTCACAGATGGTGTTATGAGGGGCCTCACCTGGTGTAGTAATTCCCTCACAGATGGTGTTATGAGGGGCCTCACGTGGTGTAGTAATTCCCTCACAGCCGGTGTTCTATGAGTGAGGTGTGGTCCCAGGCCTTCCTATCGTAGACGGATTAACACATCGGTGGTTGTTGTTGGGTCTCACTGGCCGTTATCACTGGGTACCTGGGACCTCACTGTGTGAAGGTCAACTTGGGTACCACTGTTACTGTTGAGTTGTTCTCACTGACTTAAGCACTGTTCACCACTGTTCACCTCTGTTTAACACTGGTTCCATTCCTTTCCTAAATGAAATAGTAACTTCTGGCGAGAACTTGTTGATATTCCGGTGGGGAGGAGGGTTCAGGGGAGGGAGTTGGTATGGGCCAACTTAACAGTTGACCTGGCTGCTCCGAGAGGTACGTCTTGACCCTTCGGTGTGTGTCTTCTCGTGTGTGTGTGTGTGTCTGTCTTTGTGGCTGTCTTCTCGTGTGTGTGTGTGTATGTCTTTGCGGCTGTCTTCTCGTATGTGTGTGTGTGTATGGCTGTCTTACTGTTTGTCTGTGTTACTTACTTAACCTAACCACACACACACACACACACACAGTAGCCCTCACCTCCCCCCCCCCCCCCTTATGTATGTTGTCCCGAAGGCATTTCCCTCCTTGGAATCGGAGACGTGTGTGTGTGTGAACGGGAGATTTTGCCTAGTGTTAGATTTCTCGTGGAATGTAGGAGGAGGAGGAGGAAAGGGGGAGAGAGATGGAGGAGGGAAGGGTGGAGCTGATAGTAGTAGTAGCTGACGGGAACACAGCTGACAATAGCCCAGCTGACAGTGACTCAGCTGATACTTAATCTGGTGGTCACAGGTTAGAGCTTATTCTGAATGCCAGGATCACAGGTGTACGACGACAAGACAGTGCCAAGCAACAGTCTCCCGTATGGGCGACTCACCCTTAATGTATCAGTGGCGGGAGGGACCTTATTGACCAGTGACGTCATACCCCGCCAGACCTCACTATGGCTTCGCTGGATGGATGAGTGTGGATAGTTTGTTTATTGTTATTCAGTGTTTTGATTGGACGGTGTGGATTTGACCCCTCTGATTATCCCTACTGATTGGACGGTGTGGATTTGACCCCTCTGATAATCCCTACTGATTGGACGGTGTGGATTTGACCCCTCTGATTATCCCTACTGATTGGACGGTGTGGATTTGACCCCTCTGATTATCCCTACTGATTGGACGGTGTGGATTTGACCCCTCTGATAATCCCGGCTGTTAAGTTAAGCGGAGTTTATGAAGTGTGTGTGTGTGTGTGTGTGTGTCAAGCCAACAGATAAACACAGGTGAGTATAAGAGAACCCGGCTATAAGCAGAGGTAGCCTGTTCTTACACGGGGACACCTTACTGGCACTTGAGAGAGAGAGAGAGAGAGAGAGAGAGAGAGAGAGAGAGACCAGGTATCTACTTGCCATGGTTGTTTTATGAGGCTGGGATGGGCGTGTGGGCGTCCGAGTCTGTGATATGTGTCTCAGTTAGGTAGAGTGCTCGCCAGGGGAACCTAACCTCACCTCACCTGACGCAACCTAACCTAACCACACGTTGACCCTGATTAATACAGTTAGCGAGAGGTCATACTTGATACCTGGAGTGTGACCTTTAGATGACTCCCACCACCCCTCTCATCCTTCCTTCCTCTCTCTCTCTCTCTTTGTTTTTGAGCCCGGGGGGGGGGGGGATTAACCTGACCTAACCTAGCCTAGCCTAACCTAACGTAACCAAACGTAACGTAACCAAACGTAACGTAACCAAACCTAACGTAACCTTCCCAGAATAATGTCAGATAGCAGGTAAGTTTCTCAACACACCTGGGATTACCTGGTCATAATTGTGGACAGGTAGACGGTGTTTATTTTTACCTGCTAGAGAGCCTGTTTGGGTCACCTGCTGATTAACACGCATCCAAGTTTATTTTACCTGTTGATTAACCACCCTCATGTTAACCTAATCTAACCTAGACCTAATCTAAGCTAAACCTGACTTAATCTAACACTACCACCACCACCACTACTACCACCACTGCTACCATCACCACCACCACTACTACCACCACTGCTACCATCACCACTACTACTACTACCACCACTGCTACCATCACCACTACTACTACTACCACCACCCCCACCCCCACCCCTACCACCACCCCCACCACCCATACCACCACCCCTACCACCAGCCTCTCTTCTTTAAAGTATACGAGTGTCATTACTTTGGCGACGGTGATGGTGGTGGCAGCCTACAGGTGTGTGTGGTGATAGTGGTGGTGATGGTGGTGGTGATGGTAAAGATAATGGTTGTGGTGATAGTGGTGGTGGTGATGGTGGTGGCAGCCTACAGGTGTGTGTGGTGATGGTGGTGGTGATGGTAAAGATAATGGTTGTGGTGATAGTGGTGGTGGTGATGGTGGTGGCAGCCTACAGGTGTGTGTGGTGGTGGTGGTGTATAGAGAAAGTGTGGAACTGCATTGAGTGGAGAGAGAGAGAGAGAGAGAGAGAGAGATGACGTGGCGGTGTGTGTGTGTGTCTGTTTGCGTCACACCCACGTGGTCATCTCACACCTGCGTCATAAGAGCTTGGAAGAGGAGGAGGAGGACGTGCTGTTAATGATGGTACGTGACTCCTCCTCCTACTACTACTACTACTACCACACACGTCACCGTATCAACTCCCCACCCCTCCCCTCCCTCCCTTCCCTCTCCCTCTCTTCCCCTCCCTTCCCCTCCCCCTCCCTCCCCTCACCTTTAATGAGAGGTCATTAGGCCACTTGGGAGGGGGAGGGGTGATTCACCTGTTGTGTCCTGGAACGGGAAAGGGAGATGGAAAGGGAGTGTGGGAAGGGAGAGAGAGAGAGAGAGGGAGAAATGTCGTGTAGCTTGACTGTTTTGACCACGTGAATTTATACTGTATTCTGATGACACTTAGAGACAGACACATACAGTAGCTACGGAATACAGGAATATATTTGTATTTTCTATTACTAGTTCTGTTTAGATTAAGACACTGATTTTTTTTGTCGATTTTTTGATTGATTTTAATTTATTTTTCGTCGATTTTTTGTGGATTCTTTCGTCGATTTTTTGTCGATTCTTTCGTCGATTTTTTGTGGATTCTTTCGTCGATTTTTTGTCGATTTATGTTGATTTTTTGTAATATTGTCGGTACATGAGGCTGTATTTGTTCTATATCTGTATTTTGAGGTGTGGTGTTTGGATGATCGTCTGTGTGTGTGTGTGTGTGTCCTGGAAACTACCACATACTGAGACATTAAGATGAGGTGGGGGAGGAAGAGGAGGGGGAAGAGGAGGGGGAGGAGGAGGAAGAGGAAGAAGAGGAGCTGAACTTCACTGAAACGTTTTGCTCTTCCAAACAAAAATCGTTGAAACGTTCTTATCTTCTTCCCTCCCTCTTCCCCTTTCTCCCTACCCCCCCTCCTCTCTCCTCCTCCCTTTATTCTCTTATCGCCTTTACCACCTCATACACTCACAGCTGTTTGTATACCTGTGTACTCCTTGTTCCGACACCCTTGACCGCCTCGCGTGACGCTTACTGCCCCCATCTCCCTCCCCACCCCCCACTCCCCTCCCCACTCCCCTCCCCACTCCTACTCACGCTGATGACAACAACTAGAGTGCTGACGGATTATGGGTGTCAGGAAGGCATGGCTAAACTGACTCCACCCATGTATAGGTAAGGGAGGAGTGGAGAGGAGGGGTCACTACACGAAAAAAATCAACCCCACCTCTCCCCACCCGTTCCCCTCTCTCCCCACTATATATGGTCAGGGTGTGGTGGTGTTGGTGGTAGTAGTGGGGATAGTAGTTGTGGTAATTGTGGTAGTAGTAGTGGTGATAGTAGTGGTAGTTACAGGATGCTCCTCCGGTCTGGATAGCGGAGATGTGTTGGGGAGTTTATGATGACCTTGACGTGTGTGTGTGTGTGTGTTGTGTGTGTCCACTTCTCGACTACATTTGGCAATTCGTGATAATTTTGAGGTTAAATTGCCCGTTTACCGAAGAAAATTGGTAACAGGGAGAGAACACTGCCTAGTAGAGCGACACACACACACACACACACACTTACTTATTTAAAAATATCGGACCATTATCGTCGTAGTTTATCGTGGAGGTTGGGCTACGTTAGGTTGGGTTGGGTTAGGTTAGGTGTCTTAAATTGCTGCAACAATCTGATGAAGTAACATAATCCCTGGCCTGTGGTGCCTCGCTGTGTGGTGGTGCTTGACAGATCACCATCACACACCCTTGACTCCTTGACTGAATCTCCGTCCAACACAACACCTTGACAGAAGCTCCGTCTAGCTCCCAGTAACACAACACAACACCTTGACAGAAGCTCCGTCTAGCTCCCAGTAACACAACACAACACCTTGAGAGAAGCTCCGTCTAGCTCCCAGTAACACAACACAACACCTTGACAGAATCTCCGTCTAGCTCCCAGTAACACAACACAACACCTTAACAGAATCTCCGTCTAGCTCCCAGTAACACAACACAACACCTTGACAGAAGCTCCGTCTAGCTCCCAGTAACACAACACAACACCTTAACAGAATCTCCGTCTAGCTCCCAGTAACACAACACAACACCTTGACAGAAGCTCCGTCTAGCTACAAGTAACACAACACCTTGACAGAAGCTCCGTCTAGTTCCCAGTAACACAACACCTTGACAGAATCTCCGTCCAACACAACACCTTAACAGAAGCTCCGTCTAGCTCCCAGTAACACAACACAACACCTTAACAGAAGCTCCGTCTAGCTCCCAGTAACACAACACAACACCTTGACAGAAGCTCCGTCTAGCTCCCAGTAACACAACACAACACCTTGACAGAAGCTCCGTCTAGCTCCCAGTAACACAACACAACACCTTAACAGAAGCTCCGTCTAGCTCCCAGTAACACAACACAACACCTTGACAGAAGCTCCGTCTAGCTCCCAGTAACACAACACCTTAACAGAAGCTCCGTCTAGCTCCCAGTAACACAACACAACACCTTGACAGAAGCTCCGTCTAGCTCCCAGTAACACAACACCTTAACAGAAGCTCCGTCTAGCTCCCAGTAACACAACACATGTCGCCACAGCTCACGTCAGTCTCTAGATCCTACTTGTGTTGTCGCCGCCGCCGCTGGAACATGACCCGGATTAATCCCCGAACCTTATGGACTCTTGTGGGAGGACTCGTACGGAACTCATTAAACCCAGGTCCTGTAACCTAACCTAACCTACAGCCTATTCCTCCTCCTCCTCCTGGCTCTTCCTTCTCCTCCTTCTCCTCCTCTTCCTCCTCCCCCCCTCTTCTTCCTCCCCTCCTCTTCTTCCTTCTGCTGCAGGATGGGGAGGAGAGGATAGGGAAGTGGGGAGGAAGGAGAAGGAAAGGGTAGGAGACTGGGGAGGAGGAGAAGGTAAGGGAGTGGGGAGGAGAGGGTTGAGAGTGGGGAGGAGACGAGAGGAGGGGAGAGGGATGGCAGGTGGAGTTGCTAGGTGGCTTATAGCTCTTCCCTCCCCCCCCCCTTTCCCACCTCTTCCCCCTCCCTCCCCCTTCCCTCACCACCTCCTCCCCCTGGGCTCCTAGTTCCTATTTCTGGCTAGTTAGAACCGAATTTGTCTTATCTATTGAATTTGAGTGTATGTCAGGGTGTCGTTGTGTTGCTATTGTTGTTCTCACCACACCACCACTACACCTACCAACCACCACCCCACCACACTACCAAGGACAACCAATATAGCTTGCATCATACTACTCTTTCCATCATCAAAAGTCAGATGGTTAGTGGTGGTGACGGGGCGGAATATTGCGTAGTACTGTAGTAATGGATGCAGGAAGTGTCGTGTTGACGGTTGCGGTGTTCACATGTTGCGCTCTCTTACCGTTATGTTGAGTTTTAGTGCTGTGACGGTAGAATACATACACACACACACACCATGTATACAAAACATACTTACACCGGTGAGTGGCTCTAACGCTGGTAACTAATGCTGCCTCACGTGTTTATGTGGTCTTATTCTGCTGTTGTCAAGCTTAGTGCATGACAGTGACTTAAAATGATGGTATGACGTCACGCGAACTACCTGCCCAACCATAATGAGAGAGAGAGAGAGAGAGAGAGAGAGAGAGAGAGAGAGAGAGAGCCTAATATGTGTCTTGTGTGTCAGAGAATTACTATGATAACAAGTAAACTATATACGTATATCTTTTCCTATATAGTACCTAGTATGGACACCTGTATATATCTTCACAACACCTGTAATGTAGATGTCATTAACCTGTGTTTGTTTGGCCTCTTGTCTTTACAGAATACGTATGGGCGTCCTGACGAGGTGGTGGCGGCAGAGACTTTAGCTAACCACCTCAGATGTAACAGCAGTTTTATACACGATATATTCCAGGTAACTCTCTCTCTCTCTCTCTCTCTCTCTCTCTCTCTCTCTCTCTCTCTCTCTCTCTCTCTCTCTCTCTCTCTCTCTCTCTCTCTCTCTCTCTCTCTCTCTCTCTCTCGTATATAATCACATTAGGTTTTTTAATACATTATGTTTTATCCTAATTGAATGAATATGAATGTATCTGGTTTTTTATCCAGTGAAATCAAAGTCATTTTAAGGTTAAAAGTCTTTGAGTTGGCAGTACACCAGTAATGGACCATATTGTATCATGTAGAAAGACTGTTTAGCCATTTTGTATAGTGTAAAAAGACTGTTTAGCCATTTTGTATAGTGTAAAAAGACTGTTTAGCCATTTTGTATAGTGTAAAAAGACTGTTTAGCCATTTTGTATAGTGTAAAAAGACTGTTTAGCCATTTTGTATAGTGTAAAAAGACTGTTTAGCCATTTTGTATAGTGTAAAAAGACTGTTTAGCCATTTTGTATAGTGTAAAAAGACTGTTTAGCCATTTTGTATAGTGTAAAAAGACTGTTTAGCCATTTTGTATAGTGTAGAAAGACTGTTTAGCCATTTTGTATAGTGTAAAAAATGCACTGTACATTATTAGATCCTCATTTGCCCCTATGTTCCAGGCACAGTTCCGGTCGTCGCTGAAGTGCCCTCACTGCCAGAAGGAATCGAACACCTTCGACCCATTTCTCTGTGTGTCCATTCCTATCCCCCAGCGACAAGTACAGTCCATATTTGTTACCATTGTCTACCTCAATCAACAACCCAAGCAGGTGAGCGCCTTTAAGCCTCGGGTTTTCTTTTATTTATATCCTTCCTGGCAGGTATAAGGTGCACCAACGTCAGTGATTGTAATTGCTTAACGACAGGATCTTTAGCCACATGGACAGTGTTTTATGCCTCAAACAGTCTTCTTATTTACTCGGATCAGTCACTGTAATCATCAAGGGCTCACATTCCTGATCCACTTAGTTCCTACCATAGTAAAGGATCACTTGATACCCATAACTGTACCCATCAAGGGGCTTGCATTCCTAATCCACTTAGTTCCTACCATAGTAAAGGATCACTTATTACCCACTACTGTACTCACCAAAGTCTCACACTCCTGATCCACTTAGTTCTTTCCATAAAAAAAGTGAAAACAGTGAAGGAAATGAGTGTGTTGTTCCATTGTATTACATAATATCTTTATTTACATTTTGTTCATCAGTCTTGACATTTACAACCCTCTCTCTCTCTCTGCTTATGTGACCTTTACTGCTTGGCTCTTTTGTAGTTTGTGCTATAAAACGTTGATGGTGATGATGATGGTGAATGATTGATGATGATGGTGATGATGATTAATAATGATGATGGTGATGAATGATTGATGATTATGATTATGGTGATGATGAATGAATGATGAACGATGATGATGGTAATAATGCCCAGTGATTCATACTCTTATTAATTATTGTATGGCTTCACCACATGTGTTAATATTCCTCTCTATCTCTCTTATCTCTCTCTCAGGTCCAGCTGGGTGTGAGTATAGAAGCCAACGCAAGTGTCCGAGAGTTGCGGAAACAGTTGGCGGAAGACTGCGGGATCTCTACCGAAAGCCTTATTATTACGGAGGTGGACGGGGAAGGATTCCATAGAACCTTTACTGGTGTGTACGGCTGGCCACGTGGCGTTTACTTACTAGTCTTTGAGAACATCTTTAGGAAATATGTCTGTCTGTCTCTTTCTCTCTCTCTTGTCTAAGCTGGGAAATGTGTCTCTCTCTTGTCTTCATATACTCATAGTTTGATATATTAATAATAATAATAAGAGCTGGCCTTCTTTAGCTGCTTCTCACATCAACCCAAATTCACCAAATGTTTCCGAGGCTTTTTTGCCAGCCCATGTGTCGTCAAGTAGATTTAAAAGTTGTGGTAGCTTGAATTGTTCCTTTGGTTACAGACGGTGCATCGGTGAATGTGATTAGTGATAATGACCCTATATATGCCATTGAGTTGCCTCCTCACAAACCGCCCACGCAAGAAAGTGGTGCCTTCATCCTCGTCACATGGGTCAATGTAGTCCTGGCTGAACCCGACAATATAAGGTACGTCTTTTTGTGTGTCTATGGAGTTTTGGGTACGTCGGAGTAAGGGATCGTACGCGTAACTTTTGCTATAAGAATCGGTGAATTTGAGATGTGTTTTGGGATTTTTTTTTTTTTTTTTTTTACCAATTTACTGTATGTATATATGTGTGTGGAAAATAACATCCAATACAGAACTCAAGGTAATTTATATGTAAAGTTTGTCACATAGCAAAAGTTATCTTGGATACGTTGTCTATCCGTGCCTGTGTCCACTTATCCATCCAGTTGTGACTGTGATATAAGAGAACAAAATGAGTTATTCCTATTTTTTGGGGGGGTCACAATTGTCTTAGTTATAATCATCATTTTCCTCTATATCTAAAGTAGTTGTGGATTATTTTATCTACACGACCAAGGCAATAGGGTGATCCGGGTCTTCCTTATTATATTATTACCGTCCTCATCATCATCTTGTTTCAGGTTCGGCGGAGTGTACCAGAGTCAGGTGGTGCGAGATGTCACTTACGTAGATCTACAGAAGCTCCTCCTCAAAGAGATGACCACCATGGTTACCAACGACACGCTAACGTCTGAACAGGAAGTGAGATTTCCCGTAATCCTTTTTTTAAGATGATAATAAATGTAATTAAACTATCGGGGTTAAGTCAGGCTAAAGCTCGAGTAAGTAGAGACTGGGTGTAGGGAGTGAGGAGATTGGGGTAGACTGGGTGTAGGGAGTGAGGAGATTGGGGTAGACTGGGTGTAGGGAGTGAGGAGATTGGGGTAGACTGGGTGTAGGGAGTGAGGAGATTGGGGTAGACTGGGTGTAGGGAGTGAGGAGATTGGGGTAGACTGGGTGTAGGGAGTGAGGAGATTAGGGTAGACTGGGTGTAGGGAGTGAGGAGATTGGGGCAGACTGGGTGTAGGGAGTGAGGAGATTGGGGCAGACTGGGTGTAGGGAGTGAGGAGATTGGGGCAGACTGGGTGTAGGGAGTGAGGAGATTGGGGCAGACTGGGTGTAGGGAGTGAGGAGATTGGGGTAGACTGGGTGTAGGGAGTGAGGAGATTGGGGCAGACTGGGTGTAGGGAGTGAGGAGATTGGGGTAGACTGGGTGTAGGGAGTGAGGTGATTGGGGCAGACTGGGTGTAGGAAATAAAGAGAATCATCTGGGAGTATTTAAGTCTTTGATTCCTAGAAAATACAAATCTGTCTTTATTTTGTTTTTATTATTAATTTTAAACTTCTTTTTTTGAATGAAGTCTCACATTTCACTTAATGCTGTACTTACCTGTGATATGTTTATGCAGGTGAAAGTACTGTACTGGTTTTGTCCTGGGTACTTCCTCATCGACCTCTTGACAAAAATGTTCAATCTTTTCGACAGAGTGGACTGTTTCTGATTGGTGTCGACGATGGTGGAAGTTGTGTCGTCTGCCTTGACCCAGCCCTCGATGTGCCGCTGTTCCATGAAAGTGTGGAGCAGGCGTTGGCACTCTGTGAGTCTTCTGCTGGCCCCCCACACATAAAGCTCATTCTGCAGTGGACTTCAGAAGCCAAAGAGAAGTGAGAATTGATGTTTTTATTACTGACAACTTTATTATTGAATGTTTGTTGTAAAGCGCTCGATAGATTAATAGACAGCTTGACATGACTGAAACAGAAATTCGCTTACAGTTTGAGTCACCCCTTGGCAGAATGGCTGTGGGCTAGTTAATGGGTTTGTCATATTCTCACACTTCACCATTGTTTTATATCTGATCTTTCAAGAGTTGTTTGTTTCCCACCTTTATATATTTTATTATCACTTATGCTTTATTCCTTTCTTCTCATTATCTTTCCCTCCCCATTATACAGTGAAACCTTTATTTAATGGACTATATAGAGATGAAAGTCCATTATATCAAGGGTTCATTAGATGTGAAACCCCAATCTAATAGTTTATATGAAGGGAAAAGTCCATTATAGGGAGGTTTCACTATATCCTCATCCTTGCCAGCTTCAGGGAAATATAATCCTATTAAAACTCCCAAGGGATAATAGCACTCAGACAGTCAAGCCTCTTCCTCACAACACATTTATTTTAGTCACTACTAGCAAGAGGTAACTGTGCTAGCCGGAATATCATGTGCTGAGTCTTTTTAAGTTTTTGCAAGTTAGCTGTGGCCGCTGATGTGTATTTTCCTTTGTCACTCTGTGTTAGATTCACAATCCTCCATCATATATCTTGTTCAGTCCATATTTCTTCTCCTCCTTGTTCTCCTCCTCTTTATCCTTCCTCGTTTTCATTTCCTTGGCAGCTTCACCTCATTCTCAGCACTTATAAAGTAACATTCAGGAGTCAAACTATATGGGGAAAAGTCTCTATATATATATTGCCATCATGTACTATATATATATATATATGTGCCACGGAGCCTTGGTGTGGCGAGACATTCAGGGTGACGAAGGCCGTGATTACTTGCTCCTTTTAACGTGAAACAAAACAGCATCATCGCACAAACTTTAGAAGCCAACAGATATATACAACAACACAGGAAGAATAGGTAATTGCACAAGACACCATATATGTTATTATGTTTATATATATATATATATATTTACTGTATATATATTCCTAACAAATCATTAAGTTCAGACATGTGAAGGAAACTTTTAAAACTATGAATTATTGATATCTATATTAAGATTGAGATTCATCACTTAAAACTCTGAATTGGAGTCATAATAATTGACAGTTGATTTGCAAACACTGTACATTTAGACAGTGGTATTATGACTTATACACCAAAAAAAGATTCATTAGCATCAGCAAATAATAGTTGATTTTTTTGTTTTTCCATTTATATATTCTGCTTCTTAGTGCACTCTGCTATTGGCATGAAATTCTTACTCCACAGGTCTATCAGGTTGGGTGCATATTATAGGTTAAAAGTAGATTCTACCAAGTATTGAAATATTATATGCAACTTCAGTTTTAATACTATAGTTCTAGCATGAAATTCACTCCTCCTCCTCCTCTTCCTCCTCCTCCTCCTCCAGTTCAGTTCATGGTACTCAAACGAGCCTCGGTAATCTTCCAGGTACATTATTGACGATGTTGACCACGTGGATGTCCATTCTAGTGTGAAGGACTTGAAGGAGAACCCCCAACATTGTGCCTCAGTCTCCCTGCACCAGTGTTTACAGGTACTACTAGTTTGTGCTTCATTGATGTTGTTATTTGCACTGTGCTTCAACAACCGAGGTATTTAAGCGTCGTTTAGGTTAGTAATTACACTAGTCCGTCATCAGTCAAAGAAATTATGAGATAGAATTAAGTTTTCTTTTTCAGGCTAACGTGATGGAGGATTGAACTTTGGCCACAGTAGTAAGAGGGACACACACACTGCCCTTCCCACCACCACACTGTATAGCATATGTTTATTTAAATACTTTCAGCTTTCTTAGGAATAAAAAAAACTGATAGAGAATTATTATTATTTCTTTTAATATTACAATCAATCTATATACAGTACAGTATATATGGATTTACATTTTTCTTGTATCCCGACAGCTTCACACGTCGGCTGAGAAACTCGGATGTGGCGATGCATGGCACTGCCCGACTTGTAACCGCAAGCAGCAGGTGGTGAAGAGACTCATGCTATGGTCAGCGCCACAGATACTTGTCATACACCTAAAACGATTCAGACAAGTGAGTACATTACAGTATTTATCTACAACTTATTCTTCATTTCTTGCTTTCTTCCTCGTGTTCCATAAAAGACAACATGAGACAAAACCGCTAAAAATCAGTGAGGTAGTTTGCTTATTAGGTGAATTGATTATTAATATGATAATTAATCCATCTCAACAGGGTACCCTTCAGACTAATTCATCCAAACTATCCACTGCCGTCAAATTCCCACTCGCTGGATTTGACATCTCCGACCACGTAGCCGGTAAACCTAACACCACCCACACCAACACCAACGTGGACTCCAGTGTGTTGGGAGGCGTGTGGTCGCCCTGGAAGAGACCAAAGCGTTATATACCTCACAGCGAGGATAATGTTTACGATCTCTACGCTGTTTGTTACCATCACGGGAAGGACATGCAAGGGGGTCACTACACCGGTGAGTTGTAAAGTGTCGTGCGAGGTCGTTTATTATGATTTTCTGACCATTTAACTGTTTAGGATCCATTTAGGTACATATTTGGAGCCTGTGAAGATTAGAGTCCCCAGTTTATTTCACATGATAATTAAATACCCTAATGCTAACCCAACCCAACCCTGACATTAAAACAGTCTACCATGCGATCATCTGATATATTAAAACATAACTCTCCTCCCTACAGCAATGTGCAAGAACACTGCTGACAACAAGTGGTACAGCTACGACGACAGCAAAGTGGAAGCCGCCTCGGAGGACAAGGTGGTCGACCCTGATGCCTACATTCTCTTTTATCAGGTGAGGGAACGGGGATGGAAGCACAACCTGGGTAGAGAATAGGAGGCAGGTGTTTAGTATTATTCACAACTTTAATGTTAATAAGCTGACTATTTTCTCTACCTGGTTAATTAGGGAGGTAGATGTTCATTTTTTCCTATTGAGAGATATTTTATCTTCCTCATGTTTATAATATGTCAGTTGTAGTAGCTTTTATTGCATAAATTATTGTGTATGTGATTGATTGTGTTATAAAGAATACATTTTAGGAGTTGAAACTGACAGGATCATTTGATGTTGCAGAGGCGAAGTGATGCAACCCATTTGAGCTCCATTGATGGAAGTTTGTTAGAGCATTGGGCTTATAGAATACCCCTGTCATACCTGCCGTCATCTCTCACGCCACTGGCTAACAAGGAGAACAAAGGTGGGTCTATACAGTGCGTCATTCAGAGTTGAGTTTTACGAATGACTCTGCTTTTACTTTGTCATTTGTGTTCCTTGTTCTTGGCATCGTATTCAAACGTCTTATCCTCAAACACATCATTTCTTTCACTGCCAACATGTTTTTTTTTCCTCTTATCTACATTTATCATCAACTTTTTCCATCAACACACACTTTCATTTTTTTCCTCATCTACATTTATTATAATTTTCTCCATCGACACAAATTTCCAAGTCTGTCCATAATTATTCACAACTTTTCTTCTGATTGTAAAAAATTTCCTCTTCAGTACCACCACCACCATTTGAGAGAGGACGGTCGTACGGGACGTTACCTGTGAGCGCAAGGAACCAAAGACAGACTTCAATAGAGAGGGATCACTCGTCTGACACCGAAGCACCGCTGGCTTCCCATGATGTGAGTCCAGTAGCGTTAAAGAGGACTGTGGTGTTTGTGTGTCATTGTGAGACATTTGGCTATTGAGAGTTCCCAATACTGAACATGTTAGAGTTGAGTTGGCACGGTATGTGTGTATTATTCCGGAACAATATCTGTGTATTGTTTGTTAAAAAAAAAAAAAGTCCTGAATTTGAAGAAAAAATAATTCATTCCTATTTTGTTTTTTGTATGTCCAGTAAGAAAGTTTCTCCTGTAGTAATTCATCTTAGTAATACTCAGAAAATGTTATTCTTTCCTGATGCTTTCCATTTGAGTCTTAAATATATTTTTTTTTTCAGGAATCGCCCATCCTGAAAAGAAGATCCACCAACACTTTGCATGAAAACGAAGATTCACCCAACGATGACGCACCAAAGTCAAACCTCAAGATAGAAACAATTAAAGTTGATGTTTTGCCAACACAGAATGGAACAGAGAATGGTGATGAACATATGGAGTGTGATAATAGTGTTTCCAGCCTACAGGACAGTGACCAGGAGATGTCAGAGTTGCCGAGGAGTTCTTCTGGCAAGACGGTTTTAATATCTCGATGCCAAGCTCTAAGAGACCAAGACCTGACGGATGGAAGCGAATCCCCGCCAGTTCCAGGTACCCCTAATGGACACGCAGAACCCGCACAGACTGACGAGGTGGCAAAGAACGAGGAGACCGACGTGCCTTTATTAGACAGCCGAGAGACTGAAGATAGCCAAGAAGAGCAAACACCTGAAGTACGAATCCACCCAGCCACACCAGAAGTGCTTGCAGCTCATCAGGGACACACTGAAGGGCAGCCCAAACGTAGCGTCATCACTCTTACCCTCCGCCCTAGAAACCCCAGCGAGTGCTCGAGTGGAGGAGTGTGTGAGTCCCGCGTGAGAGTCGTGTCTCGTACCCCGAGTATGGTCAGCTCGTGCAGCACCGCCAGCAATACCAGTAACCCCGTAGTGAACGGCGTGGATCACGTGTATCAGAATGGTAATGTAGACGATCACCACAGAGAAAAAATATTTGGTCTTTCTTCTGACTTGACACCTGAAGTGAGGATCACACCATTGCCCAAGTCATTTGAGCAAGCGGCAAACCTTGTTCCCTCCAGAGTGTCGACACGGTGCACAAATGCAAACAAAACTGCGAGCTTTGTCGTGATAAATACACCATCAGTCAGTCCAAGAGCACCACGGCCAAAGACTCCCATCTCCAGTTGCTTAAATGGCTCGCCAAGACCTTTTCCCCCACGAAATCCAACAAAACCGAGGGATTCTTCTGCAGATTCGTTTAAGAATCAGCGGCCTATGGTCACTAGGAAAGAAAATATGGTGTCAACAAAGCAATCTATAACCAATTGCAAGAACCAAAATCTGCTGCCATCAGTTAGTTACTGTGGCTCTGTTAAGAACTGTTACAATGGTGTAAGTGCTAAGATTGACCGATTTGAAAGAGGAGACTTCAAGTGCAATTCTAAATGTGATAAGAGAGACCTTGGGTATGAGAGGGAGGACAAGTACAAGAGAGAACAGCCATATTTTAGAGATTCAGTTTATGATCGAGAACTAAAAGGTGACAATGACAGCAACAAGTATGAGAGGGACTGTAGGTACAACAGAGACATTAAATATACCAGGGACTCAAGGTATGATGGTGATCTCAACTTTGATAATGATTTTAAATTTGACCGAGACTTGAAGTTTGACAGAGACATCAGATGTGATAGAGATTACAAATATGACAGAGTGAATCACTGTGACAGGGACTATGACAGAGGGATCCATTGTGACAGAGAATATGACAGAGTGAATCACTGTGACAGAGAATATGACAGAGTGAATCACTGTGACAGAGAATATGACAGAGTGAATCACTGTGACAGAGACTATGACAGAGTGAATCACTGTGACAGAGACTATGACAGAGTGAATCACTGTGACAGGGACTATGACAGAGTGAATCACTGTGACAGAGACTATAAGTATGAGAGAGAGGGGTTGTGTGAGAGGGAGTACGAGTATAATGGAGACTCCAAGAGTAATCGAGATTTTAGATACGACAGAGATCTGGTGTACGACAGAGACTCAAAGTACGACTTGAAGTACAGCAGAGGAGAGGCCAGATGTGAGCGAGACTGTATGTATGAGAGAGGAGAGAGCCGGGACCACTGCCCCTCACAGGAGTATCCTAAGGGACTACCCAACACTGCCACAAACCCCCCAGTAATCACCGAGTCCAGCGTATGATAGCGCCTACAGTGCTGTTTGCACTTCTTACCAGAGTCATTTAATTTTTAGCAAATTGTAATTTTTTCATAAAAAAAAATATAAAACCAAAGGTTTTATGAGACAAGTGTGATATAATTTATTTCATGTTACCACAGAGATGTATGTACTGTACAGTAAGTGAACATCAGATGGTAGCCGTTCATTCCACTTGACATGATTGGCAACATGCAGCTTTGGTATTTGCTTTGAAGAAAGTCTACAGAATGTTCTTTCCTTTCTTAAGATATTTATATGGTACATGTGTATTATCTTTTATGCAAGTCTTTAGCATTTAAGATATTCAGGTTGACTATACATTTTATGATGCACATATGCTTTTTCACATGCACGTGCTGTTTATACATTCCATATTTGCAGATTTCGTACATATAGAAGATGTGTAAATACTTTTTACCGAGAAATGTTTATTAAGATTTTTATAAAACGTGCCTAAAATGAGGTTTAAGAATATATATAAATATATAAATAATATTGAGTTAGTTATTGAGGTGTGGCAGTTTGTGACGGTTGGCCTCGACCGGTGTGAACGCTGGCAGCTCAAATATGTTAGGGGAGTTCCTGTGCCAGTGACAGTCTGTACACTCTGCCATCCTCACAACAGGCAGCAGTTATTAATGAAAAAAATGTGTTTGGTTATACAAATGTTGTCTCAGCTGTGTGACGTTGCATTTTCAGTATGCACAAAGTCATGAAAATTCTTCTTAATATAGATAATAAATATGTGGGGTGTGAACGTTTATTGTTTGTTTGGGATGTGTATGTAAGTGTGTATGTTTGTATGTTGTCTTAAGATAGGCATTCATTCATGTTTCAAATACAGGTATAGTGAAAATTTTACTTAGAAAAATTTGAAGATGTTTCGTGGACTTTTCTTTTCCAACCTTTTATGGACTGGATTGAAGTGATACATTACAGTAATGCACTTCACCACTAGATGCACTTCAGATTGTCTCTTATGCTATTTCTACCTTTTTATTTTAAATTCAATGACAACGCCCTCCCCTCCCCACCCAAGTCTTGACGGCGGACAAAGACACCTTTTGAATGTCGACACCTGTCAAGCTGGTTGTGGTATTTTAACAAGCGAGTGTTTATTTTTACAACTTAGATAGATACACAGGTGGATTTCTTATATCAAGTGTGTTGCGAGTGTACTTCTTGGTTATGTTTCTCGTGTATGGACTTTCATGTGGCTGTGGTGAGCTTGTTACTGTTTTATTTATGGCTGCTATATTTGAAAATCAACCCAAAGGTAATGTATTTTTTTTTGACAAGAGACCATATCAGTTTTGTTATTCTACGAAGGCACTTGATTTGTATATATTTGGTCAGAATAATAATAATAATAATAGTTGCTAAACCCTCTTTTTTTTTTATTAAATATGAGATCCTTCAGAATATTTTGTCCTCTAAGTGGTAATACAATTTGACCTGATGCCACACACCTATAGACTAACTAGTACCCCCACACACCCTAATGCTCCCCATACAATCTATATCTAGTTCTCTCTGATCCTACTCCTATTCTCACTACCATGTACATCATCCTTTACCAGGCCACTTGTGTTAAAATATTATATGTATGGCTGAGTTTTGTGCTGTGAATACAGAACAGTACACATCTCCAGCTGTTTGGGGCAGTGCTTGGTCACCAATGTAATTTTCCTTCAAAATCCTAAAGTCTATCGGTATCTATGAGATTTCTTGACATATAATACATAGAACTTAAACTTCATGGTATCTTCTTGCCTTAGATATTGTCTAGTTACTCCAGTACAGTGCATTGGTTGGGATTTTTACATGATTTTTATTTAATGGTTTGTGTCTGGATTGTCTCTGACTCAAGCATGCAAGGTTCTTCATTTGGCAAGAGAATTGAATATTTCTAACCTGGATAACGATTCAGAAAGAAAACTGTTTGAATGGTGGATTTTAATCTGTTGTTTATTATTAACTTGTTTATAAACAACTGTGTCTTCAGTAATTTAAAGAGAAAACAAAGACTGTTTTTGTGTGTTTTACTCCTTCATGTCTGTAGCTGATGCCAGAGCTCTTGTGTTTCGGCAATTGTTATTTACTTTCACTCTTAAGCTCTCTCCTCTGCAGTCACCATCATCAAGAACAACACCTAACTTTACTCCTCTCACTGATACAATCATTCTGTTTTACCAGGTCCTAAGACACTACTATGATTTACCTATGTGGATATGGCTGGCTTTTGAGGGGTGTGAGGCAGGGTAAGTCAAAGGTAAAATAAATAATAAGAAAGTTACCAATACTGGATGAGAGAAGCAGTGTGGGTATAGGTAAGCAGATTCAATTGTATCAACTGAGCTGATTTCTGATGCACCATGTCAGGTCTGGATAAATGAAGATGGGAACTTGGTGGTGATCTACTGCACATGACACATTGGTGCTCTATTGTTTCATTTCAATAATTAATCCTGAAACAGCAGCCATCATCAGTGGAAGTTAGCTGTATGGATAGTGGATATAGCATATTCCTTGTATGTGTGTGAGAGAGAAAGAGTGCATGCATGAAACAAAGTGTGTGTGTCTGAGAAAGTTTTTGTGTGAGAGTGAGTGAGTGAGTAAAATGCTTGTGTAAGAGAGACAAGAGAGAGAATTCCACTACCTCACCAACATAAATAGATTAATCATGAAAAAAATTATATATTCTGTACCCATGTGCATAAAAACACTAACTAAAGTAGACGTACAGGTGTGTAAATGAGGTAGAAAGTCAGATCAGCAACCTGGGACTTGGTCACAATTTTTGTGATATGGTCACATTCACACATACACTAAGGGAGATATTGCACTCACGATGGAGGTGAGAAAGGAAACTCACAATGGCGTTTTCCTTATATATGTATATATATTATATGTACAGAGCAGTCAGGTGCTGGGAAGTTGCTGTGGAGGAGCTTCTTTAGAGGAGGTCTTCTCTACTTAAGAGCTTGTGATGTTTGCCCTCGGGGGGGGGGATATTTATAGGATTCTGACAGATCACGAGTCGAAGTGCAAAGATGGGATACGCTGCTGTTTTGCTGAGGTGAAGGCGCCAATTGGCCAATCACCGAGCAGTTCGAACGCGAGGGCTGATTTGTGGAACTTGCAATACGTTAAGGGACATATACATAATTGTTTTGTTTTTTTTTTTTTTGTTTTTTACACGTGGATTAGCCCACCCGGGCACAAGTCACTGACCCACATCGGGGCCTAGGGGGCGAAGTTGCAATAATAATGATGATAATAATAATAATAATAATAATACAGTAATAGTAATTCAGATAAGTAAAATTTATAATAAAAAATACTAAAATAATAATAATAATAATGATGAACCATAAATAAATACAAAAATGACAGAAAAAAAGATCAAGAGTGAGAAACAATATACAGTATACAGTATGTATGTTATGTTGTCAATGGTAAGAGAAACAATTGAGACCTTGCAATTGCGTGTAAATGAGGCAGAAAGTCAGATCAGCAACCTGGGACTTGGTCACATATGGCAGCAGGGTCTACCATTAGACAACACATTATGCTTCCAATGTCTTCCCAGGCGGCAGTACCTCCCTGTTTGGTAGCTGCCTACTACCTACTACCTCACAAGTAATGCAAGTAAACACTGTCTATTTTGGTATATGTCTGTGTATATAATCTGCTGATATAATTAATGAAATTTTTATCATTACAAACGTTTGTTTAAGTCAGATACGTTTAGTTTTCTTCTGAATTAAGTGATCTGCAACATTCAAAATATTGATGGGTTAAAACACAATTATTTCTTATTTTACAAAGAGTTCAAGGTTCATACATTTTTATCTGTGGAGGAAATGTGATTAAATGAAATTTGGAATTAACTAACTAATTCTCGGTAATGATAAACCTGTGTCCCCTTGACCCTCCAGCCGGGGTAACACGTGTCAACCATTAGACGTGTACACACTGTCACGGTGCAAGTGGGTTGAAAACTATTCATTTTCAAAAAGCTTAAACTAAATACTTTTGTGACTCAATGTCGTAGTTTATAACATTTTGTGACTCAAGGTCGTAGTTTATAGCAAACTGTAAAAAAATGTGCAGGAAAACTTAGGTAAAGAAACCCTAGTTAAGTATATAAACAAATAGATTACAAGTCCCTCCCAAACGGACGTGATTTAAAGGGCTGTCATTTAAACTGGAAAATTGACTTTAATCTCAGCTAATAATATAATCAGCAATATTCTATACATTTAGAGTGTTTTAAGTGATACTGCTAGTGTGGTTATTACGTAATTGATGGCCATTCAAGTGAGAAGTGTGTGAAAGCAAGTTTGGGATACACAACTGGTGTCCATCAGCAGCTGTAAGTAAACAACCGCATTTTGTGAACATCAATACAATATTACATTACTCTTATTTCAGTATAGATGAATGTTAATTATGCTTCCATTAGTGAGGTAAGGACTCAAATTATTCTAATCAAATTCTAGTACTTGTATCGATTGACCCGAGTGGAGTGGTTTATTAATTAATTGGGAATTCATCACATATTGGCCTCGGTCAAGGTGTAGTTTTGTGCCAACCCCAGAAGGAGTTTGTAGAAATCGTAGTAATTTTGTCTACACACTATAGCATGCTAGTAAACACAGAAATGGAAACGACAGTACATAGAACCTGACCTAACATACCCATTCATTCTTCTCAGCACGGGTTCACCCAGGGACGTTCTTGTCTCACAAATTTGCTTAGCTTTTTCTCAGAAGTATATGAAGCGGTAGATAATGATAAGTCATATGATATAATTTATTTAGATTTCAGTAAAGCATTCGATAGAGTCCCTCATGAGAGATTGATAAGGAAGGTAGAAGCACATGGAATAGGTGGATCATTATTAAAATGGATTAGGTCATGGTTAACTGGTAGGAAACAAAGAGTCAGCATAAATGGATTAAAGTCAGACTGGGGTGCGGTCAAAAGCGGAGTTCCCCAGGGATCTGTATTAGGCCCTCTGCTGTTTGTTATATTCATTAATGATCTTGATTTAGACATAACTAGTAGGATTAGTAAATTTGCAGATGATACCAAAATGGGGAGAGTGATAAATTCAGACAGTGACTTTGAACACCTTCAAAGAGATCTAGATACCTTACATGAGTGGTCAGTAGACTGGCAAATGAATTTTAATACTGATAAATGCAAGGTACTACAGATAGGGAAGACGAATACAAACGTTAAGTATAAACTAGGTAACACGGAAATAAAAAACTCAGTTTGTGAAAAAGATCTAGGTGTATTTGTTAGCAACGACTTGAAACCTAGAAAACAATGTATTAGCGTTCGCAACAAGGCAAACAGGATTCTAGGGTTCATATCTAGGTCTGTGAGTAACAGAACTGCTGACGTTATCTTGAAACTTTACCTAGCATTAGTGAGGCCACACATGGATTATGCGGTTCAGTTCTGGTGTCCTTATTATAGAATGGACATCGATTCTTTGGAGAGAGTACAAAGAATGACAAAAATGATCCATAATATTAGAAACCTTCCATATGAAGAAAGACTGAAAAGCTTAGGCTTGCATTCATTAGAGAGGCGTAGAGTTAGGGGAGATATGATAGAGGTGTACAAGTGGGTGAGTGGGATTAACAAGGGTAAAATGGAAGATGTTCTGAAGCTCAGTAATAACGAAATAACTAGAACAAATGGCTTTAAATTAGATAAATTCCGATTCAGAAAGATATAGGCAAGCACTGGTTTTGTAATAGAGTTGTGGATATGTGGAATAGGCTACCGAGTGCTATAGTAGGATCGGGGACGCTAGGGAGCTTCAAGACGAAGTTGGATAGGCACATGGAAGTGCTGGGATGGGTGTGAAAGGGATCTGCCCTGTATGGGCCAGTCGGCCTCCTGCAGTATCCCACTTTCTTATGTTCTTATAGGTTGGGTATGTTAGGTCAGGTTTTATTGGGTTCTATGCATTATCGTGCTAATTTATGTGTTAAATAACTTATCTTAATATTGAGGTTGATATATATAAGCAATGGCGAGGAGGAATTGGTGGAAGCGTTCACCATCATTTAGGAAACGTATAAAATAAAATACATAAAATTATACTCAAAAGTTGTCGTTTCTTTTAATATACTTAAAATCATCAAACAATAAGTATAGCAAAATTAAAGAACTACACCTTTACCTAAAAGACAATATGGTGTAAAAATAACAAAATATATAAGATAATTCACAAAGGAGGGTGTAGAATAATTCCCTGACTTGTTATTTTAGCGTAAACAACAGGAGAAAAATAAAGGCTTAACATGGACGGGTGTATAAAGTGGTACCAGAAATCGTATATATAGATCTGCTCCAGTAACCTCGTTTCTGTGTCGGGGTTTAAGGTGGAACTGCCAGGATGAGAGGCGTTGAAACACTGCAGCATGAGTCATGTTAATGTTGATGCATAAACAATAGGGAAATATTTTGGGTAGACTTACGTGTTTAGGAATTTATACCACCGGGAATTACTATAAATTAGAAATAATTAAAAACTCCTAATATCACTAGTTTGTAATAATATTCTTAAAACAGTACAAGGTTACTTCAGAAGCCATAGAACAAGGGCGGCAAAACGTATCTGTAAAGTTGCCAACAGTGCGTAGCAGAGTACCAGTACATGCCCATAGTGCCAACAGTGACATGACAAACCTCCCCAAGCGGCTAACTGGCCGATTAGTGGCGAAGTGGATGAAATAAAATAGTCACTCATAAAAGAAACAGCCCCCCCCCCCCTCCAACTACCCCGTCCACAGCTCTTCTAACTCGACAGTTTAGATTTGGTAACAGTGTACAGTACCTGAGTTAGAAGAGTTGTGGACCTGGGTGATCAGTTTCTTTTATGAGTGACTGTACGCCATAATAAAAAAAATAATAAGTTTCCCCTCTAAACGTTACATTTTCTTTTATTCCACTCGAGAAAACGGAGATAAATAAATAGATTCATGAATGAGATTAAATGCGGAATTAAATGACTTTGAATGAGATTAAATGCGGAATTAAATAACTTTGAATGAGTTTAAAGGTTTTGTAGTAGTAGTATTAAAGAAACCAACCGGGATATGAGCTGATCTGTGCCGAAGGGGATAGAAATGTCTAAATATTGATTGCAAAGATAAAATTAAAGAGATTCGGCCATTAATAATAATAATGTAGTTAATTCGTGATAGAGTTATGTGAAAGAAATGAACCTTAGTTATATAAATTGTAATAAAAAGTACAAGTAATGAATCTTTAGTAAGTTTTTGCAACATTAATTTGACGTTACAGATAATTAGTAAAAATAAATGGATTTCAGGATAATTAGGAAATTTAGTTTTGTGGTTTGTTTAGGTTACATTAGGATATATTAGGTTAGGTAGGTAAAGTTAGGTTAGATTTGAATAAGTTTGGTTAGATAAGATTAGGTTTGGTTAGGTGGTTTAGTTAGAAAGGATAAGTAATGATTTGTCACATTAAATTAAGGTAGATTTGGTTCGGTTGGTTAGATTAGACTTGGTGAAATTGTGTTAGGCTGGGGAAGTTGCGGTTTTGCATAGACGTGTACCTGTTTTAATTGTTTGTGCAGCTGGTGGGATATACGTAAATAACAAAGTGATTTACAAAAGAGTAAAATGTACATAGTTGTATTTACACAAAGTAAAATAATTAATATGCAAGTAAAATTTCCATTTTCATTTAACGCAATTTTCAGAAGTGATGTTTCTTTTCCATTATATCCATTTTTAGACAAAGAAAAACACTGTTGTCATACACATGCACCTTTTATTAGCTGGACAACACACATAATTTATGCACACGCCTTAACTATATTCATAAAATAATAGTGCTAAATGGAGGAGGAATGTTAGTCTATTTGTAATGAGTAATTTTATACACAAGACTGTATGTAAGTGACCTACAACATATTGCAAATATGTTGCAGATCGTCGTCACTTGGGAGGGGGAGGGGTGCCAGGGAGAGGATCATAATAGGTCAGGAACATGCGACGTGTTGGTCAGGTCGCTCTGTCTGCATAATCCCCCAGGTCACGTGATTAAAGAGTTGGGGAGGAGGGAGGGATGGTGGGTCAGGGTGAGAGAGGGAGGGTGGTCAGGGTGAGAGAGGGAGGGCGGGTCAGGGTGAGAGAGGGAGGGTGGTCAGGGTGAGAGAGGGAGGGTGGTCAGGGTGAGAGAGGGAGGGTGGGTCAGGGTGAGAGAGGGAGGGTGGTCAGGGTGAGAGAGGGAGGGTGGTCAGGGTGAGAGAGGGAGGGTGGGTCAGGGTGAGAGAGGGAGGGTGGGTCAGGGTGAGAGAGGGAGGGTGGGTCAGGGTGAGAGAGGGAGGGTGGGTCAGGGTGAGAGAGGGAGGGCGGGTCAGGGTGAGAGAGGGAGGGTGGTCAGGGTGAGAGAGGGAGGCGGGTCAGGGTGAGAGAGGGAGGGTGGTCAGGGTGAGAGAGGGAGGGTGGTCAGGGTGTGGGTAGGGAGGGTGGGAGGGTGAGGGTAACCAACGAAACGATAGCACTCAGGAAGGATGTAAGCTAAACATTGAATACGACACGAAGACTAGAGCTAATAGCGGCCTTGCCTGCTAACCGCCTCCCTCTTCTCGTCTCCATAGCAACGCGTACAAGTCGTGGAGGCTGGTGCGTTGCTAAGTGAGGCGCGCTGCCACATCAATAAATTCATGGGCTTATTTTTTCAGTGTTTGCTGAAACTTGTGAATATTTAATTTAGTTTTGTGATTATTATTTTGGTATAGAGTGGCAAGTATGATTAATTAAAACGTGTGTAAATGACGATACAGAGGACACAAACACACACATAAGAACATAAGAAAATAAGGAGTCTGCAATAGGCCGGTTGGCCTGTGCATGGCAGCTCCTGTCGAGAGTTACTACCACTCTCTATCATCCATGAATCTATCTAGCCTCCTTTTGAAACTTTCCAGCGTTCCAGCACTTACTACACAGTTGCTAAGCTTGTTCCACTCGTCCACCACCCTATTTGTGAGCCAGTTCCTTCCTATCTCCCTCCTAAACCTAAACTTATCCAACTTAAATCCGTTGCTCCGAGTCCTATCCTGCTCGGATATTATAAGAACTTTATCTATATCCCCTTTATTGATTCCTTTCACCCACTTAAATACTTCTATCACATCTCCCCGCACTCTTCGTCTTTCTAGGGAATGTACTTTAGTTTCTTTAACCTATCTTGATATGAAAGGTTTCTAAGTCCCGGAATCGTTTTCGTCATTCTTCGCTGCACCGACTCTCGTGAATTGATATCCATTCTATAATAGGGGCACCAGAACTGAACCGCATAATCGAGGTGCGGCCTGACTAGCGCAAGATATAGTTGCAATAAGACCTCTGCACTCTGATTACTTACACTTCTAGATATAAAACCTAATACTCTGTTTGCCTTATTTCGAACATTAACGCACTGTTTTCTAGGCCGTAGGTCCGGGCTTACAAATACCCCTAAGTCTCTTTCACAAGTCGACTTCTCTAGGTTGATGTTGTTAAGGCTGTGTACATTAACAGTATTAATCTTCCAATATTAAGTACGCTGCACTTGCTCGTGTTGAATTTCATTTGCCATTTTTCAGACCACTCCTGCAGTTTATTTAAATCCTCCTGCAGTGCATTTGCATCCTGCCCTGAATTAATCTGCCGCCCTATTTTGGTGTCATCCGCAAACTTGCTTATGTCACTGCTGATCCCAGTATCTAGATCGTTTATGTAGATTATGAACAAGAGTGGGCCTAGTACTGACCCCTGGGGAACCCCACTGGTTACACGGCCCCACTCAGATTTAACACCATCTACGCTAACCCTCTGCGTTCTATCGGTGAGCCTTGATTTTATCCAATTTAAAACTTTCCCCTCGATACCACACACACACACACACAAAGCGTCACGTCATACCTAATACGTAACTTACACATCAAACTTAAACATCTGTAACGTAACACACCTAACACCCGTAACAGACCTAACACATGCGTAGCAACAGAAAGAAGATGATGAAGACGAAGTAGATTGTCAGCCACGTCGTCACTCACCCGCTTTGGGATTCTTGCGTTGCGGAGGCCAGTAAATTCAGCTTAACATGACATACGAGGATTTTTCAGCCCTGGGTAGTGGTAGTGGGGTGGGTCTGGTATCTGTCTGTGTGTCTGGCTGGCGTGTGACGTGTCCAGCGAGGGATTTAAAGCCATTGCCCGGGTGGGATGGAAGGGATGGAAGGGGGGGGGGGGGGGGTAATTTTATGTCTGGTGATTCATACTGTTATTTTTTATTGTTATTTATAGTTTTTTGTGGTTGTGGTAGTTGTCGTGGTTGTAGTCGTGGTGGTTGTCGTCATTAGTTCTCACAGAAGAAGAATGTTTATGGGAAATTATGTTATTAAGTTATAATTGCTGTGTAATTCTTTTCCTTGGCGTCAGTTGTAGTTCCGGCTGACAAATGGAATGCGTGCGTCCTGCTGTGTTAATAGATGGGAAAAATGTTGCATGTAATTTACGAGACGTGTGTGTGTGTGTGTGTGTGTGATTTTCGTGAGATCTTATTTAAACGTATTTAGTTTGTCATGTATGTGTAAATTTAGTGTATGTTTATGTAAGGTTCTCCCCAGAGATATGCGTCAACAAGTAGGGAAAAAGATCATATGATAATCTATAGTAAATACAAGTGATCGCGGGCCCTTCGTGCCCGGTGAAAGTTTGAATGCTCGTGCTTGGCTAGCGCGAATGAGGGTGCCAAGTCCGTAGACTTGTGAGGGTGCACCAAGTCCGTAGACTTGCATCGTTTTCCAGCGTAAATAAAATGGTTAACTAATGCCTTCCTAAAGAAACCATCGACATGGGACCAGATTTGTTTCACTCTACGAATTTTTTGCGATTTTTCCACCAAGTTTGATGAAAAACGATTGTGCCGTTTCGTCTGCCCAGAACAGACAGACTGACAGACAGACGCACGGCTATTCCTGTAGTATATTATAAACTAGTTCTCTTATCTCTATTCACCCAGAGAGAAACAATAACGTAAGATAGATAGATATATAGATATTTATTCAGTAAAATTTCATACAAATTTACTTTAATATGGCGTAAATAATTTTTTTTTAAAGAATCCATTATGGTATCGTAGCTTAACCCTTTGAGTCCTGAAGGGGTTAAATAATCGTCGTCAAAGAATAAAGTGAGTCCATAGAGAGAAGAAAAAATTGACTTACGATTTTCTTCTTAGACTTGAGGTCACTCATTGGATGGCTTAATCCCAGAACAGAGAGGCGCACTGGGACAAAGAACTCGTGAGGGCATGGGTTCGTGTCCCACTACATGCTTGCTATAACACCCTTGGCCACGCAAATGTCCCTCACCTCACTCCTCCTCCTCTTTCACCCACCAGTCCAATCTCTCTCTCTCACACTTCATCTTTTGCTTCTCCCATCCCCCTACATTATTTCTCTTCCCCTTTCTCCTTCTTTCTCCACTATTTCCTCCCTCTTCTCCCTTATTCTCAGCTATCTCATGCCCTTTCTCTTCTTCCTGCTCCTCTTCTACTGGTCAAACATGCATGTCTCTCTCTCTCTCTCTCTCTCTCTTTCTCTCTCTCTCTCTCTCTCTCTCTCTCTCTCTCTCTCTCTCTGTGCCTAAGAGGAAGAAGAGGAGAAGGACTTTTCCCAGGTATAAAGAGAGAAGGTTAATGAGGTCATGTCCACCATAAAATAAAGGTCACAGCTAAAGGTCACTACATTAAGGATTTCCTGTTAGTGTAAAAGTCACGTCCCCGACTCACTAAAACCGGAGCCGAAATTGGATTCTTAGTGTCATACCAAAAAAACATTTCGGATTTTGTTTGATTGGTTTAGAGTTGGTTAGGTTAGGTTAGGTTAGGTTAGGATAAAAGTTGGTTAGGTTAGATATTACACACACACACACACACATCACACACATACACACACACACACACACACATCACACATACATACACTGGACGGACACTTGGATTACAGGTTAACTAGGTCCGACCCGCTACTAACACTTCCTGAAATACCAACGTGGGTTGTAGTGTGTCGCTGTGACTATGACACACAGAGAGAGAGAGAGAGAGAGAGAGAGAGAGAGAGAGCAATGAGCTGCATCGTATTGACTGATAAGGTCGGAGTGATGAGAGGTGACCGAGATAAGTAGACGATAAGACCATTAATTACTTATCTATATTCTCAAGTACATAAAAGGAGGCCAAGGTGTTGATCTAGTTTGGTTAGGTTAGGTTGGGTTTGGTTTGGTTTGGTTAGGTTAGGTTGGGTTGGATTTGGTTAGGTTAGGTTAGGTTGGGTTGGATTTGGTTAGGTTAGGTTAGGTTGGGTTAGGTTAGGTTAGGTTGGGTTGGGTTGGGTTTGGTTAGGTTTAAAAATATCCTGCTTCATATATCATCAGTTTTCGACAAGATAACATGATTGTGAAACTCGTTATTGTTGCCCAAAGTTCCACAATAACAAGTTCCACAATAACATCTGTACGTGTTATGATGGAACACCTGAACACAACGCTTCTCTTTGACAGGTATTCGAGGGAGATGATTATATTTTACCTGTGGGAGCAATTAGTATCCTGACAGGTGTTTATTTTCAATCACTACCTGACGTATTCTTACACTCTCTAATTGGGTGATAATGGTTCACTGGGTTTGTGGTCTAACCTAACCTAACCCAACCTAACCTAACCTAACCTAACTTAATTTGACCTTACGTGACCCATATTAATCTTACGTGACATAATTTAACCTTGCATGACCTAACTTTACCTTACGTGACCTAACATAACTGTACATGACCTTACTTAACCTTACGTGACCTAACATGACCTAATTTTTACTTAACCTTACCTAAATCCGTGTCTGCCTCTTTGTTCTTCTGTCCATTTTCCTGTCTCGCCATTACTGTCCATCTGTCCATACACTTGTCTTGGCCATGTCCACCCTAACAGGTGAGCTCGTTAGTGCCTCAGCTTAGGTGTAAATAATAAAAAAAATAATAAACGGTTTATTAATAGAGTTGCAGGCGGTGGCTGAAAATATACAAACTTACATGTGATTTAGACATAATAATATACGTTGAATACATTTACAGGGCTGTACAGTACATAAATCAGGAGTTGTTTATTATTTTAACAATAGATGGCATGGTGCTGTTCTTATATCTATCGGTGCGGGCTCTTATGGGCTGAATTTTGTTGTAGTGGCGGACTGCGCGAGGTGGGCGGGGGACTGCCGGTGGCAGGAGGTGGCGATGACGAGGATGGTGCAGTTGTCCTCTGCCAAACCTTGCTAGTGCATGGTGGTGAAGGTTGTGTGTGTGTGTGTGTGTGTGTGTGTGTGTGTTTTACTCCTGAGAGACTATGAGGGTGAGTAAATGACTGACTGACTGACAGACAATGAGTAACTGGTAAACTAACTGCATCCACAACTTGGTGAGACGACTGTACCTGTGCTAGGAGTCCCGGATCAATAGCTGAAGGCAGAGGCCGACTCACCTGTTGGAACTGAAGGCTGGATGTGACCTGTTTATTTTACCTGAAGATGAGTGCTAATTAGTTTTCACCTGTTGAGTGTGTCAGTCGAGTATAAACACCATTTGACATCATTGCCATCTGTACCAGCTGACACTATCACCATCTGACACCATCACTACGGCTGACACTATCACCATCTGACATCATCACTATCGCTGACACTTTGCCAACAATAATTAATCAGTGACCTCATCTTTTTTATCAACTGAAGCAGTCGCCGACCTCCACAAGCTGACATTATCAGCAGACAGCACCTCCCTCCTCCTCATTATCAGCTGACATACCTCCAACCATCCATCCTCCTTGCCCCCCTCCTCCCCAACAGCTGACAGATTCCCTCCCCTTCTCCCCCCTCTTTCAGCTGACGGTCCTCCTTCCCTCCTTCCTCTTTGCCTCTTCCCTCTTTCTCTCCTTCCTTCCTCCTTCCTCTCTGCCTCTTCCCTCCTTCCTTTCTTTCCCTTCCTCCCTCTCTCCCTCTTTCAGCTGGCGGACCTTATCACCTCGGGGAGGCTATGTAGGACGTCGGGAAACTGGGTCGACTTGTGTTTGATGTCCTACTGGGGAGGGTGGTGTAAGGGGGGAAGGGAGGGTTGGTGTTTGTAAGGGGGAAGAGTCAGGGGGTGTTGGTGTGTGTGTAAAGGGGGAAGGGAGGGTTAGTGTTTGTAAGGGGGAAGAGTCAGGGGGTGTTGGTGTGTGTGTAAGGGGGGAGGGAGGGTTAGTGTTTGTAAGGGGGAAGAGTCAGGGGGTGTTGGTGTGTGTGTAAGGGGGGAGGGAGGGTTAGTGTTTGTAAGGGGGAAGAGTCAGGGGGTGTTGGTGTGTGTGTAAGGGGGGAGGGAGGGTTGGTGTTTGTAAGGGGGAAGCGTCAGGGGGTGTTGGTGTGTGTGTAAAGGGGGAAGGGAGGGTTAGTGTTTGTAAGGGGGAAGAGTCAGGGGGTGTTGGTGTGTGTGTAAGGGGGGAGGGAGGGTTAGTGTTTGTAAGGGGGAAGAGTCAGGGGGTGTTGGTGTGTGTGTAAGGGGGGAGGGAGGGTTAGTGTTTGTAAGGGGGAAGAGTCAGGGGGTGTTGGTGTGTGTGTAAGGGGGGAGGGAGGGTTGGTGTCTGTAAGGGGGAAGAGTCAGGGGGTGTTGGTGTGTGCGTAAGGGGGTAGGGAGGGTTGGTGTTTGTAAGGGGGAAGAGTCAGGGGGTGTTGGTGTGTGTGTAAGGGGGGAGTGTTAGAGGGTGTAAGGTAGGAGGGGGGTGGCCTCTCCCTATATTCCATATCAGACGAGAGGTTTAAATAGGTCACCCACACATCCCTCACACCCACACATCCCTCACACCCACACACCCACACATCCCTCACACCCACACATCCCTCACACCCACACACCCTCCACAGTCTCGTTTACCCTGAGCCTGAGTACACCCCGTTCCAGGCTTCCCACACTCCATCACACCTCAGTGCTCTCTACACTCAATTAAACCTACATTTACCTGTCTTATGGCTCCCAAATACACCTCTGTGTTTCATCCCAGCAGTAAACTCTCACGTGGGGGCGCATTTAGGTGTAGGAAAGTGTAGTGTTGTGTTGTGTAGTGTAGTGTGTTGTGTAGTGTAGTGTTGTGTTGTATTGTGGTGAAGAAGGTTAGGCCACGGGTCGATGTTGTGTAGGTTGGTTATAAATTACCTTAATGAACATGCAGGTGGTGGTGGTAGGTGGTAGTGGTGGTAGGTGGTAGTGGTGGTAGGTGGTAGTGGTGGTAGGTGATGCTAGGTAGGTGGCATGTGGTTATGATGGTCGTTGTTGTTAGCTGATCATAGTCCTATCAGGTATACGCAATTAACTAACGTGTTTACCTGATTATGGCGTAGTCACCTGGGGAGAGAGAGAGAGAGAGAGAGAGAGAGAGAGAGAGAGAGAGAGATGACACACGAGGCTTATCATCAATCGCTGCCCGAGGAAGTAACTACACACAACCAGGCAGACATAATGTAGACACTGAGACAGACAAAGACATCGACATCTACCACACACACACGGACACGTTCACCACCTGGTCAGCTTCATTATCATTAAGGCGGAAAGAAAGCAAGAAGGTTAAACGTGTCTATAGCCGTTCGTGGGAGCCAACGTGAGGCCAGGTGGAGCCACGGCCAGGTGGAGCCACGCCACAGGCCCCGTGACTCAGTTAACTGGATCACTTAGCAAGAAGGCAAGTGAGGCAGGTGAGAGAAAAAGCCCCTCCCCCCCCCCCTCTACTTCTTCCCACGTCCTTCTCTCCTCTTTCACCACCTGCCTCCACCTCCCTCTCCGCCGCCACCACCTGCCTCCACCTCCCTCTCCGCCGCCACCACCTGCCTCCACCTCCCTCTCCGCCGCCACCACCTGCCTCCCTACCTGCACCGGCTGTACCCCCCCCCCACACCCCAGAAAGCATTGACATAGAGAGGTGTACTGAGTGATTTATACAGGTACATACACATATCACGCATACACACATACATACACAACACATACACGCATACACACACACACACACACACACACACACACCTGTTCAACAAAAATGTCCAAGAAATCATCATACACATACACACCTGGCAGGTACACATACACACCTGGCAGGTACACATACACACCTGGCAGGGCTCTAGGAGGTGTTGTGAGTAATGCTAGATTCTCTTAACAGGTCAGTCAGTGGTGGGGGGGGGGGGGGTCATTCATAAGTCTGGTAAAGTAGACCTAAAAATACTGTATCCAAAAATGAGTGACTTGAGAATCACTTAAACTAACTTAACATACACCACCACACTTATCCATTCCCACTCATTTCCTCCTTCCGTCCCTATCACCCATTCCATCCTTCCGTCCCTATCACCCATTCCATCCTTCCGTCCCTCTCACCCATTCCATCCTTCCGTCCCTATCACCCATTCCATCCTTCCGTCCCTATCACCCATTCCATCCTTCCGTCCCTCTCACCCATTCCCTCCTTCCGTCCCTCTCACCCATTCCCTCCTTCCGTCCCTCTCACCCATTCCCTCCTTCCGTCCCTCTCACCCATTCCATCCTTCCGTCCCTCTCACCCATTCCATCCTTCCGTCCCTATCACCCATTCCATCCTTCCGTCCCTCTCACCCATTCCATCCTTCCGTCCCTATCACCCATTCCATCCTTCCGTCCCTATCACCCATTCCCTCCTTCCGTCCCTCTCACCCATTCCCTCCTTCCGTCCCTCTCACCCATTCCATCCTTCCGTCCCTATCACCCATTCCATCCTTCCGTCCCTCTCACCCATTCCCTCCTTCCGTCCCTCTCACCCATTCCCTCCTTCCGTCCCTCTCACCCATTCCCTCCTTCCGTCCCTCTCACCCATTCCATCCTTCCGTCCCTCTCACCCATTCCATCCTTCCGTCCCTATCACCCATTCCATCCTTCCGGCCCTCTCACCCATTCCATCCTTCCGTCCCTATCACCCATTCCATCCTTCCGTCCCTATCACCCATTCCATCCTTCCGTCCCTCTCACCCATTCCATCCTTCCGTCCCTCTCACCCATTCCATCCTTCCGTCCCTCTCACCCATTCCATCCTTCCGTCCCTATCACCCATTCCATCCTTCCGTCCCTATCACCCATTCCCTCCTTCCGTCCCTCTCACCCATTCCCTCCTTCCGTCCCTCTCACCCATTCCATCCTTCCGTCCCTCTCACCCATTCCATCCTTCCGTCCCTATCACCCATTCCATCCTTCCGTCCCTATCACCCATTCCCTCCTTCCGTCCCTCTCACCCATTCCCTCCTTCCGTCCCTCTCACCCATTCCCTCCTTCCGTCCCTATCACCCATTCCATCCTTCCGTCCCTCTCACCCATTCCATCCTTTCGTCCCTCTGCTCATCCTTCCATCCCTCCTCATTTCAATACTTCTTTCTCTCCCTCCCTCCCTTCCTAGTTCTCTTACTCAATCCCCTCCTTCTATCCTTTCCTCACTTCCCATCTTCTACCTCTTTCTGTGCTTCCTTTCCCCTCCCTCCTTCCTCTCTCACACTGGTGGAGGAGGTGGGGACGTGCACAATCACCCCCATCAAGCAGCCAACACACACTTCTCTTCGCGCCACCGTCACCGCCCCACTATATTTTTAGGCCTGTTATTATGAGAGTGAGAAGGCCTTTGTCACTGGTGTTTACTGCCTCTCTCTCTCTCTCTCTCTCTCATGTACAGTTGGGGACTTTTCCGACTGGTACACTCAGCGTTGTCAATCCACCCTCTCAATGAGGTGTGAACCCCGAGAGTCTTGACTCATGAGCCCTAAACCTCTTAGTTCCTATGAGGTCATCGTGACGTAATGCAGGGGGTCCTCTGATGTAATAATGACGTCACAGGAGGTTTCTCTGATGTCATCCCTCAACCATTGAGGCGGAATTCCGAGATGAAGCAGCTAATGGGAGCGAAGTTCCGAGTTCCAGCAGCTAATAAGAGTGCAACTCTGAGATCCTTATTGGTTGCTGGATCTCGGAGTTGCTTTCCTATTGGCTGTTGGATCAGGATGCTCTGTTCTCATTGGAAGTTGATGTATGTAATTCGACAGAGTCACAGCAGAGATGCTTTAATGGTCATGCCAGGAGGGTGACCCTCGGCCATCCCTGCTAGGCCAGTCCGCCAATATGAGAGCAGTCTGAATATTACATCAAAGGATACATGTGTTTTGGTGCTGTGTGGTGCTGTGTGGTGATGTGTGGTGCTGTGTGGTAATGAGTAGTGCTGTGTGGTGCTGTGTGGTGATGTGTGGTGCTGTGTGGTAATGTGTGGTGCTGTGTGGTGATGTGTAGTGCTGTGTGGTGTTGTGTGGTGCTGTGTGGTGCTGTGTGGTGCTGTCTTCATCTCCTCCTCTCTTTCTTTCTGCTCCTTCTCTTAATTCCTCTTCTCTTCCACTACCTTCTTCTTTCTCTTCCTCCTCATACGTCATTTTATCCTCCTTTCTCCGCCTCTCTCCCTTCTTCTTCCTCGTCCCCCTCCTTCTTCTTCCTCGTCCCCCTCCTTCTTCTTCTTCCTCGTCCCCCTCCTTCTTCTTCCTCCTCCTCCTCCTCCCCTCCTTCCTCCTCCTCCCTCTCCCCCTCCTCCCCCTCCTTCTTCCTCCTCCCCTCCTTCCTCCTCCCCCTCCCCCTCCTTCCTCCTCCCCCTCCCCCTCCTTCCTCCTCCCCCTCCTTCCTCCTCCCCCTCCTTCCTCCTCCCCCTCTCCCTCCTTCCTCCTCCCCCTCCTTCCTCCTCCCCCTCCCCCTCCTTCCTCCTCCCCCTCCTTCCTCCTCCCCCTCCTTCCTCCTCCCCCTCCTTCCTCCTCCCCCTCCCCCTCCCCTCCCCCTCGTCCTCCTCAGGGCAGCCCATTATCCTCTACTCCCCCCCAATTTATCGTATATAATGACGCTATTTTCCAGCTTAAAAATAAATGCAGTAATTACTATATCCGTTAAAAAACCGACATATTTAAAGAAAAAACACAAGAAAAACTTCTAAATTACCTTCATCCACGGAATTAAAAACCAACGATACACGCGAATTTTATTTAGAAAATGTGTCTTTGTTTGGTGATGTATCGTACGTCCTGACACATGACGCTGCCGGGGTCGTAGACTGTCAAGAGTGCCGTACGATATGTTTCCCCGTGTGCTTGGTGGGGATTGGGAGGGGGTATTTGAAGGGATTAGGGGAGAGGGAGGGGGTATTTGAAGGGATTAGGGGAGAGGGAGGGGGTATTTGAAGGGATTAGGGGAGAGGGAGGGGGTATTTGAAGGGATTAGGGGAGAGGGAGGGGTATTTGAAGGGATTAGGGGAGAGGGAGGGGGTATTTGAAGGGATTAGGGGAGAGGGAGTGGGTATTTGAAGGGATTAGGGGAGAGGGAGTGGGTATTTGAAGGGATTAGGGGAGAGGGAGGGGGTATTTGAAGGGATTAGGGGAGAGGGAGGGGGTATTTGAAGGGATTAGGGGAGAGGAAGGGTTAAGTAACTGCCGTGTGTGTGTGTGTGTGCAAGTGCGTGTGTGTGTGTGGGGATATTGTTTTTCTACCCAAGTTCGTCCTAGATCTTGCGTCAATTTAACTCCTCTTCACGGACATACTAGAAAAAAAAACTACTATGACGTCATCAACACTTATGTGGGTGCCAGTATGACGTCATAAATAGTTCTTCGTGGGGGGAAAAAATGAAAGGTAAAAACGTAATGAGATTTTTATTATTCCCCGCCACAGTCATATAGTTTCACCGGTGTCTTACGGGGCATTAATATACACAGGAATTACCTTATTTGTGTGTTATTTCGCCTGTTATTTTGGTGTTATTTTCGGTGTTATTTGGTGTTCCTGTTTGTAATGTCAGGTGTGCTAAGTACATCCAGGTGTGTTTTAGTTTGTATAACACCGTATGTTATGTGTAATGCCGCGCTTAGCTAATTAGGTATTGTTGAACAGGTGTAGTTGTGAACACACTGGCTGTCTCTGCCCTGTACCTGACTTTAGTGCTTAATTAGTGGTATCACCTGAAGATTTGGTACCCCAGTATTATTTTACCTGATCATTAAACACCTTAAAGGTACCTTGAGGAGGGGGTAGCTGGATAGGTTAGGTTAATTGGGTTAGGTTTGGTTAGGTTGGTTAGGTTAGGTTAAGTTAGGTTGGTTAGGTTAAGTTAGGTTGGTTAGGTTAATGTTTTATTTTATTGAGTTTGTGGGAATCATTTTTTATGCTTGCTTAACAGTTTCCGTGTGTGTGTGTGTGTGTCTGTGTGAGTGTCAGTGTGTGTGTGTGCGTGTGTGTGTTTGGTGTATCACAATATTACAATGATTCATATATAAACATTGTATCAGCGAGACACTACCATGACCACACACGGTATCTCGCCATGGTTGACACAGCTCACCACGTAATATAGTCAACACCTGTAAGTAATTATATGATATGGCACTTGGGTCCATATTGGCATCATAACACACCTCTCTCTCTCTCTCTCCTCCTTCGTTCTCTCCATTTTTACCTCTTCCTCCCTCCTTCAGTCTCCTCTCTCTATACCCTCCCTCCTGTTCCCCTCCCTCCCCCCTCCCTCTATATTTCCCTCCCTCTCCGACTCCATTCCTCCCTCCCTCCCTCCCTCCCTCCCTCCCTCCCTCCCTCCCTCCCTCCCTCTTTCTCTCCCTCCCTCCCTCCCTCTTTCTCTCCCTCTCTCCCTCCCTCTCTCCCTCCCATAATACCAGGCTTAACACACACTCCTACACGACCCACCGCTGCCTCTTCCACCTTACCTTTGATAGGAGTGAAAATGTAAACTGATTTTATATTCCTTCGTCAATATTGAAGTATTTTTATAACCTAACCCACCTCAAGGTATCAAAACAAGTGAGGTGTGTGTGTGTTTTTTTAAGAGCCTCTGGGGGGGGGGGGGGGGAACTAACTCCACCTGGCTTTACCTTAAGAATATCATCAAGGTCAAAAGGGTCCCCAATACCTAAGAGTGGACCCCCAGTCTGAATGGTTAGGTTAGGGCCCATGAAGACTAGATCCCATTAACCTAACCTAATCTCATCACATTATCATCAGCTTGGAAATACGAGCTTATTCCCTCTCGTGGGGTCTTCATTCACCTAAGATTGTGTGAAGCCTCGAAGCTGCATGCTGGCTCCTGTGGTTTTAGCAAGAGATTCCCCCTTCCCCCCCCTACCCCCACTTCCCCCTTTCCTCTTCCCCCTTCCCTCTTCCTCCTTCCTCCTCCCTCCTCCCCTCTTCCTCCTTCCCCTCCCCCCCTCACCAACAAACCTGTGTTAATGATTAAAACCCTCAGGTGTTATGATCGGCAGGTGTTGAAAATTACAGGTATTTCTCACCATTACAGTGTGTGTGTGTGTGTGTGTGTGTGTGTGTGTGTGGTGAAAATTCTATATACTTTCTTACCTGTAAAGTTCGATTCCTTGCTTAATGTTTTTGGGGGGAAATTTTAAGGCAGTGAGAGAGAGAGAGAGAGAGAGAGAGAGAGAGAGAGAGAGAGAGAGAGAGAGAGAGAGAGAGAGAGAGTTCTTTGACCCTATCATTGACATTTTGGTCGAGAGGAGGAGAGATTGGAGGAAGAAGAAGGATAGGAGGAGGAAGAGGAAGTGGAGGTGAGAATGAGTTAACTTCGCCATACATACATACATACATATATACATACATACATACATATATACATACATACGGTGCGTGAAAACATAACTACGTACTTATGTTAATATCTGCTCAAACTCAATAAAAATATGTACACACACACACACACACACACACACACACACACACTCGTCTTGTTTCCCGGGAGATAAACACGGAGGCAAAGAAATGGAATCAAACCCTTTGTATAAACCTCTAAAATTTAATAAGATTCTGGAGGTTTGGATTCCCTGTTTTATCCTCCCGCGAAAAAAAGATGAATGTCGTTGATTAAGGATTCGAACCCTATCTTTTGTCCCTGTGATAGAGGATTCAATCGTTTATAAAAAAGAAGTGATTGGATTTTGTTTTGAAAATATTTTGAAGACTCTTGAGATTATAGACGGGTATTGAAGGTGGATTATAGGCTTAATTCTCTATAATCTGGTGTTTATAGAGGTTTGTAGGTTGTATATAAGGTGTTGTTAATGTCATTGAGACTTATGTAGTTCCTTTCACATCGTCATTATGCAGCGGATGTTACCATTAACACATAGGGGTGGTGGACGTGAGGCAGGGTGTGTGCTCTGTGGCTGTCTGTCTGTTTCTGTCTGTTTCTGTCTCCCCATTCCATTTTTTATTCTCTCCTCCTCATCCTCTCTCCTCTTTTTTAACTTCTCCCCGTCTTCTCTTCCTCATCCCCCCCCCCCATCACCGTCTCCCCTCCCCCACTCCCACCCCCCCCCCCATCATAACATCCAGAACCTGACACCCTCAAGGCTTGGCACTACCTGGCACTCTTGGCACTATAGTTGAATAGATTACATAGCTGTTATCCTGGTGACGTAAGAGCCTCTAGCCCTGTATGTATGTATGTATATTGTACTAATAGCTGTGTACCTTAGCTGTATGTTGTATTTGTGTACCGTAGTTTTATGTGTACCTTAGCTGTGTTTAAATATGTTTGTACTTAGCTTTGTACGTATTTCGGTGTGTATGTACGTATTAGTTGTGTATACTGTCACACGTGTGTGTGTGTGTGTGTGTGTTAGACAGACGTTTATTATCAGGTGTACATTAGTTTACAATATGTAGACAGAGGCTACGTAAGTTTACACGAGAGCTTAGTTAACCTTTAGGCGTTACGTTAGGTTGTGCTGGAGGGTACAGGTGGAATGGAGGGAAAAGGGTATAGGATAGGGTGGAGGGAAGAGGGTGGAATGGTGGAGGGACGATTAGGGAGGATGAGGTTATTTGGCACTTTCCCAGGCATTGGTAGTGACGTCAGCAGTGCCACGTCCTCTCCTCACCCCTCCCTCCCCCCTCTCTCTTCCTCCCGCCTCCACCCATTCTGTACGAACCCTCTCTCTCTCTCTCTCTCTCTCTCTCCTTCCATTCCCTATATAATCTGTCTGTCTGTCTCGGCGGTAAGTGACGGGGTAATTGGGTTGGTCCTTAACCCCTTGAGTACGATGACCGACTCCCGTGTGTAGGGTGACAATGTACTCAAGGGGTTAAGTCAACGTACTCAAGGGGTCAAGTCAACGTACTCAAGGGGTCAAGTCAACGTACTCAAGGGGTCAAGTCAACGTACTCAAGGGGTCACACACCTGGCGCCACAAGTCATGAGGACATCAGGTAAGGTTAATGAGCCCTGGCGGTCACGGCCCTGACTCACCTATGGCTACCTTGGGGGGGGGGGGGCTGGAACAAGGAGGGGGGAGGTGGGGGGTAAGGAGGAGGGGGGCGGTGGGGGGTAAGGATGAGGGGGACAAGGAGGGGGAGGTTCTCTCTCTCTCTCTCTCTCTCTCTCTCTCTCTCTCTCTCTCTCTCTCTCTCTCTCTCTCTCTCTCTCTCTCCTTCCATTCCCTATATAATCTGTCTGTCTGTCTCGGCGGTAAGTGACGGGGTAATTGGGTTGGTCCTTAACCCCTTGAGTACGATGACCGACTCCCGTGTGTAGGGTGACAATGTACTCAAGGGGTTAAGTCAACGTACTCAAGGGGTCAAGTCAACGTACTCAAGGGGTCAAGTCAACGTACTCAAGGGGTCAAGTCAACGTACTCAAGGGGTCACACACCTGGCGCCACAAGTCATGAGGACATCAGGTAAGGTTAATGAGCCCTGGCGGTCACGGCCCTGACTCACCTATGGCTACCTTGGGGGGGGGGGGCTGGAACAAGGAGGGGGGAGGTGGGGGGTAAGGAGGAGGGGGGAGGTGGGGGGTAAGGATGAGGGGGACAAGGAGGGGGAGGTGGGGGATAAGGAGGAGGGGGGGACAAGGAGGGGGAGGTGGGGGGTAAGGAGGAGGGGGGAGGTGGGGGGTAAGGATGAGGGGGACAAGGAGGGGGGAGGTGGGGGGTAAGGAGGAGGGGGGAGGTGGGGGTAAGGATGAGGGGGACAAGGAGGGGGGAGGTGGGGGATAAGGAGGAGGGGGGTAAGGAGGAGGGGGGACAAGGAAGGGGAGGTGGGGGGTAAGGAGGAGGGGGGGGGGACAAGGAGGGAGGGAAGAATGGAGAGGGTGAGTGAAATGAGTAAAAGTCCAAGGAAGATATCCGTCACAAGTCCGTCACAAGTCCGTCACAAGTCCGTCATAAGTCCGTCACAAGTCCGTCATAAGTCCGTCACGAGTCCGCCAAGAGGTCAATACCATCTCCAGGAAGATTGGATGAAGGAACGAGAGTGAAAAGGAGAATTCGATTTTACCCCTGAGTACCGCCTTTACGAGAGAGAGAGAGAGAGAGAGAGAGAGAGAGAGAGAGAGAGGGAGAGAGAGAGAGACTTAATAATAATAAGACCAACACTACATCCCTTTTCTTCTTTAATAATAATAATAAAGTAATAAAAAAAATCCTCTGTGGGTCGTGGTGGTTGTTGTCATCGTCGGCGTCCCTTTTAAATGTCTGCTCGTAAGGATGGCGTCTATTTTTACTCTCCCTGACGCAGAGGACATCTTGTTGATTATGTCTACTCGTGGTGGGGTACTTCTTTTGTTGAGGGATTATTAATGTGGTGTCTTATATATGTTGCTTACGAGGTGTTTGTTGACGCAGATGATTGATTAGTCAGTGTTTGTGGTGTTTATTGACGTAGGATGATTGATTAGTCAGTGTTTGAGGTGTTTGTTGACGCAGATGATTGATTAGTCAGTGTTTGAGGTGTTTGTTGACGCAGGATGATTGATTAGTCAGTGTTTGTGGTGTTTGTTGACGCAGGATGATTGATTAGTCAGTGTTTGAGGTGTTTGTTGACGCAGGATGATTGATTAGTCAGTGTTTGTGGTGTTTGTTGACGCAGGATGATTGATTAGTCAGTGTTTGAGGTGTTTGTTGACGCAGGATGATTGATTAGTCAGTGTTTGAGGTGTTTGTTGACGCAGGATGATTGATTAGTCAGTGTTTGAGGTGTTTGTTGACGCAGGATGATTGATTAGTCAGTGTTTGAGGTGTTTGTTGACGCAGGATGATTGATTAGTCAGTGTTTGAGGTGTTTATTGGCGCAGGATGATTGATTAGTCAGTGTTTGAGGTGTTTGTTGACGCAGGATGATTGATTAGTCAGTGTTTGAGGTGTTTGTTGACGCAGGATGATTGATTAGTCAGTGTTTGTGGTGTTTGTTGACGCAGGATGATTGATTAGTCAGTGTTTGAGGTGTTTGTTGACGCAGGATGATTGATTAGTCAGTGTTTGAGGTGTTTGTTGACGCAGGATGATTGATTAGTCAGTGTTTGAGGTGTTTGTTGACGCAGGATGATTGATTAGTCAGTGTTTGAGGTGTTTGTTGACGCAGGATGATTGATTAGTCAGTGTTTGAGGTGTTTGTTGACGCAGGATGATTGATTAGTCAGTGTTTGAGGTGTTTGTTGACGCAGGATGATTGATTAGTCAGTGTTTGAGGTGTTTGTTGACGCAGGATGATTGATTAGTCAGTGTTTGAGGTGTTTGTTGACGCAGGATGATTGATTAGTCAGTGTTTGAGGTGTTTGTTGACGCAGGATGATTGATTAGTCAGTGTTTGAGGTGTTTGTTGACGCAGGATGATTGATTAGTCAGTGTTTGAGGTGTTTGTTGACGCAGGATGATTGATTAGTCAGTGTTTGAGGTGTTTGTTGACGCAGGATGATTGATTAGTCAGTGTTTGAGGTGTTTGTTGACGCAGGATGATTGATTAGTCAGTGTTTGTGGTGTTTGTTGACGCAGGATGATTGATTAGTCAGTGTTTGAGGTGTTTGTTGACGCAGGATGATTGATTAGTCAGTGTTTGTGGTGTTTGTTGACGCAGGATGATTGATTAGTCAGTGTTTGAGGTGTTTGTTGACGTAGGATGATTGATTAGTCAGTGTTTGAGGTGTTTGTTGACGCAGGATGATTGATTAGTCAGTGTTTGAGGTGTTTGTTGACGCAGGATGATTGATTAGTCAGTGTTTGAGGTGTTTGTTGACGCAGGATGATTGATTAGTCAGTGTTTGTGGTGTTTATTGACGTAGGATGATTGATTAGTCAGTGTTTGTGGTGTTTGTTGACGCAGGATGATTGATTAGTCAGTGTTTGAGGTGTTTGTTGGCGCAGGATGATTGATTAGTCAGTGTTTGAGGTGTTTGTTGACGCAGGATGATTGATTAGTCAGTGTTTGAGGTGTTTATTGACGCAGGATGATTGATTAGTCAGTGTTTGAGGTGTTTGTTGACGCAGGATGATTGATTAGTCAGTGTTTGTGGTGTTTATTGACGTAGGATGATTGATTAGTCAGTGTTTGAGGTGTTTGTTGACGCAGGATGATTGATTAGTCAGTGTTTGTGGTGTTTGTTGACGCAGGATGATTGATTAGTCAGTG
>CAUDMG010000586.1:145000-192500 GCA_958450375.1 Homarus gammarus
GTTATTCTGTTGAACTTTATATATGTTACAACCTATGTCCCCTTGTTTCCGTTTTCTTTGAAGGTAGACTCAGGAAAACGTGTTCTGTTGCCTATATATGAGTTACGTTCTCTCAAAGTGTTCTCTCAGTCAGTAAGTGTTCTCTCAGTCAGCAGGTGTTCTCTCAGTCAGCAGGTGTTCTCTCAGTCAGCAAGTGTTCTCTCAAGGTGTGCTCGTGAACGTGGCCAAAAGCCTAGTTAAGGAGAGTGAGTCAAGTAGGTCCTTAGTATTGTTAGCCTCGGGATGGTTTTGCGGGTGTCAGCTCTCTGGACGCGGTTTCAAGAGACGAATACCGAATTTCCAGAATCCTTTCGTATATTGGGTTATGTCAGGTCAATAATAGAGTTGTTTGTGTCTATGTCTGTCCTGTAGAAAAAAAAATAAACTCCGTGCTCGTCTCAAGTGGATAAACGGCTCCCTAACTCACTTAATCCCACACGAGGACAATGGTTCGACTACTGTAAGTGATATTCATCTCGGGAATTATCCTTAGAGGAGGTCGCGTGACGTCACAGGGTAGTAGTGACGTCATGGCTTCCCTGTACTGACGTCATGCGGTTTTGGGGTCGTTGAGGTGGGTTGTGTTGTTCTTGTACCGATTGTTTGTATATATCTGATTGGTTGATTACAGGTATACGGTTACAGGTAGATACAGGTAGAGTGATTCATTAATTTAGGAGAAATAATAAAGGATTCTCTCTCTAGCACACACACACACACTCACACACAAGTTACCTGCCTCACAAAACTAATTACGAACAGGTAGACACAGTTGATAGATTATTCATAGAGAGAGAGAGAGAGAGAGAGAGAGAGAGAGACCTTGGTTTTTGTTACGAGGAGTCGAGTCCCGTTCTGTCAAGTGGTCAGCCAACAGGTAGATGATAACATGATGAAATACTCTTACTGTTTCTTGAGGAAGTTTATATAAATAGTGGCTGATTGTTCATGTGTACGGTGTCTCCTCCACCTCCCCTTCCCTCCCCACCCTTCGCCTCCCCTTCATTCCCCCTTCGCCTCCCCTTCATTCCCCCTTCGCCTCCCCTTCATTCCCCCTTCGCCTCCCCTTCATTCCCCCTTCGCCTCCCCTTCATTCCCCCTTCGCCTCCCCTTCATTCCCCCTTCGCCTCCCCTCCCATTCCACCTTCGCCTTCCCTCCCATTCCTCCTTCCCCCTTCGCCTTCCCTCCCTTTCCCCTTCCTCCTTTGCCTGCCCCTCTTTCCCCTTCGCCTCCCCATCCCTTCCTCCTTCGCCTCCCCACCCCCCTCCATCTCCCTTCTTCCTTCCCTCCCCCTCTTCCATTAACTAATTTCCATTCCCTTCTTTTCCGTTCCTCCTACTGACCTTCATTCCACACCCCTCCTTCATTCCCTCCTCCCTTCTTCATTCCTTCATTTTCCTCCTTCATTCCTTCTTTTCCCTCTCCCCCTCCGTTCCCTACCTTCCTTCCTCCCTCCTCACACATTCCACTCTACTTCTTCAGTACATCAGACCCCAGGGAAGCATCGTCTACAGGACTCCTCTGGGGGTCTGGCGGTGATGAATCAACACACCGCCTCCTCAGGGAAACGGACGTACAGACGGACGTATAAACCCACCTACAGGAGACACTTGACTAACACACACAGAGTAGACGCTACTTAACACCTCCGGAAACCCGCTACAAGGTCTCCATTTACGAGCCTGTGAATCAGTCTTTGTCTACAAGTTCCAGTAAGGGACCTTGAAAATGTCGATTATCTTTTTGTACATCCGGGAACTGTTAACCCTCAAACTCTTAAGAAATAACAATAGAATTTAACCAAACTTGATATATAGTTTAGATATAACATGATCTCAAATCCCTGTGATAATAATTACTTTGTGTTATTGGAGTACAGAGTTATGGCCGCTTGATGTTATTGGTGATGGTGAGGGGGAGACACCCGCCTTTAGGGACTCCACTTCGAGGTGTGTGATTGTGTGATCTTTATTTAGCCTTCGGGGTATATATTCATCCGGGTCCTGAGGTAATGCTGACGGCTCATTTACGGCTGTGTGGTCGACTGTGTGAGAGCCGGTGTGGGTTATATATATATATACTGTGTAGGACAGAGATTCGTGTGTGTGTGTGTGTGTGTGGATCGCCCCGTTGGACAGGTCTTCAGACGATGTTAGTGTATTTGTGATGTGCTGGGATAATGGATCTCTTGACAACCCTTCCACTGCACAGATCACTCTTGATTACACATGCGTCAAGACACACACACACACACACACACACACACAATGGTTGCTCCTCGAGGTTGGACTGCCCAAGGATCACCAAGGCGTACATTTGTGTAAGGTGCAGAACCTGTCGCCAGTACAGTATGGTCCAGTGTCAAGGAATAACCTAAGAAGACTGGACCGCAAATCTATTAAAATACAGATCCCCAATTATTTCTGGGTAGACAGAAACAAAAGGCATAAAGAATACTTGCCCACACACACACACAACAGGATCTGATTAACCTCTCGTCTATGAGTCTCTCTCTCTCTCTGTCTGGCTCCCTCTCGCACACACAGCAGCTCAGGACAACCTTGCTGGAGCTTCGTCACTTATAAATAATCTCGTTGCCATGGTCGACCGGCACGAGGACTGGTTGGATGGATGAGTGAGTTTGTTAATGGATGGATGGATGGATGAGTGAGTTTGTTAATGGATGGATGGATGGATGAGTGAGTTTGTTAATGGATGGATGGATGGATGAGTGAGTTTGTTAATGGATGGATGGATGGATGAGTGAGTTTGTTAATGGATGGATGGATGGATGAGTGAGTTTGTTAATGGATGGATGGATGGATGAGTGAGTTTGTTAATGGATGGATGGATGGATGAGTGAGTTTGTTAATGGATGGATGGATGGATGAGTGAGTTTGTTAATGGATGGATGGATGGATGAGTGAGTTTGTTAATGGATGGATGGATGGATGAGTGAGTTTGTTAATGGATGGCTGGATGGGTGAGTGAGTTTGTTAATGGATGGATGGATGGATGAGTGAGTTTGTTAATGGATGGATGGATGGATGAGTGAGTTTGTTAATGGATGGATGAGTGAGTTTGTTAATGGATGGCTGGATGGGTGAGTGAGTTTGTTAATGGATGGATGGATGGATGAGTGAGTTTGTTAATGGATGGATGAGTGAGTTTGTTAATGGATGGATGGATGGAAGAGTGGGTGAATCAGGGGATGGGTGGGTAGGTGGATAGGTGGATGGATGGATGGATTAACTGATTGATGACAATAATTAAAATAAGGGTGGGAGGGTGTGTGTGTGTGTGTGTGTGTGGGAGAGTGTGTATGTGTGTGTGTGGGAGAGTGTGTATGTGTGTGTGTGGGAGAGTTTTATGGTCCTACTAAGGTAATTTCTCCTCCCCTCACCCCCCTACACACACCTTTCACACTCTCACCTCTGATCTTTTCTCACGTACAATCCTCTCACACACCCACTCTCTCTCTCTCACTCTCTCTCTCTCTCTCTCTCTCTCTCTCTCACAGGTGAAAGGAGAGGTAAAGGTTATAGTATTGAGTGAGTGAAATATTCAACACCTGGCCTGGACCTGAACTGGACCTGCTAATGTACCTGTTACCTGTTGATGTACCTGTTACCTGTTGATGTACCTGTACCTGTTGATGTACCTGTTACCTGTTGATGTACCTGCACCTGTTGATGTACCTGTTACCTGTTGATGTACCTGTACCTGTTGATGTACCTGTTACCTGTTGATATACCTGTTACCTGTTGATGTACCTGTTACCTGTTGTTGTACCTGTTTCCTGTTGATGTACCTGTTACCTGTTGTTGTACCTGTTACCTGTTGATGTACCTGTTACCTGTTGATGTACCTCTTACCTGTTGATGTACCTGTTACCTGTTGATGTACCTGTTACCTGTTGATGTACCTGTACCTGTTGATGTACCTGTTACCTGCTAATGTACCTGTTACCTGTTAATGTACCTGTACCTGTTGATGTACCTGTTACCTGTTGATGTACCTGTTACCTGTTGATGTACCTGTACCTGTTGATGTACCTGTACCTGTTTCCTGTTAATGTACCTGTTACCTGTTGATGTACTTGTACCTGGACCTATATAACCACCCTGGTAAAAGTGAAGCTTTAGGTTAATTAGTGTCAGGAAGCTCTTACACACCTGTTGGTCTCACGTTACCTTATAGCAGAGCTTCTTTAGGGCTTAATCAACTTCTCCTTATGCTCCCTTGATAGTATTCTCCCTTGACGATATGCTCCCTTGATAGTATTCTCCCTTGACGATATGCTCCCTTGATAGTATTCTCCCTTGACGATATGATCCCTTGATAATATACTTCTCTTGGTTGTTATTATGCTCCCGTCATTTAGTCTTCCCCTCACTTCCTCTCACCCTTCATTTCCCCTCACCGTGTCGTTAACTTGACAACTCTCCTCATCAACATTAATGATATACGCCATGGGCCCTGGATGACGCCTTACGCATGCAAACTACCGCCTGCTTGTTACTCTGAGGGGAGAGTGAGGGGATACAAGTAGCTGGTGAGGGGGGATGAGGGGACACAAGTAGCTGGTGAGGGGACACAGTTGTCTTGTGAGGGGAAGTTGAGTGACCAACCATGACCTACGATGACCTATCATGACTGAACGTGACCTAAGATGACCTAAGATGACGTGCTATGACTGAACATGACCTAAGATGACCTAATATGACCTACGTTAATTAGAAATGACCAAAAAACTCACCTAATATGACTAGACGTGAGCATGCATGTCAATTATCACAAACAGAAGAATCGCGTCTGATCTTCACGTGAATGAAAACGTATTTACTTGACCCTTGACGTGACTTAACATGATCTCCCGTGACTGGTCAGTACATGGCGTGACTTGACTTGACCTCCTCACGTGACCTAGCCATGACACCCACCTCCCTCCCTCCCAACTCTTTCTTGTCGCTTGGAGGGAACTGACACGGCCGGAAGCAGGATAGATAAATAAGCTTTGATCTTTTTGATGTTGACACGCACCTCACCTCACCTCACACCAACTTCACTTCACCTCACCTCACCTCACACCAACTTCACTTCACCTCACCCCAACTTCACTTCACCTCACCTCACATCACCCCAACTTCACTTCACCTCACCCCAACTTCACTTCACCTCACCCCAACTTCACTTCACCTCACCAGGTATCGTTAGGGTATTTAAGTCATCAGATGAAATAAACTGAGGTGTCTAATCTTTTGGTAACCTATAATTTGCCCAAGAGGTCATACTTTCAAGTCATGGTTAAAGGTCGAAGGCTAAGAAGCTTATAGTGAAGATCTCGTGACCTGACAGACAACAACAACAAAAATATTATGAACCAACACGAGACGAGTTGACTGAGCGTGACCTAACGTGGCCCTTGGTTGTGTTCCATGACTCGGCGAACTCTCTCCCCTGTGTGCCTCTCATGCTCACGGCCTACTCCACTGCCTCCTGGCATCACTGCTGGCGTGGCACCTACCGGGCCTGCCCCGGTGTGCCCTGCTGCCCCCGTGCCACGTCCCGCCCCATCACCACGACACGTGGAGCCTCATTCTGTCCACCCACCGCAAGCCGCGCCTGCTCATGTCTCTGAGCTGTCTCCACCAGAGCCCCTATTGGACCCGAGGACACCACCCCCGGCTCCCCGTCCCCCACCGGCATCTGGGGCCCATCCACTCCAGTTCTCCGCATCAATGGATCACCAAGAGAACATGCACGTGGACTACGTATCTACGCCAAGAAGGACGTCCCCTACCAACCTCTCGATGTCCCCCTTAAAGCCGACACTACCGACGTACACGCCATCACAATCACACTAAAAGGTACGTCCCTCAGTACTGTCAATGTCCCTCCCTCCACCTCTACTGTACCTGTCCCACCACAACATATCACCTCCACCCCCACCCTCCTTGTGGGGGACCTCAGTGCCCGACACCCCAGTCTCTGCTCCCAGGGGCCCTACCCAAACTCCCGGGGTAACTCCTGACTTTCTTACCCACAAACCACTGATGACACTGCTACCAACACCTCTTCCCTCCCTGACCAGATATCCCTCCTCCTAGACCCGGCACTAGGGACCTGCCACACTTTGTCATAAACAGATGAATTGTACCGGGAATTTCCCCCCACACACTCATCATTCTGTCACTTTATGTAACTTGCTGACAAAACCCATGACCCCTTAGGCTTTTACGCCCTTAATGCACGAGTCATGAAGGCAAGCATGAACTACGCATGCTTCCCAGATGGGCGCTGTAAACGCTTTTGCGCTTCACCTTTGCACAGGATGACAAGGGGGTGCCCAATAAACTAGCCCCCTCGGGAGCAAATAAAAAATATCTCTTGACCTTCCTCACACACACACACACATACACACACACAAATGGTCACACTGCTTTTAAATAGGTTAGGTTAAGTTGTAGTGATAGTAGTGGCGTGGGACGGTGTGGGTAGTAGTGGTGGTGGTGGTAGTGACGGTGGGGGTAGTGATACTGGTAGTGACGGTGGTTGGGGGGGATGGTGGCGCCCTTTTTAGTCAGTCAGCCAAGTTCAAGGTCACCCGCCCGGCCAAAGGTCACAAGGGGAGGAGGAGGAGGAGAGAGGAGGGAGGAAATGAGAGGGGGAGGGGAGGGGAAGCAGGAAAAAATGAATGTGGAAAGAGAGGGAGTGCGGATGTGTGTGGGCTTGCAGTGTGTGTGTGTGTGTGTGGGCTTGCATGTGTGTGTGTGTGTGTGTATGTAGGTGTACATGTATGTGTTCATCTATGTGTGTGTGTTGCGCGTGTATGTATGTGTTCATCTATGTGTATGTGTTTACATCCTGTGGTTTTGTCCACATCCTGGTGTTGAACAGGATAATGGCCGTCGTAATGGCGGGTTTATTAGTAACATTAAGGGATAATCCTGACTATGTTGCCTGCCGGACCTAACCTAACTTAACCTAACCTAAAATCAGTACCACTACCAACCACCACCACCCCACCAACCACCACCACCACTTACTACCACCCCACCAACCACCACCACTTACTACCACCCCACCAACCACCACCACTTACTACCACCCCACCAACCACCACCACCACTTACTACCACCCCACCAACCACCACCACTTACTACCACCCCACCAACCACCACCACCACTTACTACCACCCCACCAACCACCACCACCACTTACTACCACCCCACCAACCACCACCACCACTTACTACCACCCCACCAACCACCACCACTCACTACCACCCCACCAACCACCACCACTTACTACCACCCCACCAACCACCATCACTCACTACCACCCCACCAACCACCACCACTTACTACCACCCCACCAACCACCACCACTCACTACCACCCCACCAACCACCACCACTTACTGCCACCCCACCAACCACCACCACCACTTACTACCACCCCACCAACCACCACCAACACCACTTACTACCACCCCACCAACCACCACCACCACTTACTACCACCCCACCAACCACCACCACCCCACCAACCACCACCACTTACTACCACCCCACCAACCACCACCACTTACTACCACCCCACCAACCACCACCACCACTTACTACCACCCCACCAACCACCACCACCACCACTTACTACCACCCCACCAACCACCACCACCACTTACTACCACCCCACCAACCACCACCACCCCACCAACCACCACCACCCCACCAACCACCACCACTTACTACCACCCCACCAACCACCACCACCACTTACTACCACCCCACCAACCACCACCACTTACTACCACCCCACCAACCACCACCACCACCACTTACTACCACCCCACCAACCACCACCACTTGCTACCACCCCACCAACCACCACCACTTACTACCACCCCACCAACCACCACCACCACTTACTACCACCCCACCAACCACCACCACCACCACTTACTACCACCCCACCAACCACCACCACTTACTACCACCCCACCAACCACCACCGCTTACTACCACCCCACCAACCACCACCACTTGCTACCACCCCACCAACCACCACCACTTGCTACCACCCCACCAACCACCACCACTTACTACCACCCCACCAACCACCACCACCACTTACTACCACCCCACCAACCACCACCACCACTTACTACCACCCCACCAACCACCACCACTTACTACCACCCCACCAACCACCACCACTCACTACCACCACTTACTACCACCCCACCAACCACCACCACCCCACCAACCACCACCACTTACTACCACCCCACCACCACTTACTACCACCCCACCAACACCCTATAATCACTACCACCATCGCCAGTAACCCCTCCCACAATAACCACCATCCCAACCCTTCACAATCACCACAATCACTACCACTACCACCAACCAAAGCCTTTGACGTCATTCCCGACCCGATGACGTCAACAGCTGACGAACTTAAAGGGGATGACAACCCTAAACGGCGTGTGTGTGTCTGTGTGTGTGTTGTGTGTGTGTGTCTGTGTGTGTGTGTTGTGTGTGTGTGTCTGTGTGTGTGTGTTCATCATCTTCACCATCTCCAACAAAGGGGACATTACAAAGGTACTCAAACTATCCAACCAGGAGCGAACTCGTAACAATGGCTTTAAATTAGACAAATTTAGATTTAGGCGGGAAATAGGTCAACACTGGTTTGGTAACAGAGTAGTGGATGAGTGGAACAAGTTACCAAATATCATCATTAACTCTAACACAGGTTGGGTGGATATATGAGCGATAGGGGTTGAGTGTAAACGGGACTGCCCATTATAGACCAATAGGCCAGGTCCTCCATGCTTAAGTTCTTTGTATTCATAAAAAAGGATAAAATATTTTATTTTTATATTTATTTTTTGTAACTTTTTATTTGTTTTAATTTATTTGTTTTATTAATAATTTTATTTTGTAAGTTATTATTATTATTATTATTATTATTATTATTATTATTATTATTATTATTATTATTATTATTATTATTATTATTATTATTATTATTATTATTTTTATTATTATTATTATTATTATTATTATTATTATTATTAAAACAGCCAAAAAATATCCAATAAATAAGTTAAATATAAAGAGAAATAAGAGAAGGGTCGGGATTGGTCGGATCAGAATGTGTGAACGAATGTGATTGGCTGGAACGGGATGTGTGAGGTCAATATGACGGGCGTGACGTCACTATCGATCTTAGCATCCCACCTGCACCTTCCTTCCTTCCCGTCTCCTCTCTCTCTCTTCCTGTTCTCCTCTCCTTCCTTCCTTCCTTCCTTCCTTCCTTTCTGTATTTCCTTTTCTCTTCCTCCTCCTTCAACCACTACTACCACCATCCTTTATCATCACCAAGACAACAACCACCACCACCAGCATCCACCACCACCATCCACCACCACCACCACCATCCACCACCACCACCAGCATCCTCAACCACCACCACAACAACAACTACCACCATCACCCTAACAAAAGCCACCACTATCCTATTCCACCACCACGACAACCACCATCACTACCACTATCATCTGCTACCAGTACTAGGAAGTGGATTATCACATAAGGAACACCATTAATTATCACATAAGGAACACCATTAATTATCACATAAGGAACATCACTAATTATCACATAAGGAACACCATTAATTATCACATAAGGAACATCACTAATTATCACATAAGGAACATCACTAATTATCACATAAGGAACACCATTGATTATCACATAAGGAACATCACTAATTATCACTTAAGGAACACCATTAATTAATTATCACATAAGGAACATCACTAATTATCACATAAGGAACACCATTGATTATCACATAAGGAACATCACTAATTATCACCTAAGGAACACCATTAATTAATTATCACATAAGGAACATCACTAATTATCACATAAGGAACACCATTGATTATCACATAAGGAACATCACTAATTATCACATAAGGAACACCATTAATTAATTATCACATAAGGAACATCACTAATTATCACATAAGGAACACCATTGATTATCACATAAGGAACATCACTAATTATCACATAAGGAACACCATTGATTATCACATAAGGAACATCACTAATTATCACATAAGGAACACCATTAATTATCACATAAGGAACACCATTGATTATCACATAAGGAACACCATTGATTATCACATAAGGAACATCACTAATTATCACATAAGGAACACCATTAATTATCACATAAGGAACACCATTAATTATCACATAAGGAACATCACTAATTATCACATAAGGAACATCACTAATTATCACATAAGGAACACCATTAATTATCACATAAGGAACACCACTAATTATCACATAAGGAACATCACTAATTATCACATAAGGAACACCATTAATTATCACATAAGGAACACCATTAATTATCACATAAGGAACATCACTAATTATCACATAAGGAACATCACTAATTATCACATAAGGAACAGCCGATACACGAATTATTCCAATGCAGTGAAATAACAATGCGAGTGATCAAATAATTGGCAGGTAATGAGGGGGGCATAATTGGTGGATAATTGGCCCATTAATCACCCAATTACAGGTGATTAGACCCCGACGGCTCACAACAACAAGGAAACAATCTTTTAGAGGTTTTTAATTTGTATTTTTATTGGCTTCAGTATTTTCATTTTTTTTTTTAGAATATATATATATTTTTGGGGAGTCTTGAGAGAGTTTTGACGCCATTTTATTTTATGGGAGGAAGTGAATTTATCAAGGATTAAGAATTCGTAAATTAAAATATTGTAAAGTGAACGTTCGAAGTATTAAAAATCTAGAAATTCTTACAAGTGAAATTTATGGTAAGAAGGTTTGAAAAATTCCTCATAGCAAGTATAACAAATTGGTTATTCGAAACCTTTCATTAATCTATTAATTCGAACGTAATAAAGTTTAGGTATAAAGCTCTGAAAATACCTAAGTTCAAACGCTAGGAAATGAATTTGACGAACGTTTGAAATTTCAGTGTTTTATGAACGTAAGATTTCCCTCAGAACTTATCCATTAAGTTTGACCTTCACAGAACTCCTCGCCGTGAAATTTATTCTTAACTATAAGCATAAGAATATATTTCAATGGCTGACTTAACCCAAAACACCAAAATTACTCCCAAAATGGAATGAGAATTATACTGAGTCTCAAATAGATATAATTCACTTAGCATCAGTTCGGGATGGATTATAAACTTGAGAAATCTGAAAATCGGTGCCTCGTGTTAAGGTATTTCCTGAGTTGAAATCCGCAGCTAAAATTTTGATCTGAAATTTGAGTGTTTGTATCATGCTGTTTAGTATGTGTATGGCTGAGCAGTTTCCGATTTACAGAGTGTGGTGTCCGATTTACGATGTTAGCTTCCGATTTACAGAGTGTGGTGTCCGATTTACGATGTTAGCTTCCGATTTACAGAGTGTGGTGTCCGATTTACGATGTTAGCTTCCGATTTACAGAGTGTGGTGTCCGTTTTACGATGTTAGCTTCCGATTTACAGAGTGTGGTGTCCGATTTACGATGTTAGCTTCCGATTTACAGAGTGTGGTGTCCGATTTACGATGTTAGCTTCCGATTTATTTAAGGTAGTTTCCGATTCCTACAGATATTGGAGCAGAATTTCTTATACATTTATACACCGTTTGAATTTCTACAGAGCAAACTTACAGCTACGGGAACTCAGGAACCCACAACACAGTTAGTTCCATCTCTACATAACACCTGTAGGTCAGAATTCATTGGAAACACTAAAAATCTTCGAACCAAGGACCTCTCAGAACACGATCCATCTCGTTTCCACTATGCCACGGTACTACCCATTCAGATTTGTAACTCGAAGTAGGAACTCACAACAAAACCTTCGTTATCTTGTTTCCACGGCATCACACACACACACACACACACACGGGTTCAATTCTTCAAGGCCTAAAAAAAAAAAAAAATCGAACCAACGTCTCCAACCAGAACCTGCAACATCCCGTCTCTCGTTGCCACTGCGCCACAACGTTAGCCCAACACAGTAAAGGTATTAGTCTTGAAGGGTGGAGGGGGGGGGGGGGTATTGCAAGGTTGCCATGTTGCAGGAGCTTGTGTTGTCTTTAGGATTGCAACTTGCAGGTCGGTTGTTGAGGGGAGAGGAGTGAGGAGAGGAGAGGGAGAGGTGGAAGGAACGGGTGGGAAGAGAGGAAGATGGAGAAAGGGAGGGACAGAAGGGGGAGGAGAACGACATTGGGAGGGAGGGAGAAAGGAGGAAAGGGAAAGAGAAGGGAGGAGGGAGGTAGGGATGAGAAGAGAGAGGAAGGGAAGGAATGGAAGAAGAGAATGGGAAGAGAGGGGAGGGAGGGATGTGATGCAGTATAAATCCTTCCCTGGTGTAGGAGGAGGCACAAGGGTCGGGTCTACTTGGCAACGAGGAACACCTGTGATGGGCCAGGTATTTATTGGTGTGGTTGATAACTGCTATTGCTATTGCTTGTCCACACACACACACACACACACACACACACGCACACGCGCGCGACAATAACCTAGCCAAAGTCTCACTCCAGTACGTTGAGCATGACACACTAAATTAGAGTCTGTGTGTAAGTGTCATAGAGGCCATTGTGGCAGGTGTCAGGTGTCGTGTCTTTAATGAGTCCACAATTTCCTCGCTAAAATGGTTGCTCCTGTGTAAAGGGTCGAGGTTGTTTACGAGAGAGAGAGGGAGAGAGAGAGAGACTGTGTATTTTATATGTATTAAATTTAAGTGCGTCTTTTTATTGCTTATGAGCATACTGTACATACATACATACATACATACGTACATACATACATAAAGGCAGACAAATATATATATATGTATATTTCACTAGAATTACCAGTTATACCCGAAATGCTGTTCATCCAACTAATCAAATACTGTAATGAGGGGAATCTCTGTTACCATTGGCTAATTATATACGTGTTGAAGGGAAGACTGTGATACTATGGAGAATATTTACCTTGTTAGTTGCGTCACCTTTGGACATCATTCTTCTCAAATCTGACGCAAACGGTGAACCCAGGACGCAATAGTGTGTGAGGTAAGCTTGTTGTGGTGATAGTACCTGTGTGTGGTGTAGTTAACCTGTGGTGATGACAGGTGTTGACTGTTAATTGCAGGTGTTGTAGGTGACCAAGTCGTTACTACAGGGGTATAGTGACGTTTGTTGTGTGTTCCTAGATCTATTGGTCATGTTATGGAGGTGTGCCATCGTCATTATCATCATCATCATCATCATCATTATCATCATCATCATCATCATACGGGACACCCTCAAAAGGTAATGAAACGAACCTTATTTTACGATAGTAGGAATTTCCACCCCCCCCCCCTTAACCCCCTTACCTCACCCCTTGCTTCCTCCCCTTACCTCTCACTATCAGCCTTTTGATGAGTCTAATACAGTGGTTTTCCTCAGGGGTCTAAAATTAGCCCTGAACACACCTCAAGGGGCTACTCAGGTCACCATTGTGTGTGTGTGTGTGTGTGTGTGTGTGTGCGTGCTGTTCAGAAGAGTTACTACAAAAAGCACCTTCTCATTTACCCAGGTGGATGATGACGTCACGCGAGGGAGAGATGACAGAGAACGAGTGTCTCAAATGTTTTCTTAAAAATAGACCGAATTTCGAAACCTAGCACTATATTTGTTGAATAAATAGCCTTAATGTTTCGTAATTCATAACACGTGAATAAAGTGAATAAATCATAGTTATAAATGGATACTTTTTTTATTTAGTTATGTTATAAATAGACATCTGACAACTGACATTATAGTATATGGACTTGGTGCCTCAGTGTGTGTTGAGCTGCCCAGGGCCTCCACAATCTGGGGGCCTCCACATATTACAATATTTTATTTATTTGTTTATTCATTTGATTATTTCTATTTTCATTCTTTAAAATTCACGTTTATCTGTTCCAACACGTAAAACTATGTTCAGCAAGAAGCGTGATAGAAATTAGGCTAGCTACTCCTTGAAATTCATGAATAATGCAAAGAATCATCTCTCTGTAATTACTAATAAAATATTCTTTTCTGTGAAGTCTCTTGAAAATTTTTGACATGTGCGGTAGTGGCTATATCAGGGCTGGTCGACTTGAAACCACAAGAATGACTCCAGTCATGTCTCACTTGTGTGTGTGTGTGTGTGTTGGGAATTTGTACACTATCAATAAATATACAGTTAATTAAAAAGTTCTCAATGTTCTAATTTCCTCAATATAACTGCATATGGCTTCAAAATTCTCCAAAGAAGTGTTCAAATTTCAAAATTTTCCCCGGGGGGGGGGGGGGGGGGGGGTTACAGCTCCCCCCGGAACTCCCAGATGTTTAGGTTCGCTTCACTCGGGACCCCACCCTCTTGGGTAGTTATAATGAGGGGGGCCTCCACAAAGAGGCTGCCCATGGGCCTCCACAGGTCTAAATCCGGCACTGAAGCTGTCACAGGGGGAGGATGCATGAGAGGAATCATTTATTGTCCTTCAATGGGATACCTGACTCCTTCCCTGTTTTAGCCACTTGGTAATGAAGGGGGAAGACCTGAAGGGGTATTACTGGTATTCCCTCCACCACAATACCATCTCTTCGTCAGCCACTTGGTCAGGTTAAAGAGGACAATGAAGTGCCTCAGGGTGTCTTGGAATTATGCTTGAGTAATACACCTTCGATACTTGAGGTGTGTGTGTGTGTGTGGTGAGACAGAAACATCCGGGACTCAGATTGAAGGTAGCTACTGTGCCCCCCCCCCCCCCCACAGTAAACAACGCCTCAAGGCTAACATAGCTGCCACCGAGGAACGCAGAGTTTGTTTACCTACCTCTCTCCCTCCCCCCCTCCCTCTCTTTGTTTACCTACCTCTCTCCCTCCCCCCCTGCAGAGTTTGTTTACCTACCTCTCTCCCTCCCCCCCCTCCCTCTCTTTGTTTACCTACTCCCCCCTCCCCCTCCCCCTTCCCAGCTCGAGGCTATAGTCCTTAACTCACCTCCATTGAGAGTCTCAGATGAGGTGGGAGAGGCATTTTACCTGTCTATATTAGGGAACATGAAGTCTTTATATCTGTAGCGATTGTCTCAGGTGAGGTGAGAGTCGATCCTTTGTGCTCGAAGATCCATTTTTCAGCTGGGTCGACGCGGGGTCACCTCACTCACCCGTTGCGCTTCTAACACTTAAAAAAGGAAGTAATTTGTTCATTATTCTCCCACCCCACACACATTATTTTTCAGCTTACAACAAAACATTCGAAGTTACTCACAATAAATTCCAACTAAAACATAAAATTCCAGCTTATGCAAAACAAATATAAACTAAATAAATAGATAAATATAATAAGAATTCCGTCAAAATAAATTACAAGTTACATTAAATTAATTCCACGTTACGTCACATACATATTCACGTCATAGCAGGCATTATATGACGTCACATTACAAAAAATCCAGAAAAAAGTGCATTATGATATTACGACTTTTAAAACACAATTCCAAATAAAATAACTGGATTGTAATTATAGCGTTTTAGTGAGATTAAATCTTTTTGTGACTTTATTTAATAGGAAAATGATTTAATGTCCCTACGAATGAATTATCTTGGTTTTCAAACACAAACAGCGAGTAATGGCGATTTTTTCTCCCTTTGAATAAGAAAAAAAAAACGAATGAATTGTGAAAGTGTGTTTTATTGCCATTGTTTTCTTTTCAGGCGAAGATCAAGTAAGTGTAGTGGCCCCTTGCTGTTGAGGTCCAAGTTGGTGTATGTTTATATACTGTACCTCGCAATGAGTGTCTGTCATGTCGGCTTTACTCGGGAGACCTGACCAAGATCGAGCAGCGGGGAAGGAGGGAAGGAAGGAGGGAAGGTAGGAGGGAAGGAAGGAGGGAAGGTAGGTACATGGGAAGGAAGGTGAGAGGGATGGAAGGTAGGAGGGAGGGAGAGAGGGAAGGAAGTTATTTCTATAAGGATCTTGACTACCCAGGTGGTATTTTGAGCATGTCAGAGGGTGCTGGATCCCTCCCCTTCCCTCCCTTCGGCCCCCCTTCCCTCCCTTCGGCTCCCCTTCCCTTCCCTCCCCTTCCCTCCCTTCCCTCCCCTTCCCTCCCTGCATTACTATAGTCTGATGGGAGCTGTATCATGCTAGTATGTTATGAGAAGACCTTTTCTAAATTCATCTGAAAGTGACCCAATAATATGTCATCTTTAGCGACTATTAAGTGACCTCCTTTACACACATAACCTCCAGGAATGTTGACTAAAAGCAACATTAATAAACATCTTTTAAAATGTTTCGTTATAGAGTGTCTTCTTGGGTGATTATTTAATGTTTTTGTTTTTACTAACATTTAAGCTTCCTACAGTCAGCTTGTCATTAATTAAAGCTTATATACTGATGGTGTTTTGTTAAGCTGACCTTCACTGGGTATTGTGAGAGGTCGTCCTTGAACTATACCCTTGAAGTAATAGCTTGAAGTAATACTTGATATAATAAGATTAAACAACATTACATTTTAGCCCCAATCCTAATGATGAGAATAGGTTGTGACCTTTTAGAACTGAGGTCTAATAGGATTGAAGCGTAAGGGATCTTGGCTCATTTGGACTCAGGCCATTAGGAGCGGGGCCCTTTAGGACGGGTGCCAATTAAGGACTTTGATTGAATATGACTGGGCCACATCAGGACTATGCCCCCATCATAACTGGGGTCCATTAGAACTGGGGTCCATTAAGACTGACGTTTACTAGAACTCGACCCATCAGGATTAAAGCGTACTAGAATTGGGGCCCATTAGAACTGTACCTACCAGAACTTAGCCCCTATTTGACCAATCACCTACGAGTGTTGTCCGTAATCTAGTCTCCCGCCACCAATAACCTAACTTAACCACCTGCTGGACGCCTCCCTGTAATGTCCTTAGGTAAGTGTGTTTCCTGGAAGGTGTTTGTTAGAATATCTTTGAGACGTTTACGAGCTCCTGACGGTGCTCCAGGAAGCGTTCTGTGAGGCCACCAGCAGGAGGTATTATTTGAAAGGTATTGTCTCACGAGGGGGTCTTTACTTCCGGGTTTTTTAGCTTCTACCTCATCTAACCTAATCTAACTTAATCAATCTGTCGTACACACTGAGGATGGAAGGGGAGAGGAGGGGAGGAAGAGTAAGGAGGGAAAGGGGGAGAGGAGGGAAGGGAGAGAAAGGGAGAGGTGGGTGGGAAGGGGGAGGAGGGACGCTTATATTATTCAAACTCGACAGGTAATAATTCTTAATCAACCTCACACAGGTATGACTCACGACATCAAAATAACACTCATTGGATAAATATATTGAGGTAAACATGGCTGACGTTTAGTGTCTCGTGTAAACATCGTAGTCAATTGCAGTTTCACGTTGAGATAAATATTGCAGATTGTTGCAAGATAAGAGTGAGATTACTGCAGTTTGTGTTTGCATTTTTAGTGGTGAAGACTGATCGGTGTTTGTGTAAATTTATGTTTCAATTCATTTCAGTGTTTGTTGATGTTGCCAATAGATCAGTGTTGTCGGGTTTTGTTGAAGACTGTTGAGTTTTTTGTTGCATACTTTATTGATTTTGTGGCCGTATTTGTTGATTATGTTGCAAATATTGTTGACTAGCAGAAACGCGAGGCCATGGTAGGACGCCACCCATCCGGGAGGCTCCACATTGTCTCACTGTAGTGCATGAAGGTAGACCACATTTTTGGTTTTGCCATTAGCAGCAAGTATGTGCAGATTTTTGCCAGTTCCCTCTCTGGAGCATCCAACATAGAACTGTCCATGAGAGAAGCAAGGAAACACCAGGTTTAGGCCAACCATCACTACATATAACACCATCCATCATCACTACATATAGCACCATCCATCATCACTACATATAGCACCATCCATCATCACTACATATAACACCATCCATCATCACTACATATAACACCATCCATCATCACTACATATAACAACATCCATCATCACTACATATAACACCATCCATCATCACTACATATAACACCATCCATCATCACTACAGATCGGTAAAGTAGTTTCCGAGATTCTCGTGCTGACACACAAACATACAAACAGACATACTTCTTTGTTATATATAGGTAGATTGTGTTGGCATTTGTATTGATTATGTAGCAAATTTTTTATTGTATGCTAATATTATTGAGAGAGAGAGAGAGAGAGAGAGAGAGAGAGAGAGAGAGAGAGAGAGAGAGACTTATCTACAAAATCACAAAATCGCGGCAAAATATGAAAGTGCTGGAAGGCCAAGAACCAGCCACATGAAATAAACATACCTCAGCGAGATACCATTAATAAAATCCTCACTGTTTCTCTTCCTTTGTTGCTCACTTTGGGACGATAAGCCCGTAGCTTATAATAATTTCACGGCTCTCAGTTGAAATCTAGACTGGTTGACGCCCAGAGGAAATATTTAAGCCCGTTAGATAAGCGACGAGTCAGCCAGTTGGCCCTAGACGGTTGAGGTGGATCTGGTGGTGAGAGGATGACACAGTTTGTTATATTTTGATGTGACTTTTGGATTTGTTTACTTATGCGTGTCTTTTTGGTTTGATTCACTACACTTTTATGCTACTACGTGTTGTTTAAGTGTTGCTATAAGTGTATTTGTAAGTATTGGTACAGAGGTGATAGGTGTGGCACAGGTACAGAATGATAGTTTCGCTTAATGCCGTCACAGTTAAAGCTATGATTGATATCGATTTAGCTGATTCGTTAACCCCGAGGGATGGAGGAGATTAACCTCGACAGCTTTAAAGAGTCTCACCCCGACAGATGGAGGAGCCTCACCCCGACAGATGGAGGAGCCTCACCCCGACAGATGGAAGAGCCTCCCTCGGGCATAATGCACATAACGAGGGGCTAAATTTAGTCCCCTCTGATGTTGACCCACGATGTGAAGATGGTGGTGATTGGAGGGAAGGGGGAACATTGTGAAGGGCAGGAAGGAGGGAAGGGAGGTGAAGGAGGGAAGGAAGGAGAGAGGGAAGGGAGGGAAGGAGGGAAGGAAGGAGAGAGGGAAGGAGGAAGGGGCATGTTAAGGAAAAATGAGGGACATTATGTGGGAAGAGAGGGAGGGAAGGTGAGGGGGGGTAACCACCTAGCTTCCTCCACATCTCAAGACCCTGCACACACACACACACCTGTAAGCTATCTTCAGTCTGTTATCTTCCTCTGTTCTTGTTTTTTCCTCTCTTCCCCTTTCTCACCTGTCAAAAATGAGAGAGAGAGAGAGAGAGAGAGAGAGAGAGAGAGAGAGGGGGGATGTCGCTCTTGGGAAATGATGGAGGGGAGGGGAGGGGGAGGGGAGAGGGGGGGAGGAGAGGGGAGTTTACCAGATATGACTTGAGGGGAGAGGTAAGAGGTGGTGTTGGGGTGTCACATGGGGGAGAAAGGGGAAGCTGGATGGCAGAGGGGAGGAAATGTGGTAGGTTGGGGGTGTGGGGAGGTTAAGAAGGGGAGGAACCTGATGGGTATATAGATCTATTGGAACTTGGGGAGAAAAGTAGTATTTGATCTAACCGAGTGATGATGGTGGTAGTTGTTGTGGTGATGGTGATGATGGTGACTATAGGGACGATAGTGATGGTAATGGGTGAGGGTTGTATAATGTGAAGCAGCAGCAGAACAAGATGAAATCGACCTTGTTGTGTGTGTGTGTGTGTGTGTGTGTGTGTGTGTGTGTGTGTGTGTGTGTGTGTGTGTGTGTGAGACGCTGCCACATGACACATCTGTTGCAACAGTTCAGAGAGAGGGAATGGCAGTGAACGAAGGATAAAAAGCTTGTGTTTACTCCCTAAGTCCAGTTAAAGTTTACATCTTGATGGAGAGGGATATGGGAGAGTGAAAAACAGGTGTGAATTTAACAACCTGGAAATCGTGTGTTGGGGGTGTGGTGTGTAGGGATGTGTGGTGTAGGGATGTGTGGTGTAGGGGTGTGAGGTGTGTGGGGGGAAAGGGGAGACACCATAACACCCATTTGTTACGCCAATTAGAAAACGATTGACAGCTAATAAAGGAGGAGACAAGGAGAGACTCAACTATACCGGAGAAAAACTACCCCAGCCGCGTGTGGAAACTGAGGTATAGAATTATTGAGCTTTCTGGATGTATTTCTCGTCTACCATCAAGGACACCCGCTCTCCCTCCCCTCGTCTCTCCCTCGTCTCTCCCTCCTCTCTCCTTCTTCTCTTCTCTTCTCCTCTCTCTCGTCTCTCCCTCCTCCTCTTCTCTCCTCTCCTCCCTCCCTCTCTCTCCTCCTCGCTTTCTGGAGACGGGGATAAGAGGGAGGTAAGGTCAAACGGACTCAGGGGCGGCGTGTCGAGCTGAAGATAGACCCTGTTATAAATACGATACTCTTGAAGGTCAGGAGGACATATCAGAATTGTGTATCACTTACTGTTTGTGTCTGTAGGAACCACCTGAAGTTTACCACCCCCCAGTTTAAACACCCTAATGCTAAGCTTGCCTGACTTAATGCCAATCGAACCTAACCTGACTTAACTCTAACCTAACCTAATATTAACCTAAGTAACTTGACTTAACGCTTATCTAAACTAATATTAACCTAAGTAACCTGACTTAACGCTAACCTAACCTAATACTAACCTAACGCTAACCTGGCTTAACGCTAACCTAACCTAACGCTAACCTGACTTAACGCTAACCTAACCTAATACTAACCTAACGCTAACCTGACTTAACGCTAACCTAACCTAACGCTAACCTGACTTAACGCTAACCTAACCTAACGCTAACCTGACTTAACGCTAACCTAACCTAACCTGACCTAATACTAACCTAACCCCCTTCCAGTTAGCATTAGGGTGTTGAATCATCAGGTGAAATAATCTAAGGGAATAATCTCCAGGTTATTTGTCTGAAGAAGCTGATTACAAACATACGAGTGTTTGGAGAGGACCCAGAGAGCCTCACCGAGCGACGACACTGTGCTCAAGGAAGGCGCCAACTCACCCTGATCTTACCTTGACCTTTTGCTTGTTGGTCCAGGAAGCACGGCAGCTGTAGGGGTCGTGAGGGTGAATGCACAGTTTCTAGTGAATGTGTTTATGACACCTATGGACAGTGTAGCACTTTCTATACTCGTGTTTTATTCTGTTGATATACTATGACATGGTGACCCTTATCTGACCTGTAGTAACTTGGAGACATGAATGGGTACCAAATTATACTGTTGGGAAAGTGTAGGCAGTCAAGTACAGTGCAGGTGCTGTAGCCACATGATCCCTAACGGGCTGTCGCGTCGTCATGTTTATGGGACACAGATTCTCAGCTGGAGACACACAGGCGGCAGTGACTGATCACCAGCTGTTGTGACTCATAAATTATTATTATCATTCATTTTTAGGACAGTGATGCACCTCCCTTGTTGACAGTGAGAGAGAACAACAAGCTGACTGTCAACACATCATGTAAACAAGCGAAAAAAATCCATGCTAATTACAAGTCAGATTCATAGAGATCTTTTACATTAATATTTTCTATTAATTCGGGGGGGGGGAAGAGTCAGGGGGGTTAAGGAGGAGGGGGAGCGTAGATAGGGGTAGGGGAAGGGTCAAGTGGAAGTAGGGAAAGGAGGAGAAAGAGGAGAATGAGGAGGAAGAGGAGTGGAAGGTTAAGTCTCTGTGAAATTTATCTTTAGGACCTATTAACTCCATTGTTTACGCGCTGCAGAAGACCTTGAGAGAGGATCCCACCGCTGCCACCAGTGTATGACGTAAACTCCTCGAACGGAACACTAACTCAGCAATCATGTGCCATTTTTTTTTTTATATTTCCTACAATTATTTTCAGCACTGGAGAAGAAAATTAAGCTATTATAACGAGCCATGGCGGAAGTGGAGTATTATATTCTGTGGAATTTGACGTGTACTTGTGTAGGTGGTAATTCTTCTGGTCCCGGAGTTTGAAGTTAATCTTTTTCTTGTAATTACCGAAACCACAAATATCCACTGCTGTTTTAATAGTGATGCTGGCTGGTTGGCTGACTATGTGACTGGTTGACTGACTGAACTGACTGACTGACTGAGAGGCATGTAGACAATGTGAAACAGGTAGTGTTAGTGTTATAATCAACTGAACCAACTCACCTTGTTGACCTCAGCTCTGTTGGAGGAGTAACAGAGATAATATCAACAGGAAGAGACACGTCACAGCTCCCGTTTCTTGGAAGGGTGGGGGGGGGGGGGGATACTTGGTTTATTTTCACAGGTTACCAACGCCTGAATTAATACCCTCCTCTGTGCTTAACTCTCACACGAAACCAGTGACTTTATCTATTTAACTTTCACATTCAACCAGAACCAAAACAAAGATCTATCTACACTTGACCCTCACACACACACCCAATTTAATTTTCACACGGAACTAGCACCAAAACAACTTAATCCATCTCAAATTTCACATAGAACCAGGACCAAAACAAAGGCCTCGCTGTACTTAACACTCACACAAACTAGAACCAAAACAAGAGGCTTTATCTATCTAAATTTCACATGGAACCATCATCAAAATATTTACATCTCTCTATATATAACTTTCACACTGAACCAGAACGAATACAAGTATCTCACCAAATTTCACACGTAATCAACAACCAAAAATATCAAGCCATCTTTACTCAAGCTTTACATGAATCCAGCACCATAACAACTTTCAAAGGGAACCAGTCCTAAAAAATATTTCTTTCCCCACTACCTACCCCTACCCCAAACCCATTCCCCCTCCCCATCACCGATCCCCCTCACCCTTCTCCTCCCCCTCCACCTTAACTCCCGTCCTCTTCCCTCACCCATCCCCTCCCCATTACCCATTCCCTTCTACCTTTCCCCCTTCCCCTCACCCATCCCTTCCTTCTCCCCCTTCCCCATCACCCATCCCCTTCCACCTTTCCCTCTTCCCCTTCCGCCCTGCAGTAACACTAACACCAAGAACATTTTGGTGTAATATTTATAAACATTTGACATTTATCTGCTGGGACGAATTTTTACTCAGTATTTGTTTTATTTCTGTTGATGACGCTGTACGTAAATGGCACTAGAATGGTCCTGTAATGGCAAAGGGAAAGGTGGCCATGTGGGAGAGGTGAGAGTGGCCATGTGGGAGGGGCGAGGATAACCATGTGAGAGGGGGGAGAGTGGCCATATGGGAGGGGTGAAGGTGGTCATGTTGTGGGAGGGGTGCAGGTGGCCATGTGGGAGAGGTGAAGGTGGCCATGTTGTGGGAGGGTTGAAGGTGGCCACGTGAGAGAGGTGAATGTGGCCCTGTTGTGGAAGGGGTAAAGGTGGCCATGTGGGAGAGGTGAAGGTGGCCTTTGATCTGTCGTAGCTTCAGGTAACATCATCTTGGCCTTCGTGAGATAACTTCCCTCTCCTATCCTCTTCTTTAAAACCTTCCCTCCCTCTCCCCTCTCTTAAAATCTTCCCTCCCTCCCCTTCCCTCTCCAAAAAATCCTTCCCTCGCTCCTTCTCTCTCCAACAGTTCTTTCCTTCTCTCCTTCGCTTACCAACACCTTCCTCCCCCTCTCCAACACCTCCCTCCCTCCCTCAAATCCTTCTAGAGACGACCTCACTCCTGAAGGCGACGCCCCCCCGTGTGTCCAAGAATCAATAAGGTGTGCAGAGATGAGGGCATACACGGGGCGAGTCTCAGCCTTCCTGACGATGGTCGCTGAGGTAGGTGCTCCCTGTTGCCAGCAGATAGAGGTAGAGGCGTGACTCACTTCCCTCCCTACCTCCCTCGCACCCTCCTTCCCTCCCTTCCTTCCCCTTCCCTACCTACCCCCTTCCCTGCCTACCCCTCCCTCCCTTCCCGCCTCCTTCCCTCCCTCCCTTCCCGCCTCCTTCCTTCCCTCCCTCCCTTCCCCTTCCCTCCCTCCTTCCCTGCTCCCCTCACCTCCCTTCTTCTTCCTTCTACTAGGTCCTGTGGAAGAAAGGAGAAGGAAGAGAATGACAGAATACCAGTAGGAGTTGTAGTGTCTGCGGGGGGGAGGTCGTTGGGTTAGGTTAGGTTGGGTCACGTAATCTTGGTTAGGCTAGGTCAAGGTCACGTAATTAAGTCAGGGTAGATAGTAGGGTGTGTCAATTTTGTCAACATGTTAAAAATCAAATTTGGTAGTCAAAATATTGTGCCTCTTTATGTCTAAACTTGAGATTAGCAAACAAAAATGAATTGAAATAACCCTCACCTACATCAATTATACCTTAAAGTTTCAAATATCAGTATTTCAACAAATTAATGAGACTTGATTAGAATTATTCACTTGATATTAACTAATCTCATGTAAGCATATGGATTATGGAGTATTTTATGGTTCTATAGCTTGTGTACAATATGCATGTCAGAACATGAACATGAACAGGCTCTCCGTGTGGGACAGTTTAATTCTTGTTTTGACTTGTACCAAGCGTGAGGATAAGGCGCCCGGCTCACTCTCCTTCTAGATATCATAGACGGTGGTTTGCTCTCATTGCACTTGCACCTACTCTACCAGACGAATTCTACATTTTAATTATTGTAAGTAGGGCATATTGATTGTCGCAGTTACTTATATCATTGTATAAAACATTATGTTCTAAGAAATTATTATGTTATTTCTGTTACAGCATTTTTGATAAACAAATTGATATTTTTTGAAACAACAATTGAATTAGAAACATTGAAATATTTTTCTATTTGTCAGATAGTGTGAAGATGTCAAAATTGAAGACAAGAAGTCAGTTGTCAACCCACTTGAGCCTGCTAGTTGGTAAAGGGAAGGAGCTTCCTGTATCAGAACTTCCAACAGTGAGAGACATGCTAAGATTAGGGTTACTCCTTCGAGAAAAAAATGCAAAGGACAGAAGGAACTATACAGATAAAGAACTCATAAATGACATGATAGTCCCTCTTCTGCATCAATGGACAAAAGCTAATGCACTATTCAAACCACCTGTGATTAATCAGTGTCGAACTATTGAGCTAAAACTAACGAAATTATGGCACAAAGCAGTTGAAACATCACTTGGTAAAGGAAACTTGGCCAGGAAAAATGAATTTCTGCACACACTTGATACTCTGTTTGACATTTTGACCTGCAAGTGCTCCATACAATTATGTTCTGAATCCAACTGTTCTCACTCAGGTAAGAGAGAAAATAATTCCCACATTGATTGTGGTTGTCCTCGTGAAAAGAAGATCCCTGTTTTAGAGCTTGAATTTATAAAGGCACAGAGGACAAAGGCAGAAGGCCAAGGAAGTATGCAAATGGGTTCAATAGATTATTCAGAAACAAAGAAGCAGATTGCTAATGCCAAGAAGAGAGAACAAATCCGAGAGAGGGAACAAAAGAAGAAAATGAAGAGTGAAGAAGCCATCCAAAGAGAGGAAGAGCTGTGTCAAGATGTTTATCACTTCTTTGATAGTTCTTCTGATGAACAGGAAGCAACATCAGATGATAGTTCCAAAGAGCCATCTGAACCTTTACCAAAGAAAATGAAATACAACACAAGAAATATTTCAAACATTGCTTTAGCTAGTATTCGCCACCATGCTGGACTTCGTGAGGCTGCAGAAATTGCAACTGCCGCTTGGATAGATGCAGGCCTCATCAGCCGAGAGGATGTATCTTTGGTGATAGATCATAATAAAATTAGAAGAGCACAAGAAAAAATAATGAAGGAAATATCTGATCAGCATGAAAAAGATTTAAGCGAGGGAGGGCTCTCCTGTCTTTTGTTTGATGGAAGAATAGATGACACAAAAGTTTTGCTAGAAGTAGAGGGAGTGAACAGAAAGTTTCCAGGTCTCATCAAAGAAGAACACTACTCTGTCTGTTCTGAGCCTGGTGGTCGGTTTTTGTTTCACTTTGCTCCCGAAACTGAAGTAGAAGGGAAGAAACATGCAGAGGTCATTGCTGATCATATTTTATGTTGGGTTCAGGAGAGAGGAACTTGGCAGTTCACTGCAGGCTGTTGGTGGAGATTCAACTGCAGTGAACACCGGATGGCAGGGGGGTGTAATGACGCATTTAGAGAAAAAACTAGGAAGAAGACTTGTTTGGATTGTATGTGATTTACATACAGGCGAGCTACCTCTTCGTCATCTCATCCAGGAACTTGATGGTCCTACAAAGAGCAACAACAAGTGGTCAGGTCCCCTTGGCATCATGCTGGATGAAGCAACACAACTAGAAATAAATACAACCTTTCCAAAGGTCGAAGTTGGCCCTCCCCTTCCGGCGTTGTCTGAAGGAGTCATCAAAGATCTCAGCACAGATCAATCCTATGCTTATCGTATTGCCCAAGCAATAAGATCAGGAGAAGTGCCTCAGTCATTGGCTCTCTTGGAGATTGGACCTGTCAGTCACAGCCGTTGGTTAACTACAGCTCTTCGTTTCTGCAGGATTTGGATTTCCAAACACGAATTGAAGGGCAAAGTGCTGAAGAATTTGAGGTTAATTGTTGAATTTATTATTGGAGTTTATCTTCCCCAGTGGTTTAGTGTGAAACTTAATCCTATGTGGGTGGATGGGCCCAATCACCTTTTGTTTCAATTGCAGCTAGTAAGAACACAGAGGAAGGTAGTGAGGGACATCGTGTTACCTGTGGCAAGAAGGTCCGCTTGGTATGCTCGATCAGAAGCAGTTTTGCAAGCAATGCTTTGCAGTCAATGTACCAATCTCCGAACCGAGGCTGTAGAAGTCATTCTAAAGATTAGAGGAACGCTAATAGATGACGACCAGTTGGGAGACTGTTCGTTTCATTCAAGAAAAGTTCCCTCAATAAACGTCAATGCCACCAAATTGTCAGAATTGGTTGACTTGAGTTTGGAAGTCTTAGAGCCACCATTGACAACAAGTCTAACTAGCCAAGAATTGAGAAACCTTAAAGAGACTCCAATGCAGGTGCCGAAGTGGCCTTCCCACACTCAAAGTGTGGAGAGATGTGTGAAAATGGTCACAGAAGCAGCGGGCCATGTTTACAGCCACGAGAGGCGAGAAGGTTACATCAAAGCACAAATAGCAAGCAGACTACTGATGACAAGAAACCAAAGCAAAGAGAGTATGAAGGCATTGGTTACTTTCAAATAGACTACGGATAATAAAATATAATAATTTGAAACTTGAAACAGTAACATGTGTGCAAACGCTGGTTATGTTATAAATTCACAAATATGTACATTTAAAAATCCATTTGATGTAGGTAGGACTTATTATAAAAAAAAATTTATGCCAGAATATTGTTTTGCATGCTTAAAGACTACAATAAATTGCTACCAAATTACTCGATTTTCAATTTAGCCAGTTCACCCCCTAAATTGACACACCCTAGTAGATAGGTCACGTGAGCTGAGTAGACAACACGCTATGACTGTGATTTAATGTTGTTTTTAGGTAACCCTGCCACCCTGTCACCCTGCCATCCTTCCATCCATCCACCCTGCCATCTAACTAGTCTTTCATCCTGCCGTCCATCCACCCTACTACCCACCCACCCAGTCATATGTCACATAACACCGATATAGTTCTACAGTACATTATCACGTACAGTAAGTCAATACCTGCTCTGGGCTACATAATTTATAGAGGGTAACTCAGCCCTTCACCTGTCCATTAGCCTACACCTGTTATGACCCAGGTGACTCACTCTATCACACATGTTCACTTTGATACACCTGTCCTGAGCTGGAGTGAGTCATTCGATTTTCTCTCTCTCTCTCTCTCTCTCTCTCTCTCTCTCTCTCTCTCTCTCTCTCTTCTGTTTTCTTGCCTTAAGCCTTGTGTAAAGATTTGTTTGTGTGTTCAGGTATGTGTATGTGTGTGTGTGTGTGTGTGTGTGTGTATGTGTGTGTGAGTGTGTATGTGTGTGTGTGGTAGCCCCCAGGTGTATGTAAACACAGATAGCACACCTGAGGTTACCTGCTCTGACGTAAACAGTGAATCATTGGCGAGAGAGGGGGAGGAGGGAGGAGGAGGAGGAGAGGGGGTAGAAGGGGAAGAGAAGGAGGATAGGAGAGAGGGAAGAGGAGAGGGATTACGTTCTTTTGTCTCACGTAGTTCCCCTCTCCTCCACCTCTCACTATTACTTAATCCCACACCACCATCCCACACCACCATCCCACACCCACACCACCATCCCACACACCTACGCTGGGTCTCCTGTACAAGCTTTGAGTGTCGTCTCCATGGAAACCTGTTTATTATTGTCCCATCTGTTGTGACGTCAGAGGAACAGCTGATTGAGAGGACGATGTTGTTTCAGTCTAGGTCATATAATGTTGAAGAATTTATATATGGACGGGGTAACATAGAAGTTGGGTCTATGTATGTCTGTGAGAGAGAGAGAGAGAGAGAGAGAGAGAGAGAGAATAGATTCCCTCACCCCTTATGACATTCGAAGGGGATGGGTGGAAAGGGGGAGGTGGTTGAACGTAGTATTGGATCTGACAGTATGTTCATTGATGTCACTCCGTTCATTGTGTACACGATCTTGAAGTGTTCCTTACCTGACCTTACCTGAACTTTCTCTTCCCTTTCCTTCTTCTTCCTCCTCTCCGTTCTCATTCTGCACCATCTTCTTGTCCTCCTCCTCCTTCCCCTCCTCCTCCTTCTCCTCCTTCCCCTCCTCCTCCTTCCCCTCCTTCCCCTTCTCCTCCTCCTCCTTCCCCTCCTCCTCCTTCACCTCCTTCCCCTTCCCCTCCTCCTCCTTTCCCTCCTTCCCCTTCTCCTCCTCCTCCTTCTCCTCCTCCTCCTTCCCCTCCTCCTCCTTCCCCTCCTTCCCCTTCTCCTTCTCCTCCTCATCTTGCCTCGCTCGGAACTCTCAAGAGGTGAACTTTGAATCAAGCTTCACGTTACAGGGAATCACATCTCTTGATCTATCTCGCTCGGTTTCCTCTTAAGAGTCTCGTAAGATAAAATTATCTCGTAATTGGTGTTCAAAATGGCTTTAAATTTGCTCTTATATAAACAAAGAGGTTAATGGTACAAGAGGGTCACAAGATGGTGGCCATGACGACATCTGGCGGCAAAAACAAACAACGGACGAATAACGGACGAATAACGGACGAATAACGAATAATAATGAAAAACAAACAAACAATAAACTAGTAATGAATAATAGTCAGTTTCTGTGCGTAAGTTTTGTCTCTTAACTGGGATCAAGTCGACGTATCTACTGTAAATCAGGAAGAGTCTAAGTGTAAAAATAACGCCATTTTGGATACTATTTGTGTCCATTGAGCTGTCACTACGTCTTTTCATCACCAACGTAGAAATATATTTAAAAAATCCCTTCGAGTGCTTAAAATTGGTATAAATATCTCGGGTTTTTAGTGTTTTACAATCGGGGTTGCAATTGCAGTATCAACAGTTAGAATTCAGCTGTATGTTGCAATGGTAAATCGTGGTACAACAGCTTCCAGGAACAATTACAGCGGCAAATCCTAGAACAATGAACCTCCCAGCGAGCGAGTAATTACCTACCGGGGCTCCACCTTCCCAATGGACAGCTGATGATGTGGTGGCTCATACGTCTGGCAGTGATGGTCGTGTTGTCCTAGGGTGGTGGTGCTGCCGGGTATGAGGGAAAAGTTATTGTTCTCTCTCTCTCTCTCTCTCCTTTTATCTTATCCACTATTCGCTATTCTTCTGCTCCTCTCCTCTGCTCCCTCCTTCCTTCCCTCCCTCTCCCTCCCTGCCCTCCTCCTATCCTCCCTGCCCTCCTCCTACCCTCTCTGTCTCTCCTTGCCCTCCTTCCATCTCCCTAATTCCTTCCCTCCCTTTTCCTCTTTCCCTTCCCGTCCTTCCTTCCTTTCCCTCTTTCTCTCCTTGTGCTCCCTTCCTCCCTCTCCCTCTTTTCTCCCTCCCTCTCTCCCTCAGGGTCACTCCCCCGGGACCACTAGATAAGGTCACCTCCATCACTGGCGTCTCCATCCCAATTACTGTCAAAGGTCAACACACGAGTCACCCTGTCTGAACTGTCTCTCTCTCTCTCTCTCTCTCATCTTCTAGTAGTAGTTGTTGTTATTGTAGTAGTAGTAGTCGTAGAAGTAGTAGTATGCCAATGCTCTAAGGTACGGTAGGACAGTAGAAGGTTTGCTCTCCCAACGCCCGTGTGGCTCTTCCTATGACGTCGATCACGCCATGGTGTGCAAGAAAGGGGGCTTCATATGCATGAGGCATGACGAAGTAAGGGACCTCACAGCAAATATGTTGAAGGAAATATGTCATGATGTCAGGGTAGAACCGACCCTCCTTCCCTTGGACGGTGAGAATTTCCAACACAGGACTTCAAACACATCCAACGAATCCCTTGTTGACGTCAGTGCTCGTGGATTCTGGACGCGGGGACAGCGAGCCTTCTTCGACATCACGATTTTTGACCCCATGGCCGCATGTCACCGTAACTTAGCTCTCGATGCTGCACACAGGAGGAACGAGAACGACAAGATAAGGGCATAGGGGAGAGAATTCAGAACGTTGATCACGGCAGCTTCACTCCTCTAGTGTTCACAACCTCTGGTGGGATGGGACCAAGTGCAAGATGTTTCTACGCCAGACTCGCGGAGGTGATCTCCGAACAGAAGCAGCAGCCCAGAAGTTATGTTACAGCCTGGATGAGATGTCGACTGTCCTTCTCTCTCCTTCGGTCGGCTTTGCTCTGCCTCAGGGGAACGAGAGCTTCTGCCCCTACTCCGACAACAGCTGCAGATATTGACTATGAGGCTACAGTCACTGAATGCCGCATAGATCTGCGGCTCAACTAACTCAACACAGATAGGATAGCTTCTTATGTATTAGGATATTTAATATTAAGGCCACGTAATAAAAAAGTAGTTGTTAAGATAAGCACACACACACACACACACACACACCAGGTGGGGAGGAGATATGTCTACCTGACCCCGGAATACCTGCCATTAATTATTGAATACCTGGGAGCTGGGGTCTTCAAGGCGATAGATACAGTGATAGGTATAATAGTTCCTCTCTGGTTCTTAGTTGTATTTTGGTTAGGTTAGGTTAGATTAGGTTTGGTTTGGTTAGGTTAGGTTTGGTTAGGTTAGGTTTGGTTAGGTTAGGTCTGGTTTGGTTAAGTTTGGTTTCCCTACCACCATCTACCACTATCCAACCACTATCATCATCATCATTTCCTACCAACACCCACCTACCACTATCCCCAACCATCCCCACCACCTACTACCATACTACCACTATCACCACCACCAACTACTATCCCCAACCATCCCCACCACCTACTACCATACTACCACTATCACCACCACCAACTACTATCCCCAACCATCCCCACCACCTACTACCATACTATCACTATCACCACCACCTACCACTATCCCCAACCATCCCCACCACCTACTACCATACTACCACTATCACCACCACCAACTACTATCCCCTACCACCACCACACACTGGGAGTCACTCGGCCCAATATATAATATTTAAACACCTGAAGACCTAATTAACTCTCCGCCAGGTAGATCTCACCTTGACGCTAGTAGTGACGTCACCTTCCGCTTTGTTGATATGTCGGCAATTTTTAAATCCTCATCGACGTGAAGAATCACTGAGACGAAATGCCACCGTGTGTGTGTGTGTGTGTGTCTTCACTCTCATCACTATCACCTGTCTGTTCTTAATTACAAAACGTTCTGTAATACCTGTAACCTGTAGTATATTTTGTAATAACTCTTCACTACCTGTAATATCGAACCAGTGACCTTTAGGACTGAAGAGGAGTATTGTATCCCACTCACCCAATGTACCACGCCCACACACTGCACCACGCCCACTTACCTGGAAGATATCTCACTGGGGTACTGGCCGGCTATCAGCTATTTTCCTAATGTAGTCTCTCTCTCTCTCTCTCTCTCTCTCTCTCAGGTAGCACAGGTGAGCCGGAAGGTAGAGCCGGATTCACGGAGTCAGTCTGTCTGGCTGTTTTTTTAAGGTCAAGCGTCACTGACCAGATTCCTTATCCAGCTTGTACTCGGAGTGTGACGGGAGGGCTGGTAGTGTGACGGGAGGGCTGCTAGTGTGACGGGGAGGGCTGTATTGAATCTATGTTAAGTAAAGATACGTTATTTTCCATTGTATTCTATAAGTAACATCAAGTCTTGTCAGGAAGCGTCGGAATCCATCTTGTAAACAAATGCCGATCGTCTGTACCGTATTTAATCCTCTATAAACGTCGTGATCCAGTAAGAAACAAGGAGGAAAGAGATTTTCTATGGCCACCAGACACGATCAACCCAGATTCCTCCTCGGTGATAGTGTTTTATTTTTGTGTTTACCTTCTACGAGTTCTTATAGGTTCGTATGTTTTATTTAACCCCGTTTTTGGACATAAAACACACACAGCTTAATTATCAAAGCTTAATTCGCTAAGCTTTCCGTTATAACTGTTGATGTGACTGTGAGAACGTTTAGCTAACTGTTTCACTTGAGCTGTCAACAAGAACGGGGGGGATATGATGCGTTCTTGTATCCGCAGGGAAGCCAGAACGGATTATCTCACGAACGTATGAGAATCTAGAGGCGCATTTTTGTTACAGGAGTTTGTGTAATATCCGGAGGCTGTAACGACGTGGAGGAAAACCCCGATGACGAAACAGAATATCCTGTATCTTGTCCCGGGAGGCGGTAAGATATACTTTTGTAGCTGAGTTACTGATTTTTTTTTTTGTACCGGAGATGCTGTGGGTGTTGAGGTCATATTGGTTACAGTTATTTATGTATCTAGATTAAGGTACAGTCTTTGTTATGTAGGTACTGTTGTTACTGTAGGGAGTTACTGTACCTCTGTATTTCTTTGTGTTAATAAACTCTCTGTTTATTTCTACATCTACACACCTACTACACATACATATACACCTACATCCACACACACCCACACACACACGCACACAACACCTCCACAAGAAAACAATAACAGTCGTGACCTCAAATAACCAAATTGACGTCAAAAGAACAAGAAACATTGTAAGAAGCGAGAGGGGGTGGGGGGGGTTGGGGTGGGGGGGTGTTGGGGTGGGGGGCTGGGGTGGAGGGGGGGTTAGGGTGGGGGGTGTTGGGGTGGGGGTGGGTTGGGGTGAGGGGGGTTGGGGGGTTTCCTATGACGTCATGTCCCAATATAAACAAAGAACAGCTGATTGATTGGCCTACCCACACACGTCAACTTGTAAGCCGTCATGAATATAAATAATTCACCCATTTCCTGCCCTTTATATGAGGTTCCTCTATAGTCTCTGTGTTATATGAGGGAGGGAAATGTTTTAGTTGTTATTTAATACCAAGATAGGATATATAGTGAGAACCTCTATATAGCGGACTTCTCTATCCAAATAATCCGTCAGATGAGGTGAAACTCCATAAATATACAGTATAGAATAACGCCATTAAAGTGGTGCATTTTAAAGGCTTCCATCTCAGGTATTAAATGAAACCCTTCCCTCCTCCCCTCCCCCCCTTCTCCTTTCCCCTCCCTTAGACACAGGTGGGTGACCTTGACCCTTGAACCGGACACCCAGGTAACCCCCCCATTAAGGCTTGTGCTGAGACCTACCTGTGTGAGGCTTCCGACTTAAACAAAGGAAGTGAGACCTCTCCCTTGTCTCAGTCTCTACTTAGATCTACTTAATTACCTCACTTATCTACCTGTCTTCTCTACTTAAATCAACTTAATTACTTAATAACTTATGAACTTACCTCACCTTTCAGCGTTCACTTAACTTCAATAATTCGTCTCTTTTTTTCTACTTATTTTTTTCCCATATTAAATAATTCAAGTTTTTATTTTTTCTAGATTTTTTTGGAATTTGTTTTTTATTTGTAATTTTTTTTAATAATTTTGATTTTTTTCATTATATAATTTTTTAAATCCTGTTTTTGTTCAACTGTTCAAGATTTTGTTCAATATTTTGATTTTTTTTCCTGTCTATACAACTTTTCACATTAAGGCGTATAAAGGTGTGTATGTATGTATGTATGTACGTATGTATGTATGTATGTATGTATGTATAATAGCCTCACATATATATCACTGGGGGTTACAAAAAGTCATTATCATCATCATTATTTGTATTATTTTTATAAACAGCAAAAGACGCTTCCATAATAATGCCGTCAGGGGCAGCTAAAGCCGCCCTTACCAGCTATAAGGTGTATCTACCCTTAAAAGGTGTATCTACCCTTAAAAGGTGTATCTACCCTTAAAAGGTGTATCTACCCTTTAAAGGTGTATCTACCCTTAAAAGGTGTATCTACCCTTAAAAGGTGTATCTACCCTTAAAAGGTGTATCTACCCTTAAAAGGTGTATCTACCCTTAAAAGCTAGATGTACCCTTAGCTGGAGACCCTTATTTTAGGGACATCTGCCCCCTGGACCAAAATATTAGGTCTTAAGTAACCATTAGCGCTCTTTAAATCCGTAAGCCAAGACCTGAAAGCTTACAAGCCTTGATAATTATAATCATTTTTGCAAGATTCAACAGAGTCCTGCCATAAGCAACACTCATGCATTATGTCATAGAGCTTGCAATTTACTTAGATAGAATTGACAAAATCTATCAGACTCTTGCAATGTGTGACAAGGTTTCAAGATTACCTTTCAATGTGTCTTAAATCTGATAGAAAAACTCACAAACTCACGGGGTTATGAGCCAGTCTCACAAGGGGGCGACTCACAAACATATGTCACTGAACAATAACTCTTCAATATTAAAACAACCCGGAAATAAACCAGAAAAAAGGGTTTAAATGTTTGTTTTTTTTAGTATTTGTTGTCCTTTTTACAATGTTCTATGGTTTATTTACGTTGTGTCGTATAGCAAGGGATTTATTGATTGTATTGTAGATCAAGACACGTTATCTGATGGTTAGTACTGGAATGATGGGAACCAGATCACTTTAATCAACTCAAACAACACGAATTGATGTGTTCTGATTTCCATATAACACTCAGAGAAACTAACATACTGTAATCTGATCTCCCTACGTAAGTTAAGAGACTAGATCTTACAATCAGATCATCTTACAGCATTTTGCACTGATTGGTACACCATATATCCCCAGACACAAATAAGATATCTTACAATCAGATCATCCTGTATTCTGATTGGTGCACAAAATTCAATGACTTCACATCCTATATTCTGATTGGTACACAAAATACAATGACTTCATACCTTATACATTCAGATCTTTATACATATTCAGAAACACATATTTTACAACTGTTGACCTTTAAACACGTCATTCTAATCATCCTTGACAGAAGGGAATAAATAAACACACCAAACAGTTCTCGGAGATCAGAATAAAGGCCTGTGATTGGTCAAGATCTTAACTACAGCACATCTCTTTAGGGGGGGGGGGGGGGGAGATAAGTGGTATATGGTTACAAGTATTAATTTCCCCTGTGGTGTGTGTAGGTGGTGGGTGGTGGGAGACGGGGAAGGAGGTGTGGGTGGTGGGGTGGTGGGTGGGCAGAGGGTGGGTCCAAAGAAGCACTGCAAGGAGTTAGTTGGTTGGGTTGTCAGGTAGGCAGGTGGGTAGAGAGAGACAGGGAGAGTAAGGGATGTAACCCACACCCATTAGAGGCCAAGCTATAATAGGTCTTAAACGGTCTTACTCTGACGGCTAGCTTTAGATAACACAACATGGAAGATTAGCCTCTGCTGTGGTACTCAAGGAGGGAAGGATCTGACCTCCTCAAACTATTCAACTTTTCATCCAAAAATATAAAAATCTTACATGAATAAAACATCTTACTGAGGATTATAAACATCGATTATATCAAGAACAGAACATCTACAGTTATTACATATATATACAGAGTGTCCCATAAATTATTCCCCTAAAACAATATACTCTCATGACTTAATCAGGGTAATCATTTATGGACACCCTGTATGTCTTTCTCTATACGTTTAATAACATATATATATATATAATTAGCATAAAAGAATAATAGCATTTAAAAAACTTATATGAGAATTAATGTGGGTTTCTTAATGTTAATGAACAGATCGCCTTTATTAGAAGCTGGTAGATGGCTTAAAGTGGCCTATCAGAAGCGACCTTAAGAAGAATCAATTGTAAATTCTAATTCGCTTTTTCTCTACATTACAGAAAGTTCAAATCTTTTCACTAGCGACACCTAAAGTTACAGTAATGGGTATTAATTATATTTTCTGTATTTTTATTTCATTTAAAACTACAGAAAATTCAGAAAAAAAGATATTCTCTTGTATTTCTGTTCTGTATCTGTTATTTCTGTTGGGTGGAAGCATGAACAGAAATCGCCTCTGAGTATGGGAACACTTGGTAGGTACACAGACTCTCAAGCCACAGTATTTATCATCGTATTGTTTCTATACTAAGGTAAATATTGTTGGTCAGATGAGTCCCCAATTCTAAGAGGTAATAGTTCTATAGGTACCCAGTCTTAATGGGTACCTATTAGGATTTGTCCCTTATTGAAATTGGACAACAATCTAAATGGTTTCAAATTGGGGCCCATTAGAACTGGGCCCCATTAGAACTGAACCACAATCTTGATGGTTTCATATTAGGGCTCCATTAGGACTAGGGCCCCATTAGGACTAGGGCCCCATCTGACCAATAGCCCCCAAGTCAAGAGCAAACAAATCCTCACCACAACAACAACCACGCAAGACTGACATACTGGTACCGAACTGTGAGGGCAACAACCACACAAGACTGACATACTGATACCGAACTGTGAGGGCAACAACCACTCAAGACTGACATACTGATACCGAGCTGTGAGGGCAACAACCACACAAGACTGACATACTGATACCGAGCTGTGAGGGCAACAACCACACAAGACTGACATACTGATACCGAGCTGTGAGGGCAACAACCACACAAGACTGACACACTGATACCGAGCTGTGAGGGCAACAACCACACAAGACTGACATACTGATACCGAGCTGTGAGGGCAACAACCACACAAGACTGACACACTGATACCGAACTGTGAGGGCAACAACCACACAAGACTGACATACTGATACCGAGCTGTGAGGGCAACAACCACACAAGACTGACTTACTGATACCGAACTGTGAGGGCAACAACCACACAACAGCAACAGACCCAGATTGCTTCTTTCTCAATCCTGACTGTCTGGTCTTTGGTATACACAGACAGTCGTTCGAAATGACAATGACGCCGCTGTTCGAATGACTGGCACTTTACATTGATAAATACAACGACTATTCGAAGCTGTTCAAGATCATTTTTATCGTGTGAAGCTTCGAATATGAACACTAGCTGTTCGAAATTTTTAATAAACGTTCGAAATTATCAGATGTTCGTAATTTCAAGACAAAAATTGCTATCTGAATGACATCACTTGTTCGTAGTGACAGATGAACCAATGAAATGTCCATAAATTTCACAACAAGCTTTTTAGTAACATTTCAATCCAATCAAATGTTCGTAAATTATGCCACAAGCCTTTCAGCAAGTTCTTGACCAATCATATTCGTCACAAATTATGCAACAAGGTTTTTAGTGGCCCTGAGTGGAGAAAAACAACTACCAAGTTAATTTGAAACTAGTCGTATGTTTAGGGATGAAAGTGACACAGTTTAGGGGGAAATAAATTAGTTTAGGGAAAAACGAATCCGTTTAGGGGAAAAATTTGTTTTAGGAAACATTAGTTATGGTCACTGTTGTTAGTGTATTTAAAAACAAACATAGTGACTTTATATTTTTCAAACATTTATCCCTTGATGTTTTTGGCTATATTGGCGCAATCTTGGCTATATTGGCGCAATCTTGGCTATATTGGCGCAATCTTGGCTATTTGGGCGTAATCTTGGCTATTTGGGCGTAATCTTGGCTATTTGGGCGTAATCTTGGCTATATTGGCGCAATCTTGGCTATATTGGCGCAATCTTGGCTATATTGGCGCAATCTTGGCTATATTGGCGCAATCTTGGCTATATTGGCGCAATCTTGGCTATATTGGCGCAATCTTGGCTATATTGGCGCACTCTTGGCTATATTGGCGCTATCATGGGCTATTTTGGCGCTCTTCTTGACAATATTGGTAGAAATACATTTATGACGCTACAATGGTGCTGTTGGACTACAATGGTGCTGTTATTAACTACACTGAAGCGGTTACTGCAAACTACTTTGGAAATAAAGCAAAACCTCTATTTAACGAACTTTATAGAGATGAAAGTCCATTATATCGAGGGTCCATTAGACGTGGAAGCTCCATCTAACGAACTATATAAAGATGAAAGTCCATTATATCGAGGGTTCGTTAACTGTAAAAAAAAGCCCCACAATGAAGAGAGAAGTTCCTTATATGGAGGTTTCTATTCTTACATTAAATTTATTCATAATTAATAAAAAATAAACAATTCTCTTATCGTTTATTAATTTGTTTTACCTGATCAAAATTATTTAATTCTTAAGTATTTTCTTTATTAATTATTATTGTTGTTAATTATTATAAATATTTTAGCATTTTTAATATTTTTTTATTTATGAGAAAAAACATTACGTGTTTTTTCTTCTCAGTTAGGGAATAAAGTGCTATACTTCTTGTGGCATTATAAGCGAAATTTAGTTCATTACCTCTGGTCTTATCAACCTTATAAAAATTTCTACTGAGTCGTTCTTAAACTAAATATCTTGTGGCATAATTCACGTGTTATTTATAAACGTTTAAAAGTCCATTGTCAAACGTTTGTTCACCTGTTCAAACCTCTACACCAGATGTTCACATACCGTAGAGTCGTGGTATCTGTGTTCATGTGAGTCATATTAGTTCAGGTATAATAATTTGTTCTTTCTGTTATATTTATTTTATTATGTTTCTCTCTATCGTGATATAATTTATGTATAATTGTATTTTTATATCAATTATTTTATCATTATTTGTGGTTTAATTTATTCTCTTTTCTCTAAGTTTATTTCTCAGTAATTTTTCAGTCTTGGCAACAGTGATTATTTCATTTTTTTTTCCAAATATTCAAGTTTAGTTCCCGTAATAGACTAATGTGCTGCTAATTACCACAAAGTTGTTCATTAATTACTAAGTCAAGTCGTTACCAAACTCTCAAAATATCTTACAAAATAAGTATTGCCAACATGGGCTAGTAAGGTCTCTTTAATATATTATGTTTAACAAAATTACACAGATACATCATCAAGTGTTGCCAACATAAGGTGATACAAAATGTTGCCAATATCTGCTTGCAACATAACCCGTTCTCTGGATCAATAACTCCTGCTATCCTTAGTTGCAGCTGCAGTAAGGATGTCTTTCGTTAAATACTAAATTATTATAATCCTTCTGTGCAACTATAGCCCAAAAAAATAACACAACCAGTGCCAGGCAACACTCAAGTAACGCACCAGGGCCAGGCAACACTCAGTAACGCACCAGGGCCAGGCAACACTCAGTACCATACCAGGGCCAGGCAACACTCAGTAACGCACCAGGGCCAGGCAACACTCAGTAACATACCAGGGCCAGGCAACACTCAAGTAACATAACAGTGCCAGGCAACACTCAGTAACGCACCAGGGCCAGGCAACACTCAGTAACGCACCAGGGCCAGGCAACACTCAAGTAACATACCAGGGCCAGGCAACACTCAAGTAACATACCAGTGCCAGGCAACACTCAGTAACGCACCAGGGCCAGGCAACACTCAGTAACGCACCAGGGCCAGGCAACACTCAGTAACACACCAGGGCCAGGCAATTCAGTAACGCACCAGGGCCAGGCAACACTCAAGTAACATACCAGGGCCAGGCAACACTCAGTAGCACACCTCCTGTGACTTAGTTCAGCAACACTAATTATTTTACACGATATAAAACTCTCCAAATATCGTCGTCATCTTTTTCCAATTATCTAAGGAGTTTGTATTAATCATCTAAGGCAAAAATGAACCTCTTCTTCATATGTAGCAGTTGACTATATAAGTTGTGTTGGAGTTATTAAATAAAGGTATTTTACTCTACCTGGGCTAAATATGGCGTAACTCCTAAGATGTTTTTATATAGATAAACTTGTCTACAGTGGTCTTAATTGTTTATTTAATGTTTCAGAGTCACCTGTAGAGTGGACAGGTGTGGACGACCATTAACAGCAGGTATGTAAACACAAATTGTATATAGGCATTACTAGTATAGAGGGGGTTAGCACTCTCTTCACCCCGACAGGTTTCACCCCATAAGGTTATATAATTAAAATATCGATGTTAATTATGTATCATATTTTGGCATGACTTTATTTATGAAAATGATAAATAAATGCTAAAATGAATGGACATGATTTCTTACATAAAGACCTTCATAGTCTAGTGTAGATTATGACTCACAAACTGTCACGTAACCCAAAGAGGGAAATATATATAATATATATATCATGGTAGTACAAAATGTGGCCTTGAGAGGGCCAGGAAGAGGCTGGTGTACGTTACCTCAACCACATCAAAACACTGCTCCTCAAATACTGTGACCAAAACAACAGAGAAGCCTAAGTATATACAGTAAAAATGAGCTTCATCTCTACATTATTATGTGTTTACATGTAAAAGAAATAAACAGTCTCTGAAGGGCGACTAGCAGCAATATGTTGACATCTTAAGACAGTGTTTATATTTTTATGTTCTTTTTGTGATGATGTAGCGTAATGGGCGATGTTGTTTTGTTTATCAAGCTGGCCGGTCTACTGACTCGCTGCTGCTCAAGTTGTATAAACAAACAGCTGTACGAGAAGGCTACTGGGAGATGATATTTGGAGGCAGACTCTTCCATCCCAACAACATCTTGACTGCCGGGTGGTGGTGTGTGTCACGGTGATCCACACACACACACACACGCACACACACATAAAAGTCTACATTCACGGCCTCTTGTTTGCTTACTTGCTTCCGGAGTCGTCCAGACAGACACACGGACACCGTGCGGGAATCAGTTCGCCACACCGTGAGTCAGTTCACACAATCACAATCTTGCGCACAATTTCGTGATGCCAATTTTTTTTTTGTTTCTGGTGTCGTACCCACCAGGGGGCCATCACCAGTTGTCTCCCAGACGACGACCTACGGTGCTCTAGCGGAGGACCAAGCGGCGCAGCTCCTCTACTGACGCAGCTACAGCAGGGGCGGGCGAAAACAGCGGCCGAGGCGTCAAGAAAGAGGTGGGAGTCCTACGGGTGGGTGGTCTGACGGCCTCCATGGAGATAAACAACGAGGAAGGAGCTGCGAACATCCCTCACGGGATAAGGGGTGAGATTCAGGCTGGCCTGAGCGTGGCGGAGGTCGGTGGTTAGAGAGGCGGTCTCTTGGGCTCCTCGGCCAGGTTGAGGGAGGGCACGACCAGGGAGAGACTCTTCTTGAGGGTTCCCTTAGTGGCGGGCTGTGGGGAGCCTTCCTCCATGGGTGAGTCATCGTCGTCGTCCTCCACCGAGCTGAGGGTGATGCCTGGGTTTAGTAAGTCGTCCTCGATGCTCATGTCAGAGAGGCGTTCGAGAAGCACCTTCTCGCTGACGAGACCCTTCTTCCTGTAGCCCTTGACGTGTTTGACCTGGCCGTTGACCTGACCAGAGCTAGAGTTGAGCTGGTTCTGTTGGTTCTCCGTCTCGTTAGCCATCACTGTGGACGCTGCTGGTGGTGTCAGTGTGATGGGGTGACGGGAGACTCCCGACCAAAGTGCAAGGCGGGTGATGAAGTTAGTGATGAGTGGCGACACTCACTGCTGGTTTGTCACTGCGCCCTAACACTGCTCTACTGTCCACTTTCACAAGGCTTGGCTCAGGCAGGAGACCTCGAGTGCCGGGAGAACACGTGTATCCGGTACGAGGTTGTGTGTGTAACTGGGTTGTGAGCGGGACGCGCGGTGTTATATACCAGCGGTGGGCGTCGTGCAGCTGGTGGCTGTGGTTGTAGCTACGGCCGGCGAGTGACTGAAGGCTGCGCGGTGACGCGGGAAGGCAGGTGGCGCTGGGCGGGGGGATCAGGGGGTTGTCCCTCCTTACTGACACGTGCGCAGAGCTGGCGGGCCTGCTGGGTTCCTGCTGGCTGCCTGTTGGGGGGTGGCTGGCGAACTGTTCCTCCCCCGGATTTTGAAGTAGTGGGCGTGTTAGGTGTTGATGAGTGGGAGTAGTTCTCACCGTCACCGTGAACAGTGTCCCGGGGTGGACTGGGAATGGGTCAAGTGGCTGGTCTGGGGTAGGAAGGCGGGTCTGTGGGGGTGGGGGAGTGATGGCGAGGGGGACCTGTGGGGTTGGCTGAGGCTGTGGTGGGGCGCTGCGGCTGTGTCGTGGTACTCGCTGCACACACAGCCGGGAGTTCTGAATTAGGAGAACCCCGCACAGCGCTGCGGCAGAACCTTTCTCTTGAACTTTGGTGCCGCTGCAAGAGTTGTAGGAGCTGACCCTGGGATGGTGAGGCGGCCGGGGCTGAGTGTCACACCTCCCTACTCTGTGACTCTGGCTGTGCTTGCCGCTGTGGTCACGTTGGGCGGCCACGGGCGTGCGGGCGGGTGTGATCTGGTTATTTCTCGTTATGGCAGCAGGTCTGGGCGGTCTTGGGGCTTCCTTACGGCGGTGTCGTGTGCTGAGGTGCTCATCCACCTCTACCAGGTAGCGTCGGGCACGGCGCTCGCTGTCCTCTTTAGGGCAGTGTCTCCAGGTGTGTCGAGCTCTAACACTTAAGCCAGTAATGTGCAGCCCCGCAAGTGAGGGCGCCTCGCTGGCCGCCTGTGTCTCTCTACTTCTCGGGAACCTGGATACAAGTTTTACACGACGCTGGATCTGTCTGCTGAGATGTGTGACCCGCTGACTCTCTGGGTTATATACCTGACTCTGGGTATCCTTTGAGTCATCTGAGGGACGTGACTCACCGCCAGGGTGTTCCTCAGACGGTGAGGCTTCCTCCCCCTCTTCCCTCCCAGATCTTGAGGAAGCCGCCGTCCCCGCTGCAGCCTCTCGGTCGCCTCCTTCATTGGCCGTCTCGGGTGATGACGCCATTATCATCAACGCCGCCTCATTGGATTGCTTCCCATATGGCGTCACGACCCCGAGGCAGTGTTCGCTCGGCCACTGGTCTGGGAAATGATGACGAGGCCGTGACGTGGTGGGCATGTGGAGGTAGTGACGTCAGTGGGGCAGGGGGGAGAGAGAGCGTCCTCCAGGGTGTGAGAGGGCAGACGAGGTCAGGATGAAGGTGTGTGACGCACTCGGCACCATCACGCACACTTCCTGCGAGACACAAAGCTTATCAGCACCACACTTCCGCCTTACACTACCACACTCAACTAGGGTGACCTGGGCATAACTAGTGTGACCTGGGCATAACTAGGGTGACCTGTGCATAACTAGGGTGACCTGGGCATAACTAGGGTGACCTGGGTATAACTAGTGTGACCTGGGCATAACTAGGGTGGTTATGTGTACAAGTTGTGACGTCATAATGTACAGTGAGTCTGGGTAATAATAGAGTACATGTACTCAGATGTGTACTTGTTATTTGCTGTTATTTATACAGTGATGGTGAGAATAAAGTCATCGTACTCAAGGGGTTAAATCATCATATTCAAAGGGTTAAATCATTGTACTCAAGGGGTTAAGTCATCGTACTCAAGAGGTTAAATCATCATACTCTGGGGTTAAAATCATCATAACTACCTTTCCACATCATTACATCACACTAACGACCTTAATACACAATCATCTATACAAGCACTCATATCCACACAACTCCCTTAGTTAAACCAACAGGAAAACCGCATCGCTTATTGACCCCTTTTGCTCATTAACCCCCCCCCACCTCTACCCTCCCCCTCCTCATCCCATCTTCCCCTCCCACACCCCCCACCTCACCACTCCCCGTTTCCCCTACTAACCCCTCCTTTTTATGTCAGCATACACCATAACTATCATAGTGCCTTCTAGTGCCACATGAGACTTACGTAAGCTCATCAGTGCCAGAGAGTGCCAGTGTGGCTTCCTAGGTTATCAAGCTGTGCCACATCGACTTGTATTGGGTGTTTATAAAGTCCCTTGATGTTTGTGTTTATAAAGTCCCTTGATGTTTGTGTTTATAAAGTCCCTTGATGTTTGTGTTTATAAAGTCCCTTGATGTTTGTGTTTATAAAGTCCCTTGATGTTTGTGTTTATAAAATCCCTTGATGTTTGTGTTTATAAAGTCCCTTGATGTTTGTGTTTATAAAGTCCCTTGATGTTTGTGTTTATAAAATCCCTTGATGTTTGTGTTTATAAAGTTCCTTAATGTTTGAGGCAGAGGGGATTAAGTCATCGTCCTCAAAGGGTTAAACCATCGTCCTCAAAGGGTTAAATCATCGTCCTCAAAGGGTTAAATCATCGTCCTCAAAGGGTTAAATCATCGTCCTCAAAGGGTTAAATCATCGTCCTCAAAGGGTTAAATCATCGTCCTCAAAGGGTTAATAACACAACCTAAATTATACATAACAGAAATACATAAAATACAATATTACGAAATAAAGGCCTGAAAATAGCCGCTGTAATTAACAACATTAGCCTTAAAATACGTCGCCTAATGGTAATAATTATGTTAAAAATAACCCCGACCACAGTATCTACACGGGAAATTTATAAATATTCATAGTATATAAACGGGGGGTAATGTGTATAGATTCAATGTATATATAGCTTAGGTTAGGTTAAGTTTATATAGGGGTGAGGTTAAGCAAAGTACGTGTGTGTGTACTTGACTCCCACACACACACACACTTTAATGCATGATCAAGGCAGAAATAAACTCCTTTAGTCATGCAGTCTCTAAATATATATATTCATACCTTAAAAATAAACACTGGCAACCCCTCACGCCCACACACCTGTACTTAAATAAGACCCAGTGACTCACCTGTTAATTAAGGCGACTATAGACTCATTGATTCATCTACTTTCGTTTGAAGACTCACTGATTCACCACATATTATCACTATTATATTTCTTAGCGTTTTTTAGCCTAATTTAAGCTATAGATATATTCCCCACCAATCTCTTAGCTTTTGGTGACGCTAAATGTCTCTTTTAATATGTTTTATAGCCTTAGGAGCTATAAATATCACCAATATAGCTGTTAGCCTTACTCCAAGTTAGAAATATCCCCACCATGGTTGAAACTTATCCACATTATAGCTTTTAGCTTAAGTGATCCGCTTTTAGCTTGGATTAACACGGCCGACCTTTACTGCTTCTCCCTCACTGTCTTATCTCTACGCCAGGGGGTCTTCTTTATCTTCCGCCAGGCGAAGATAAGACAGCGACGTAATGTAGAATGTGCTGAGTGGCGGAAGTGCGTTATTTATGCGTCATTTGCGTCGGTTTGAGCTGATAGCGACGTGCTTGATGACGCTGTCTTAGGAGGCGAATTATGGCGGGGGAAAAACGCGGGAATCAGTGGGAGGTTTGGCGCTCTGGGGGAAATTGTCAGGGAAAAAAGAGAAAATCGATGGAATTGGCGGGAAAAAAGGGAAAAAAAAAATCATTAAAATTGGCGGGAAAAAAGGAAAACAAAACAATGGAATTTACGGGAAAAAAAAATACAGTACCTCAGATATTACAGGTAAATACAACCACAGGTACAGTAAAGAGTGTCAGTAAAACACTTCTCCTTCACCTACCTAGTGTTATCAGGTAATTGAGATGATAACTTAAATTAGGTTTTCTGAGACATACACAGAGACCTAAATGTTATAGACCCTGACCTGACCTGATTAAACTCTCAGGGTCTTTAATAGAGTGATTTTGGTCAGGGTAGAGGAGTCCCCTTTAAAGTTTAGGGTCGTTAGTGTTAGGTCATCAAGCTCTTAAGTAGTTTTCAGGGTCTACAATAATAATGATGATGATGGATGATGATGAGGTGTTATGTAGCATTATCATTAACTCGTCTCAGTATTGACAGACACACGTTCAGAAACACAATCTCAGCCAAGGTGTGTGTGTGTGTGTGTGTGTGTGTAGAACCTTACATAGACCAACATTGTGTATAACTCTGAAGAACATCGAGGAGCATAATAGAGGGTTACAGAACATTATAGAACCTTGCAGAACAATCTAGAACATTATAAAACATCTCTGAACATAAAAATAATAACATTTCCATCCCTAGTAGAACAATGCATAACATTTCAGAACATTTGAAACCAATATTGAACATTTTAGACCGATTTAAACCCTTTATATATAACTTCAGAACATTTTAGAATACTGAGCAACACGATAGAACAGTCAACACAAGTAGAACCTTCTAGAACACACGTGGTAAAGGAGGGAAAGAGGGAGGGGCTGGGGAGGGGCTGGGGGGGGGGGCGGGTCGGTCCATGGGAAAACACGTGACGTCATCACCAGCTGATTAATGTCAACAAGACCGGACAAGACTGGCCTTTGAGACACCAGGAACGGAAATAGTGTGTTTGTTCGTCTGTTGGGTCTGTTGTGTGTGTGTGTGTGTGTGTCTGTTGTGTGTGTGTGGGTCTGTTGTGTGTGTGTGTGTGTGTGTGTGGGTCTGTTGTGTGTGTGTGTGTGTGTGTGTGTGTGGGTCTGTTGTGTGTGTGTGTGTGTGTGGGTCTGTTGTGTGTGTGTGTGTGTGTGTGTGTGTGTGTGTGAGTCTGTTGTGTGGGTCTGTTGTGTGTGTGGGGGGGGTCTGTTGTGTGGGTTTGTTGTGTGTGTGTGGGTGTGTGTGTGGGTCTGTTGTGTGTGTGTGTGTGTGTGTGTGTGTGGGTCTGTGTGTGTGTGTGGGTCTGTTGTGTGTGGGTCTGTTGTGTGTGTGTGTGTGTGGGTCTGTTGTGTGTGTGTGTGTGGGTCTGTTGTGTGTGTGTGTGTGTGTGTGTGTGTGTGAGTCTGTTGTGTGTGTGTGTGTGTGTGGGTCTGTTGTGTGTGTGTGTGTGGGTCTGTTGTGTGTGTGTGTGTGTGTGTGTGTGTGTGAGTCTGTTGTGTGTGTGTGTGTGTGTGTGGGTCTGTTGTGTGTGTGTGTGTGGGTCTGTTGTGTGTGTGTGTGTGTGTGTGTGGGTCTGTTGTGTGTGTGTGTGGGTCTGTTGTGTGTGTGTGTGGGTCTGTTGTGTGTGTGTGGGGGGGTTTGTTGTGTGTGTGTGTGGGGGGGGGTCTGTTGTGTGGGTCTGGTGTGTGTGTGTGGGTGTGTGTGTGGGTCTGTTTTGTGTGTGTGTGGGTCTGTTGTCTGTTGTGTGTGGGTCTGTGTGTGTGTGGGTCTGTTGTGTGTGTGTGTGTGTGTGTGTGTGGGTCTGTTGTGTGTGTG
>CAUDMG010000586.1:197500-487500 GCA_958450375.1 Homarus gammarus
TCTCTATCTGGTCTCTAGCTCCGCCCACAACTTCATAATCAACCAATGAGAGCCAACTAATTCACTTGTACTCATGACCACGTCTCTATCTGGTCTCTAGTTCCGCCCACAACTTCATAATCAACCAATGAGAGCCATCTAATTCACTTGTACTCATGACCACGTCTCTATCTGGTCTCTAGCTCCGCCCACAACTTCATAATCAACCAATGAGAGCCATCTAATTCACTTGTACTCATGACCACGTCTCTATCTGGTCTCTAGCTCCGCCCACAACTAAGTAATCAACCAATCAGATCCATCCAATTCACTGACGACGCCTCTTACATACATACATGCATACATACATACATACATAATAAATATAGACCATAGACCATAGATATTATCATACCTGTGGACTACCTTACATGACAACAGGCCAGGAAGCCACTCAGGTAAAACCAGCAATGTGTGAACTAACTTGAGTCACCTGTGTGTGTGTGTGTTGAAGTGATGTTCTTTGATACGACTCTATGTAGGTATGTGGGTGTGTAGGTATGAAGTATCGTGTGTATGTGATTTTGTAGTTATGTATTACTGTAATGAGAATACCTGTAGACCTGTAATTAATCTACCTCCATTACTGTAACACCTGTATTGTTACTGTACCTGGACACAACATAACTCTTATCATTACTGAATCTGTAAGTCACTGTATCCACCTGTCTACCTGTAATCCCGTCCACCTGTCTACCTGTAATCCCCTCCACCTGTCTACCTGTAATCTCCCCACCTGTCTACCTGTAATCCCCTCCACCTGTCTACCTGTGTCTCACCTGTAATTGGGTTTACCTACACGTGAGGCAGCAGGTGACCACGTGTAAGGCCAGCTGGTGTCATTAGTTCCCTCTGGTGAATGCATTAAGGCAGGGAACTAGACTATACCGGCTGCCTGGTGAAGATGGGCGGTGAGGAGCCGGAAGAGGAAGGAAGGAAGGAGGGAAGGAAGGAAGGAAGGAGGAGGTAGAGTCTTCATCCATCGTAAAGTTATGTGATTTATTGTAGAAAATTCGAAGTTACAGAACAGACAGACAGATGTAGAGCGTGTTAGGTGGGCGTGAACGAGGGCTGTGGGCGTGAACGAGGGCTCATGACGACCTCTGGCCTCCTGTAGATGTGAATGTAGGTCAACTGTATGTGAGGGTGTGAGGGGGGTGGGGGTGGGTGTGAGGGGGGTGGGTGGGGGGTGGGGGCGGGTGTGAGGGGGGTGGGGGTGGGTGTGAGGGGGGTGAGGAGGGGTGTGTGGGGGTGGGCTGTTGTTGACAATAAATACTTTCTCTCACCCAAAAATGTGAATGAGGTTAAGTATTTATTAAGAAGGAAGTCCTTGTTGTCTTACCCCCCCCCCCCCCCCCACCCACCCCTCCATGATGTCTGCCACCCTGATACTCTGCCACCCTGCCACCCAACCATCCTCCTACCCTGCCATCCACTCTCAGCGGACCCAAAGGTGATCCACAGAATTACTTTAATTATCTCCAGGTAAGTAAGAGACAGCTCTTCCAGGTACCAGCCCACACACACACACACACACAACTCATATTAAGTAGGTCATATATTATCATCCCTTTCCTTTTATAAGTTACTAAATATTCACTTTCTTTCCCCCTCATAAGTAGTTAAGTATTCAGGCGACTAATATAAGTGTCTGTTTATATCCAGGGCGAGAGGAGGGGGCCGGGTGGGGGTGAGAGTGTCGAGGTTCTGCATGAAATCTCAGGTGAACCCGGCACCTCTCCTCTGACGTCACCATCCAGGAATGTTGACAGCTCAGTGACGTCATTAACCAGGTAAGAGGAGAATATCGACAGTGCAAAGTAGTCAGTATTGTTGTTGGTGGTGGTGGTGGTAGTGGTGGTGAAAGTGGTGGTGGTAGTAGTTGTTATGGTAGTAGTTGAGGTAATGGTGATAGTGGTAGTAGTAGTTGATGTTGATGTCACGTGATCGTTTTTCCATCCGGGGAGGGTAGGGGGGGGGGGGAGGGGGATTATTATTATTATTTATGAAGTATTTCCGTATCAAACTCTTTCTTTAGGTGTGTGTGTGTGTTTGTGTGTTCGCCTTAGATACATAACATAGTATCGTGGTGTGTGAGAGAGGAGTGACGAGGGTGAATGCACAAAAATAACACCGACCATTCCCCCCTTGACGTGTACCGAGGCAGATCTATTTACAATCTGTTGAGTGACTACGGGACTAAATCATTTATGACACCAGATAAAGCGAATCAACCTAACCTCTCTCTTTCTTTCTTTCTTTCTCCACCTTGCGACGTCACACACTCTTATCTATATATAAACCAGTTGTTCGTGCTCGTACTCTCTCTGGTGACGTAAATATGACTTACTCTGCTTACTTATGGCGTCAGGACGCTCGTCATTCCATATTTTGCCAAGAGCTAATCATATCTCAAGTGACCGCCTCTATTTACCCACGCATTAAGGGTTATTTTGGGGGCCATAATGGATAGCACTGTGTTCTCTTCTTGCTATTTATTGTGTGGTGTGGGCGTGTGGTACTGATGTTTAAACACACACTCACACACGACAGTATATTGCGTGTGTGTGTGTCAGTAAGACTACACCTATGCTCATGAGGGGCCCATACACCTGCCGGGTCATTAAGGAAAGTGCACAGGTAGATATAAAACACTCTACACTATGCCCTCAGTACACAACGCACTATACTCGACAGCCTTCACTTCTACATTTACATCTGGGTTAATTGGGATCGAACCACTATACCCTTAGGACAGAACATGAATGCAGTATCCACTCAGCCACAGCAGCCCACCATTTCCTCCTAGTGACATATTTTCCTGAATATCTTAAGGACTAATTTATCAATATCAAATGATCTGCTAAGAGAAACTGATATACAAAATGGCGGTGAAACTATCCAGAGACTGTGATAGCTTAATTAAGATCATTTATTTATGAACTCATTGTATGGCAACACCGGATACATACGGTTGCCAGGTATTGGATTAACACTAAAGAGGTTTCCCAATGACGCCCTTCCGTGATGAGCGCATAAGGGTGACTGACTCTGAAGTGACCAACACAGTCAATCACCCTTACACTCTTGTCACGGGAAGTCTTCTCTGTGTAACATTCTTATTATCTGTTTATCTTATCTTTGTTTTATTCTTTATTTGCCTTTTTCCGTTTATTTGTGTTTGTTTTTATTTAATTATTATTGGTTTAGGTTAATTTAGCGTTGGGTTAATTTAGCGTTGGGTTAATTTAGCGTTATGTTAGGTTAGATTAGGTTAAATTACCGTTACGATGGTTAATCTTGAGGTAAAATATGCTAGGGTGTCTAATCTTCAGGTGATCCCTATATTTTGTACCTGTAATAATATCCTGTACTTGAATAAACTCACTGTAACCACCTTATATATGATAATCCGGTTAAGTGGGTCATTTTACACACGCTACAGCCGGTTATTGAAGCCTTCGGTTAATGAATTATATAGAAAAGTTAAGAAAGGCGAAAATCACTTACTTGGTTTCTATCAGAACCTAACAAGACAGGTAAAAACAGAAATTAGGAAAGCAAAGAGAAATTATGAAATCAAGGTAGCAAACGAATCGAAAAATAACCCCAAAGCTTTTTATCAACTGTTTAAATCAAAGGTTAGAGATACAATAGGTCCCCTTAAAACTACGACAGGAGAAATGACTGATGATGAGTTAGAAATGTGTAGTACGTTAAATAGTCATTTTCCTCTCCGTATTCACAAATGAAAACCTAGCACAGTTTCCAGAAGTTCATAAGGTATATAACGACAGTATAGAAAATATGTTGATGAATATCAATATTACTAGTAACGATGTGCTTAAAGTAATTAACAAACTGAAGCCTCATAAATCGCCTGGTCCAGACGAGGTATATGCTAGAATATTAAAAGAATGTAGAGATGAGTTGAGTAATCCATTAGCAGTTTTATTTAATAAGTCATTAGAATCGGGCCTAGTGCCAGAAGCTTGGAAACTTGCAAATGTAGTTCCGATTTTCAAAAAGGGTGATAAATCAATTGCATCAAATTACCGTCCCATTAGTCTCACGTCAATCATAGGCAAGTTGCTAGAGTCAATTATTGCTACAAAAATCAGAAGCCACCTTGAAACATTCAACTTAATTCATTCTTCTCAGCACGGGTTCACCCAGGGACGTTCTTGTCTCACAAATTTGCTTAGCTTTTTCTCAGAAGTATATGAAGCGGTAGATAATGATAAGTCATATGATATAATTTATTTAGATTTCAGTAAAGCATTTGATAGAGTCCCTCATGAGAGATTGATAAGGAAGGTAGAAGCACATGGAATAGGTGGATCATTATTAAAATGGATTAGGTCATGGTTAACTGGTAGGAAACAAAGAGTCAGCATAAATGGATTAAAGTCAGACTGGGGTGCGGTCAAAAGCGGAGTTCCCCAGGGATCTGTATTAGGCCCTCTGCTGTTTGTTATATTCATTAATGATCTTGATTTAGGCATAACTAGTAGGATTAGTAAATTTGCAGATGATACCAAAATGGGGAGAGTGATAAATTCAGACAGTGACTTTGAACACCTTCAAAGAGATCTAGATACCTTACATGAGTGGTCAGTAGACTGGCAAATGAATTTTAATACTGATAAATGCAAGGTACTACAGATAGGGAAGACGAATACAAACGTTAAGTATAAACTAGGTAACACGGAAATAGAAAACTCAGTTTGTGAAAAAGATCTAGGTGTAGTTGTTAGCAACGACTTGAAACCTAGAAAACAATGTATTAGCGTTCCCAACAAGGTAAACAGGATTCTTGGGTTCATATCTAGGTCTGTGAGTAACAGAACTGCTGACGTTATCTTGAAACTTTACCTAGCAGTAGTGAGGCCACACATGGATTATGCGGTTCAGTTCTGGTGTCCTTATTATAGAATGGACATAGATTCTTTGGAGAGAGTACAAAGAAGAATGACAAAAATGATCCATAATATTAGAAACCTTCCATATGAAGAAAGACTGAAAAGCTTAGGCTTGCATTCATTAGAGAGGCGTAGAGTTAGGGGAGATATGATAGAGGTGTACAAGTGGGTGAGTGGGATTAACAAGGGTAAAACGGAAGATGTTCTGAAGCTCAGTAATAACGAAATAACTAGAACAAATGGCTTTAAATTAGATAAATTCCGGTTCAGAAAGATATAGGCAAGCACTGGTTTGGTAATAGAGTTGTGGATATGTGGAATAGGCTACCGAGTGCTATAGTAGGATCGGGGACGCTAGGGAGCTTCAAGACGAAGTTGGATAGGCACATGGAAGTGCTGGGATGGGTGTGAAAGGGATCTGCCCTGTTACGTCCTGTTACGTCACGGCGGTCCTGTTACGTCACGAGGCGGACAACCAATCAATACCCACCATCGATGTAAAGATTTATCAAGGTGTCTTGTTCCTTATGGCGTCGGTATTGTCACTATGATAATATATAGAGAGAAATCTTTTTATCTATGTAATTTCCTCTTCCTCCTACCCTCCTTCTCTTTTATCTCCATTATGTAGAGACAAATAAGGCACGGAGGAATTTAAAAAGAAGAAGAAATATATAAGGTTGAGAAGAGCGTCCAGCCTCATTATAGTGTTCGTTTACCTTGTGACGTCATGCTTTCGTCATCACCGTGTTTGCGTCACCCCCACCAATCCGGCGAGGGTAGGGGAGGGGGGGGGGGGGTTAAGGGGGGGGAGACTTAGACGTCATTATGTGCTTCTTATATGAGCATAATAATATCTCCTGGAGCATTATTATTAGAGGGAGATGTTGAGGAAGAGGAGATAATTATGCTCTTATTAGGTGGAGGGAGAGAGAGAGAGAGAGAGAGAGAGAGAGAGAGAGAGAGAGAGAGAGAGAGAGAGAGAGGACCGCGTAAATTACCTGACCACTGTTTCTTAATGGTGGTAAATAATTAAGACACACCTAACCATGTGTATCGTAACATACCTGGAGGTCTGGTGAGGTGAGGTGAGGTCACAGGTCACAGGTCACAGCGGATCTTCTTGTGTTCATTACCACCTTGAACACCCACCTCACCTTAACCCACCCATCTCACCTTACCCCCCCACCCACCTCACCTTAACCCACCCACCTCACCTTACCCCCCACCCACCTCACCTTACCCCCCCCACCCATCTCACCTTACCCCCCCACCCACCTCACCTTACCCCCCCACCCACCTCACCTTACCCCCCACCCATCTCACCTTACCCCCCCACCCACCTCACCCCCCACCCACCTCACCTTACCCCCCCACCCACCTCACCTTACCCCCCCCCCCATCAAACCCCCTCACGTCTCCCCCATCTTTCCGTTGACTAGGAGTATTAAAGTACCACGTGAGAAAGGTCAACACTGGTTTGGTAATAGAGTAGTGAATGAGTGGAACAAGTTACCAAATATCTTCATTAACTCTAATACGCTGGGTAGCTTCACACACAGGTTGGGTGGATATATGAGCGATAGGGGTTGAGTGTAAACGGGACTGACCATTATAGACCAATAGGCCCGCTGCTGTTTCCTCCATTCTGATGTGGTGGTGGTGGTGGAAGAATCAAATGTATAAAGATGGTGACTCTCTCTCTCTCTCTCTCTCTCTCTCTCTCTCTGGCTCACTATTTTGGGAACAGATTAAACCAAGGGAAAGGGGAGACGTAGATTACACACACACACACACACACACCACACACACACACACACACACACAATGTTAGGGAACCGAAAGACGAGAATTTAATCCAATAATTATAGACTTCATAAAACCTCCTTCACTCTCCTTCACTCTCCTTCCCTCCTTCCCTCCCTCCCTCCTACCCTCCCTCCCTCCCTCCCTCCCTCTCCCTCCCTCCCTCCACCCTTGCCTATATATATACCCAAATTATCGAGAAAAAATTGGATTTCGTGTAATTAATGCGAGGAAAAGCGTATACCTGTAATTAGGTGTTCCCAGGTAAACACTGAGTCTTTTGTGGAGGAGGAACAGGTAAGGCAGGTGAAGTCAGGTTGGAAGCCTCATCTAATAGTGTCTTTAAGGTCGAACTTCTTATTGTGGTTAGGTGGGATTTTCGCTCTGGTTGCCTTTCTTGGGGGTCGTACTTATGGTCATGTTTTCTCAAGGATAACCTTAAAACGACCCCTACCTTAACGACCTCACTGGATTTCTCAATAGCGGATATTCTCATACACAGAACCCTCCCAATATTGGACAGGGCTTGCAAGAATTAGTTTTGTTTATTGTATTGAAAAGTTCGCTATTGAGAGGGTTTATTGTATTGAGAAGTCCGCTATTGAGAGGGTATACTGTATTGAGAAGTCCGCTATTGAGAGGGTTTACTGTATTGAGAAGTCCGCTATTGAGAGGGTTTACTGTATTAATATCAATATCAGACCAATACAGGTGTCTGGCAGGTAAAATCTTGACTGATTAAACCGTAAGAAAAATCTCCTATCAGACGGTAAACAGACAGAAATGGCGGGAAAGTTTGTTTACCTTCTTCAGTGTCAATACCTACTGAGGGAAATATGGCGGGAACCGTTTATTTATCCCACCAAGTTGAACGAATCTCCAGCCCATCTATGAAGTGATGTTGTTTGATGTAGAGAAAGTTTTGCACTACGCTGAGGAGACTACGGGAGGTGGTGGGCTGTGGTGAGCGGTAATGGGCTGTGGTGGGTGGTGGTGGGCTGTGGTGAGCGGTAATGGGCTGTGGTGGGTGGTGGTGGGCTGTGGTGAGCGGTAATGGGCTGTGGTGGGTGGTGGTGGGCTGTGGTGAGCGGTAATGGGCTGTGGTGGGTGGTGGTGGGCTGTGGTGAACGGTAATGGGCTGTGGTGAGCGATAATGGGCTGTGGGTGGTGGTGGTGGGCTGTGGTGAGCGGTAATGGGCTGTGGTGGTGGGCTGTGGTGAATGGTGTTTCTTCACGAAGCATACGTGGCACTCTGAGCGTCTGACGTAAATCATGAACGTCACTAGAGCTCTTATCTCGTGATTCACTTAACAAGATGCAATTCTTCCATATTGGGTCCCCTTGACTGACTCGCTGTGAAATTGCTTGCTTTATACTATTACATCACTGCTTTCTACCATTTAACACCTGTACAGTAAGAGAAAAATATATATTTTTTTATATACGTATTCATTGGAAAACAAAGAACTGTGGGAGTTATCCATAGTGTCATAAAACAACAACAAGGTCTATGACGTCATGAGCGGATAGCACAAACGCTCCGGATTCACGAGCGGATTTAAGGACAAAAACGACTACCCAGTAAACTCTATTGTGACAACCTTCTCGCCTTGTTATTCCCACCGTGGTATTTTAAGTTACAAATTCACATTGACGTCAACCACACACACACAGGGAGGCAAGAGGTCACACACACACACACACAGGGAGGCAAGAGGTCACGCACACACACACACACACACAAGGAGGCAAGAGGTCACGCACACACACACACACACAAGGAGGCAAGAGGTCACGCACACACACACAAGGAGGCAAGAGGTCACGCACACACACACACACACAAGGAGGCAAGAGGTCACGCACACACACACACACACACACAAGGAGGCAAGAGGTCACGCACACACACACACACACAGGGAGGCAAGAGGTCACGCACACGCACACACAAATGATCAGTGTCTGTGTGTGTGATTCTCTACGTATATGAGTGTCTGAACTAATATATTTTTGTACCTGTATATGACCTGTTTTGTACCTGTACCTGTCGCTCTAATACCTGTACCTGTACTGTATTCTGTATTTTACCTTTATTAATGTTTCTGAATCGAGAGACTGAAGGGAAATGATAATATGGAAAGCGATATAAAATTCTTTCCTTGGTCAACAAAATCCCCATTAAATTCCTACCCCCCATTAAATTCCTACCCCCATCAAAACAAAATCCCCATTAAATTCCTCCCCCATTAAATTCCTACCCCCATTAAATTCCTACCCCCATTAAATTCCTACCCCCATTAAATTCCTACCCCCATCAAAACAAAATCCCCATTAAATCCCTACCCCTCCATCAAATCCCTCCCCTCAACTTTTCATCTTTCATCCCAGTTCGTGACGTCAGAGAGTCAAACAGCTTATTGACAATGATCTAAAAAGCTCAGACGTAAATGTACACTTTTAATACACAAGTTGTTTATACCTTTGTTGCCCCCCTTTTTTTTTACCATTAAAATGTGATGTTGAAGGAAAGAGAGAATGATGATAGGAGGGGAAAGAGGAGGAGGAGGATGATGGTAGGAAGAGAGGAAAGGGAAGATGATGATAATAATAATAATAATCAAAACTCAAGAGAATATTACTTAGAATACCGCTAAAATATTCAACATTAGATCTTCCTAAATTCTCAGCTGGTAGATCGGTTACACTCCTGATGGTGGTTGGTGGGGAACTTGTCAATGACTGTTATTGAAGCCATATATCGAAATAAAACAGTAATATTCTTTTTTTTTTACACTTTAACTTCGTCTTAGTAATATATCTATTGATTGGCTTAAAGGTCCGGATGGCAAAATTATCTGTGGGTTTTCTTTCGTTGCCATCTTGAAGGATGCTTGTATCCTTGCTTGTGATTGGTTGTTTATTTTTTGGGCCTGTAATGCATGACGCTTGGTGATTAGTGGATATGTTCATCTAAGCATCCCTCGTTTCCAACCATTTTCCTTCTTCTTCCTTTCCTTTTTTCCATTTCTCTCTCCTTCTCCCTCTTGATTCCCCTTCTCCTTCCATCTCTCTCCCTCATCCCCATCATTCCCGCCTTTCTCCCATTCCATTTCTCTCTTCCTCTTCCTTCTTCTCTCCGTCTCTTCTTTCCTCTTCTCCCTCACACCACTATTTCCCTTCGTTTCCCCCTCCCCTTTCCTTTTCTCTCTCTCCCCTCTCCCCCCTCCCCTTTCTCCCCCCTCTTCTCCCTTCCCTTTCTCTCCCCTCTCCCCCTTCCCTTTCTCCCCCCTCTCCTCCCTTCCCTCACCCCATCACAGGTAAGTTTAATCATTATATTACCTGACGGACAAAAAGCTTTTAGGCTGCGTTAGTCCACTCCTTACCTGTCTTACCTAACTGACTAACCAACAGTGTTTTACCACAGGGAGGAATCTTTAAAATACGTCTCTTTACACACGCTGTCGTTGGTGAGGTAGCTACAGTAATAAGGTTTATACTGTCTCCGTATTGCAGTAATGCGTATTACCTGTTCATTTAGTATAGGTAAAATAAGCACCCCCCACATCCTCTTGTGTTGGCTTGTGATTGGTTAAAATAAGAACATAAGAATGGAGGAGCGGGCCTATTGGTCTATACTGGGCAGTCCTATTTACACTCAATCCCTATCGCTCATATATCCACCCAACCTGTGTTTGAAGCTACCCAGAGTATTAGAGTTAATGATGATATTTGTTAACTTGTTCCACTCATCCACTACTCTATTACCAAACCAGTGTTACGAGTTCGCTCCTGGTTGGATAGTTTGAGTACCTTTGTAATGTCCCCTTTGTTTAGCCCTGACTTCCATTTACACACCTCTATCATGTGGCCCCTCACTCTACGTCTCTCGAGGGAGTGCAGATTAAGATGCTTGGACTGAGGGGGGGGGGGGCATTAAGGGTAGAATGGAAAGGGATGGAAGATGTGGGTGGAGAGAGAGAGAGAGAGAGAGAGAGAGAGAGAGAGAGAGAGAGAGAGAGAGAGAAATAAGCCAATCCTCTTAATTTCATTCATGGAAGGTCACGTCATCAAATCATATTCTCTCCCCTCCCCTCCCCTCTCCTCCCCTCCCAGGTGAGAGTGTGGGAGTATGAAAGATGTCTAATCCCCTCTTCCCTCACTCTTTCTCTCCCTCCCTCCATTCCCCTTTTTATCCCCTCCTCTCTCCATTCCTCTCCTCCTCCCTTTCCCCTCCCCAACCCCTCTGGAACAACCCCCTACCCTGGAACACCCCCTTTACCCCCTGGACCCTCCCCCCCCCCCCTGCAATAATTAGTGGCTGGAAATACCTGAGGAAGGGAGAGACTACCTGAGACGTTAATAACCCTCCTTCAGGTACCAGGGGCCACAGACGGGGTCATTACGCTATATATACCTGTACCTGTTATTCAATCTACTCAGGTAAGGTTCTCCCCTCACCTCCTGCCGTCTGGGTGAGGGGAATTGAGGGAGGAAAGGAGAGACACACGCAAGATCTTCCTCTCTCCCTCCCTGCTTCCCTCCCTCCCTGCTTCCCTCCCTCCCTGCTTCCACCCCTGCTTCCCTCCCTCCCTGCTTTCTTGCCCCCCTGCCTCCCTCCCCCCACCTACTCGCCGCCTTCACTACACCAACACACATATATAGATTAATGTTAGTTGTAAGTGTTTGATGATTCACGCACGGACGCCTCTATAGCCGTATACAAGTGATCGCGGGCTCTTCGTGCCCTTGTGAGAGTTTGAACGCTCGTGACAGCGTATAGCGAATTAGGGTGCGCCAAGTCCATAGACTTGCATCGTTAATTAGGGTGCGCCAAGTCCGTAGACTTGCATCGTTAATTAGGGTGCGCCAAGTCCGTAGACTTGCATCGTTAATTAGGGTGCGCCAAGTCCATAGACTTGCATCGTTAATTAGGGTGCGCCAAGTCCGTAGACTTGCATCGTTAATTAGGGTGCGCCAAGTCCATAGACTTGCATCGTTAATTAGGGTGCGCCAAGTCCATAGACTTGCATCGTTAATTAGGGTGCGCCAAGTCCATAGACTTGCATCGTTTTCCATCGTAAATAAAATGGTTAATTAATGCCTTCCTAAAGAAACCATCGACATGGGACCAGGTTTGTTTCACTCTACGAATGTTTTGCGATTTTTTCCGCCAAGTTTGATGAAAAACGATTGTGCCGTTTCGTCTGCCCAGAACAGACAGACAGACACACGGCTAGTCCTATAGTATATTAGATGCACGTACAGTCACAGGTAGAAACATACATACCTGCTAGCATGTACACATACACCCACGCATACGTACACAGTGAATCCTACCACTGTTATGCCAGCTGCTGACATCACCAAATCATGACCTCATCAGATGTTGACGTCACTATATAATGACTTTGATGGGTACTGATGACAGACGGGTGAGAGACGGGTGAGAGACGGGTGAGAGAAACATTGTACAGTACCCCACAAAAAATCGTTTTTGTGGGGTACTGTTTACAGGAAAAAGTAGATTTTTTTTCGTTATCAGTCTCGTTACTTTAACTAGGTCATTCGCACAAGACATTTACCATTCTTGGAAGGTGGTGAAAGGAGGTGGAGGGGTGGGGGGGGGGGTGGGTGGGGGTGAAAGAGAAGGGAGGGGGAGGAGGGGAGTGGAGGTCAGGTAGGAGGAGAAGGAAGAGGGAAGAAACAATATAGAACGGGTAACTGACAACACACACACACACACACACACACACACACACACACACACACCCCCTCCCCCCCCCTCCCCCTCCCCCAACATGACATATAAGCGTTATTAAATTCCTTTCTTGTCCATATATTGTTCATCCCTTACCCCCTTCCACTCCCCCTACCAACACCACCCTCTTCCCCCTACCACCACCACCCCCTCCTCCCCCTCCCAACACCACCCTCCTCCCCCTACCAGCACCACCCCCTCCTCCCCCTCCCAACACCACCCCCTCCTCCCCCTACCAGCACCACCCCCTCCTCCCCCTACCAACACCACCCTCTTCCCCCTACCACCACCACCCCCTCCTCCCCCTCCCAACACCACCCTCCTCCCCCTACCAGCACCACCCCCTCCTCCCCCTCCCAACACCACCCCCTCCTCCCCCTCCCAACACCACCCCGTCCTCCCCCTCCCAACACCACCCTCTCCTCCCCCTACCAGCACCACCCCCTCCTCCCCCTCCCAGCACCACCCCCTCCTCCCCCTACCAGCACCACCCCCTCCTCCCTCTCCCCTTCCCAACACCACCCCCTCCTCCTCCCTCTCCCCCTCCCAACACCACCCCCTCCTCCTCCCTCTCCCCCTACCAGCACCACCCCCTCCTCCCCCTACCAGCACCACCCCCTCCTCCCCCTCCCAACACCACCCCCTCCTCCCCCTACCAGCACCACCCCTCCTCCTCCCCCTACCACCACCCCCTCCTCCCCCTACCAGCACCACCCCCTCCTCCCCCTACCACCACCTCCTCCTCCCCCTCCCAACGCCACCCCCTCCTCCCCCTCCCAACGCCACCACCTCCTCCCCCTACCACCACCTCCTCCTCCCCCTCCCAACACCACCCCCTCCCCCTACCACCACCCCCTCCTCCCCCTACCAGCACCACCCCCTATAAACATCTATTGTGTGTGCGTGTGTCTGTTATATGTGTACATCTTTTGCGTATAGACATCTGCCTCCCATGTACACCTGTCTTCCGTGTACACCTGCCTCCCATGTATCGACCCTATGTGCTGCACTGCTAGCGTGGGAGAGAGAGAGAGAGAGAGAGAGAGAGAGAGAGGGAGAGAGAGAGAGAGAGAGAGAGATGTGTGTGTGTATGTAGATGTGTGTGTATTGTCATGTACGTTTGTCCACATGTCGGTTTTGTGTGGGTGTGTACTTGGGGTGAATGTGTACAGTACATGCTTGTGTGTATTCAGTCACAGAAAGGAGTATAAACAAGCAATGACTTAAGCACCAAGGACGTCCGCCTGTCGTCCATTAATCTACAATATCACTACAAGTTTCTCGATAGTTCATCAGTGTCACCATCCTAGACACCTACGCACGAATTGTGACGTCCATGAGGCTGACCACCAATCACAGACCAGAGAGATGACCAATGGGTATTTTCGTATGCTCTGATGTCACAACTTTCAGTATACAGAGAACGAATCACCGCTCTGTTGTCAAGTGACGTCACTATTCATCGTGCTCCGGCAGCAAATCAACTCTCTGTTCTCCTATGACGTAACGAATCACCACCAAGGGGGGCTAACTTTACCAGGTAATGAGGAGTGTGTGGGTGACTGCCCACGCTGGAGGTGTGTGGCCGCCATCACTCTTCCAGGGAGGTAAAGGACAGTGAGGGAAGAGGAGATAGGAAAGAAAACACGTAATAGGAATAAAGGAAGAACTAGTAAGAGGAATAATGGATGACAGACTGATCTAGTAAAGTGAATCAGTGATATATACCTTGATGACGTCACCACCACAATACGCTAGAAAATACAATGACGAAGAGGAGTAGGGAGGGGGGGACCTAACCTAACCTACCCCCCCCCCCACCTCCACCCTTAGCCACCAGTTCCCCTTCCCCCTCCCCCCCGACCCCCCCTGAGCTTAATTTTAACACCTTGAGGTTAGCTTTTATTTACGGGGTTTATATTTAGCTTTAGCCGCCCGTGGATATTGTCATTCATACAAGCGGTTTAATCCTGTGAATGTTAAAACGCTTGGGAGGTTTAACAGGTGGTGGGCGGGTGGGCGTGAGAGAGAGAGAGAGAGAGAGAAAACAGCGTGACCTCAACACCATAACCCTGACCTCAACACCATAACCCTGACCTCAACACCATAACCCTGACCTCAACACCATAACCCTGACCTCAACACCATAACCCTGACCTCAACACCATAACCCTGACCTCAACATCATAACCCTGACCTCAACACCATAACCCTGACCTCAACACCATAACCCTGACCTTTGTGTTGAAAGTCTAGGAGAGAAAATTAATCAATTAAAAACATTTGATTGAGATATTGTCAAACTCCTTCCCTCCTTCTCTTCCTTCCTCCTCACCCCTCCCCTTCCTTCCTCCTCACCCCTCCCCTTCCTTCCTCCTCACCCCTCCCCTTCCTTCCTCCTCACCCCTCCCCTTCCTCCCTCCCTCCCCCCCCCACCACCTGTCATAGTAATGTCACGGTAATGTCACGTAGGATATTTAATGTCTTTCCTCTTAGTGAAAGACCACCCACCCACCCACCCACTCACCCACCCGCCCACCCACCCGAAAGCACCCGCCCACCCACCCAACCACCCACCCACCCACCCGCCCGCCCGCCCACCTAGTCGTGGGTTAGTGGGTCAGAGTCTCAAATCCACACCTTAAGATCACCCAGTTCGACTCTCTGGTATGTACAGTATCTTCCAGGCGTTTGTCAGCTCTATGCCTGCTGTTCCTGACTGACTGACTAACCAATGCTGTTCCTCCATGTTCACTTCCCTCCCCCATCTTCCCCCTCTCCCCCCACCTCACCTCACCCACACTCCTCCCCTCTCCCCCCACCTCACGTCACCCACACTCCTCCCCTCTCCCCCCACCTCACCTCACCCACACTCCTCCCCTCTCCCCCCACCTCACCTCACCCACACTCCTCCCCTCTCCCCCCACCTCACCTTCCCCATCTCCCCCCTCTCCCCTCACCTCCCCTACCACCTCCTCCCCCCTACCCCTTACCTCACCCACCCCCCTCCCTTCTCACTCACCCCCCCTCCCCCCCACACCCCCTCCCTCTCAATGGGTTAGGGGGTGCCAATAGGGAGGTGCTGAGGCAGTATTTACCCCCCTACCTGGCAGCCCCGTAGTCGACTCCTAATTAGTGTTTAATGAAGGTGTTGCCAGGTGTTTTGTTTTTAATTTAGTTTTTAATTGGTTTTAAATATTTTAATTTTTATTTTTATACCTTTTTTAACGATTTTTTTATATAATTGTAATATTTTCTCTCTCTTTCTCTCTCTCTCTCTCTCTCTCTCTCTCTCTCTCTCTCTCTCTCTCTCTCTCTCTCAAAAGGTCAAGTGTTACGACCTATACTAAAAAGGGGGAAGATATTTATATTTCTTTAACCTTTATTCCATCATTTACGAGTTCCTGTTAAGTAACCTTTAAATTGTAGGGAATTATCATCATAGTTTAGGAATTTTAAGGGAATTTTAGGGAATTTTTAGACAATTTTTTAACTTTTAGGAATTTTTAGGGATTTTTAAGGCTTTTTTTTTTTAACTTTTAGGGATTTTTTTTTACTTTGGGATTTTAATGTTGATCTTAGTTACTGTAATTACGAGTTATGTAAGACTGGACCATATTATAACCTGGCTTTAATTACTGTACTCATCTTCGTCAGGGTTAGGTTAGGTCAGGTCAGGTATTTACTCTTCATAATATCCTATAGTATCTTTATATATGACAATTGAGTCACATTTTAAATCACATATATTAAGACACATATATTCAGTCACATATTTTAAGTCACATATATTCGGTTACATTATAAACCACATATTTTTAGTCACATGTGTTAAATGTCACATAAATGAGTCACATATTTTGGGTCACATGTACTAAATGTCACATAATTAAGAGTCACGTGTATTAAATGTCACATAAATGAGTCACGTGTATTAAATGTCACATAAATGAGTCACATATTTTGGGTCACATGTACTAAATGTCGCATAATTAAGAGTCACATGTATTAAATGTCACATAAATGAGTCACATATTTTGGGTCACATGTACTATATGTCACACAATTGAGTCACATGTTATTGTTATTTTCTATAATAATTATTAATTTTTTTTTAATATATAATGATTCAAAATTTTGTAATATCATGTAATTTTGTGATATTTTCAGACTTATAATTACATAAATATTACAGTTGCTTCCTCTTACTGTATTTGACTGATATATTACAGCAGGTTTTGTAATATTCGTCTTGAAGCCTTACAAGGAATACCACACTGTAACAAGCTCATAAAATACAGTTATGGTTCACGATATTACTGTAACTAGTTCCTGTAACTCTGCTCACTAGATGTTGCTAGTGTCGAGGTTAATAGCAGATGTTAATATCACACTAGTGGATGTTAAATTTGTTAATATGTTACAGTTAGAGTTTCACCGTTAGTGTATTCCTGTAACACTGTTTTGTCACTGTTAAAATTCACTGGTAGTGTCGTTGTTAGAATCACTGTTGAAATTATGTTAATATCACCGTTTAAAATCATCTCTTTAAATCACTGTTAATATCACTGTATATTCACTGTGTATGTATGTTTGTGTACGTACATGTGTCTGTATATGTTTGTGTAGACTGTGTGATGTGTACGTCTGTTTGTGTATGTGTGTAGGTTTTTGTCGACATATATATTCATTTACCATCTATGTACATCTGTTTCTCTGTGTACATGCGTGTGTGTTTGTGTACGTACATGTATAGAGTGAACTCCTGTGTACATCTGTGTGTAGATTACTCGTGTTACACCTTCACTAGATCGCCTTCAGGAGCGATGTTCAGTATCTCCCTTCGGTCCAGAGGCAGTGACGGGAGTGGCGTGGTGGTGGGAGGGGTCATCTTACCCCTCCCACCTTCCCTCCCTCCCTCAGGTGGCCCATGGGAGGGAGGGAGGGAGGGAAGGAGGGACTTGGGTCAGGCTAGATTTGATGGCGGATGATTGAGATTATTTATTTATTATTGTTGTTGTTGTCGTAGCTGTTATTGTTATGGCTGTTATTGTTGTTGTTGTTATTGTTGTTATTGTTTATGTTGTTGTGCGTCATTTATTTTCCTATTTGTTGTTATTGATTTATATTTGTTTGTGTATTATATAAATATCGTTCACGTTATGTTTATCAAAATGTGTTGGGGGGGAGGGGGGCCGGGTGGGGGAGGTGGCCGAGTGAGGGAGGGTGGCCGGGTGGGGGAGGTGGCCGGGTGGAGGAGGTGGCCGAGTGGGGGAGGTGGCCGAGTGGGGGAGGTGGCCGAGTGGGGCTGGATGCATGGGGGATCATTGTTTACATCGTACAGCTGATCATTGTTTACATCGTACAGCTGATCATTGTTTACATCGTACAGCTGATCATTGTTTACATCGTACAGCTGATCTTTGTTGACATTGTCCAGCTGTTGTTTGTTTACCTCCAGGCGTCCAAACCCAGACCTTCTGTCAATCACACCATTATAATCATCTAGCGCCGCCCCCTGACCCCTTTCCCATCACCTCCATCACTCCCCATCACTCCCTCATCACTCCCCATCACCACCATCACCACAATCACTCCCCATCACTCCCCATCACCCAATTTATTAACACTATGACGAATAAATGTGTGTGTGTGTGTGTGTGATCGGGCGCTGCTCTTTGACGTCACTAATCACTTTGCGATAACGTAAAGGACTTCCCCCCTCTCTCTCTCTCTCTCTCTCTCTCTCTCTCTCTCTCTCTCTCTCTCCTCACAGCCGGTCACCCTCCCCCCCTCCCACCCCCACATCTCCCACCCCCCCTCCCCTTCTCCCACCCTAGGAATGTGTTCGTGTGGGAAATGGGAGGAACAACCCACGAACCTTACCTTGTACCCACGATTACCACCCCCCCCCCCCCCACCACCCACACTGATGTAAGGGGCGGGAAATGGGGAGAGGGGGAGGAAGAGGAGGAGACGGAAGAGGAGGAGGAATAGGAGGAGACGGAAGAGGAGGAGGAATAGGAGGAGGAGCTAAGTGTTTGTAGTGGCAACATGACAGTCTTAGGTCAGCAGCCATCTTGGTAACGTGTGGCGACTGGTGAGCTGGTGTGTGTGTGTGTGTGTGTGTGTGTGTTGGGATATACATGCGTGTGCGTTCATATGTAACTGGTTTTTTTGTTCGAACAGAAATTTTCCTGTCATAACGATTGGTAAGTGATGATGGGTGGGTGGCGAGGGTGGGTGGCGAGGGTGGGTGGGTGAGACAGGTGAGTTAATCCTTCATGTAATTATAATTATAATAATCAGGTAAAATTACACCCAATTCTCAGGGTTCAAGGATAACTCAGCCGGGTCGAGGAGAGGGAGGTACCAACACCAGTTCAAGGAGGACTCGGTCTTCACGCTTACAAGGACAACTTAACCTTATAAGGAGGAGAATAAACCCGAGCCATTATCAGTCTTTTCCTAGGGTGAGTTTTAGTGATCACACACACACACACACACACATCTTTGCCTCACCTCACCTCACCTCACCTCCCTCCCTCCCTCCCTCCCTCCCCCCCCCCACCCAGCCCCTCCCCACCCAGCCCCTCCCCACCCAAAACGAGCTTAGAATATTGCTCTCCATCCATCTTCCATGTTTGTGTGTCTCTATATCCTTAATTATGGATAAATATGAGAAGAAATTAGACAATAAGAGACAACGAGAGATATAAACCCGTGAGAGATAAGAGATATGTGTGTGTGTGTGTGTGTGTGATCTTTTAGCGTCAAATTTCGTCATTAATTCGGGTTAAATCTTGGGAATGTTTACGTGAGTCATATCTCGAGTCACTCACGACCTTAGAGTGACTCGTGGTGACTCGGTGCCTGACCTGATCTGACCTGACTTGACCTGGGTTTGGAGATGAAATATAATCGTGAGAAAAGGACAATTTTCCGCTACAATTCGGCGTAAAAATTTTGTTTGTAAATATTTTGGTGGTGAGTCGTGTGTGTGTGTGTGTGTGTGTGTGTGTGTGTGTGTTCTAAAGGGCCCGAACCTCAATACCTACATTGGGGCCCCATTAACACAGGAGAAGTGAGGCCCATTTGACCACTACACTGAGATATCTGAGTCTTGGTAAGAACCCCCAACCTTTATCGGGCCCCCAATCACGACAGGGGCCCAGTAGGACAGGGGCCCGGTAGGACTGAGGGGAGGGAGGATAAGCTAACCCTTGACCTATACCAAAATATACCTGCGTGATTAGACTTTAGAGTGAAGATGACCTTTGGCTTCACCCCGGGCTAATGAAAGTTAATAATTATCCTTACCTGCTGACTCAGGTACACGGTCGTAACACGTCTTCTGAGCACTGACAGGTGTAGACATAGATAGGTGTATGAAGACAGGTGTAGATATAGACAGGTGTAAGCAGACAGGTGTAAGAAGGTAGGTGTGGATAGACAGGTGTAAGAGCAGTTCCTTACAGACCACCACTTCAGGGACCAAACAACATCCACTTCACAGACCACAGGGGCACGCTTCACAGACCAGAGATCCTCACTTCACAGACAAGAGAACAGCACTTCACAGACCACAGGGAAGCGCTTCACAGAGTTAACAGAACACGAAGGCAACCAAACACACTATGAGGGAAGGTTGGTTTTCTCACCCCCTCCAGAGAAGATGGTGGGAGAGAGAGAGAGAGAGAGAGAGAGAGAGAGAGAGAGAGAGAGAGAGTCCAAACAATAACAAGTGCACGAAGAAGAAACAACACAAAAATATAGATAATGAAGGAGGAGGGGGGAAGAGGCAGTGTCAATAGGTCATCAAGCAGGGAAGAAAGTGACTAGTGTGGCCTGATTTGACCTGACCATCAAGGGACTCTGTAAACACAAACATCAAGGGACTCTGTAAACACAAACATCAAGGGACTCTGTAAACACAAACATCAAGGGACTCTGTAAACACAAACATCAAGGGACTCAGTAAACATCACTTCCTTATAAATACCATTAGAGTGTGACCTAATGCACGACCACATCCTTACCTTATGTTAATATTTAAACAGATGTGGTCAGCAGTTTACAGTATTTACGAATAATCTTACACGGTGAAAATAACATCAAGCTAAAGGTGGTGAAATTAACCCCAAGCTGCTCAATGGTGGTAATATAAGAGGTGCAAGAATTCAGTGTGTAAACTTTGTATGTATGTTAAGGTCAGGAGGAAGTGTGTGTGGGGGAGGAAGGGTCTTGTTTGTTTGCCCCCACCACATTCCTATCACTGTATATAGACCTTTACACTTGCATCATTATTCATTGCTATTTCCTTCCTAGTTTGGTGTTCCTGTTTTTAGAGAGAGGGAAGAGAGGGAGGAGGGAGAGAGGGGGAAAGAGAGAGACAGAGAGAGGGGGAAGGGAGGGGGGGAGAGATGGGGTGTGAAGGGAATACACACACACACACGCCAGGGCAGTGAGTCACCCCACACCTAGCCGGAAGTTACCTCCAGGAGAGTCAGTGTTTACCTGTTGGTATGTGAGTGTTGGTCGACTTACCTGTGGGGGCCAGGAACCAGGTACAGGTGTGCTGATTGCGACACTTGTCTCACCTGGTAACTTTCTCTCTCTCTCTCTCTCTCTCTCTCTCTCTCTCTCTCTCTCTCTCTCTCACATTATATTTTATCTTATTAACTTTAACATATGTCCTTCTGTTTCCTCCTCCTCCTCCTTTATCACACCATCTCACTTACCCCCAACAAACATCCCTATTTCTCTTCCCACATATTCTCCTTCATTCTCTCATTCTCCCATTTCCTTCTTCTTTCTCTCTCCTCCTCTTTATCGCATTACCTTGCTTCCACCCTTCATAATACACCCATAACAGCGTCATAGTGTAATGCTTGTAATGGATAGCTGTCAGTGGTGTAATGTGTGTGTGTGTGTGTGTGTGTCTGTGTCTGCATGCACCACACCTGACCTGGATTATACAGCTTGAGGTCATCATGCAAGCACTACCTGACCTCGTTGAACTAAAGACTCCTGTTGTGTTTGACCTTTGACCTGTCTTAGAGTCATGCAAGCACTAATTACACTCTCGGCAGGTGACCTCGATGCCCAAAGACGTGTGAATAAAGACGACCTCAAATTAACAACTTTTATTCAACACATTAGACTATCTTCACTACAAAGCCCCATTAAATATCTCTTCATGTATATAATTACTATACCAAGTCCCCATTATAGGAGTCATATATGTCCTAGTTCAATCCCCATTAATTATATTGGTAATTAATGGTGCATGTTATCATTATCCTCCCCCATTATGTAGATTAATTGGCTCTTGATGTGTGTGTGTGTGTGTGTGTGTGTGCAGTGGGGAGTCACAGTGACGTACAAGCCTTCGCCACCAAACTGTTCCCCTGAGTTGCTAGCTCCTCCCAACGAGCTACTGTATAAACTGATCTCACTTTAAGTTGCTAAATAATTTGTCTTCTTCCATTTAGGAGAGAGAGAGAGAGAGAGAGAGAGAGAGAGAGAGAGAGAGAGAGAGAGAGATTACCCACCATTAAATAACTCAACCACATAATGTTCCAACCATGAATTATGACGCGCACTAATCATCCGCCTTAGTGAACGTCTGTCTGTCTGTATCTGTCTGTCTGTCTGTCTGTCTGTGTGTGTGTCTGTAAGCAGGTCAAGACAAGAAATAGTCTCAATAATGGTCACTGTCAGCAGCTAGGAAATACTGACTCCACACACGAAGCTGAGCTGACCTCTGCTGACACATCCAGGCTGACTGACGGAACTGACTGGCTGGCTGACTGACTGAGAAAATGGCCAAGTGACTGACTGACTGATATACTGACTGATTAAATGAGTTACTGAATGACTGTGTGTGTGTGTGTGTGTGTGCGACAGAGGTCGTTATTGGACAGGTGGTTCAACCTACATACCACCTGCCTGCTGTATTTAATGACCTAGTTAGCTCACGATAATACGACCCCATAAGCCACTGGCACGACCTCTCATGGCACGGCTTCTCTGTATGACCTCCCTGACACGACCTCCCTGACACGACCTCCCCGACACGACCTCCCTGACACGACCTCCCCGACACAACCTCGCTGACACGACCTCCTATGACACGACCCCATGCTACGACCTCTCTGTATGACCTCCCATACACGACTATTATCATTTATACAATTAATACAATTAATTTAATGGGGAAAAGAGGTGCCGGCACTTATTACACCTTAAACTCAATACTAAATCCGTTTTGGAAGTATTTGATGACTGTTTTATCTTATATCTCTATAATATAACTCACTTATATGTGCATCTAAGTAACTTGATTATAGTGACACATAAAAACTTGGTTTAGTAAAAGTTTGGTATTTAATTGAGGCTGTCAAGAAAAAGATGTCTACTAACGTTTTCTATAGAAGTCGTTGGTTATTACAGAAAATGTGACAAGTAATAAATTTAGGTATATCTATATTAACTTTTCATTAAGGACAAAAACTATGATTATTTTATATGTTGTATCACGCCATCTATGGACATGAATATCAATCACATGACTTGCCAGCTACTCTTGTTTTTGGTTCTTTAATTTATGTATTTTCTTACTCAACAGGCCACGTCATATGTGGATTGGGTATATAGAGAAGTGCTTGGGTCCAGGAAGGCAGTCACAGCAATACTCTCAAGGATATACCACGTCGGTTGTGTTCTCTGGAAGGTGTTTTGGTGAGAAAATCTACCCTGACCTCTACCTAACGTGATGATTGTGTTATTATTATCTGTCGCTGTGAGAGGTGCTGCCACAAGTCCAGAAAACTGTGAGGGCAAACTTTTTCAGAGTGAGAATTGTGAACTCTTGGAACAATCTACCAGAGAGTGTTGTGACGGCACCGAGTGTGAGCTCTTTCAAGACAAGACTTGACCAACACTGGGAGCAGGTTCAGGTACATTCAGGAGCCGGTGCATGCCCAGTACTTGCCAAGTGTGTAACAGAGACGTGACCGACCACCCGAGCTGTTAACGAGCCGATCAGTGGTGAAGAGGATAAAAGTAAAAGTTCAGTCCAGCGTAAATAAGTAAGTGAAATCTAGAGTCATATTTACTATTTGGTGTTTGACTCGGTTACTTTTTTTTCCATTTTTTGTAGAAACTTTACTGACGTGTTCTTGTGAGTCCTACTCCGCCCCGCCTTTGTTTAATCTGTTATTATTATTGTCAGTCTTGAGTTATAGTGAATCATGAGTGACACATTATTGACCATTTGTGATCTATGATACTTATACACTGCTCACCCTGCCAGTGTTATTACTGTATAATGCTTAGGAACTTTGATTTACATGACACTGTACTGAGCACTATAGTGATGTCTCCTATCACTATATTCACTATATTATCTAAATTATATCCTTTATATTTACACCATTAATTAATCATCTAAATTCAGCCTTAATTTGTACCTTAAAACATCGACTCAAGTGAATGTTATTTTGAAGTCATATAATATTTCCCTCTGATGTTGATAAAAGATTTTCTGTCAATAAATTATCAATATATTTTACTGTCATTCGTTTATCCTTTTGCTTAATGAGGTGGAGTTACAATTATGATTTACTAAACAGAACTAGAGGGTAATAACCTCTATAGTAGGTCACGCGAGCAGTAATTACACCCTTGCCAGGTGACCTCGTTGGCTAAAGACTTGTAGTTCTTGTGACCTTTGACCTAGATGGTGTCATGTAATCATTGAACAAACAGACAGCTGATCTTAATAGACGTAGACAAATTTTTAGGAAATATAAGATTTACTTAAAAAAAACCAAGCACAACATTATGAGCTAAAATATAATTAAAAACTTACATAAATGAAAAAAGTAAAATTATTTGTAGTAAATACATTATACGTTCTTGTTAAATAGAGTTAATACAATACTGACTTGACTTACAGAAACAAATACAATATTGTATAACTAATTTGAAGTTTAGTGAAGGGAATATATACAAATTTCGTTACATAGACGTTTTTCATTAATTCTTCACTATACAGCAAGAGGGAGAGGAGGAGGAGGAGGAGGAAGAAAAAGAGGAAGACGAGGAGGAAGACGAGGAGGAAGACAAGGAGGAAGACAAGTCACAAATCAACAAATAATTAAGAAAAAATCAAAGTGAAATTATTTCCAATTATTGAACTAAATATATAATAGTTATATCACAGGTATATAACTACATGTATAAAAACAACATAGGGAAATATATAGGTAAGGTATACGAGATTAATTCGGATTATTGGTGATTATATAGGTAACGCCTTTCACCTGTCCCACTCCCTGATTATAGGTAAGTGTTCTGTGGGTTAAGAAGATGAGTTAGACAAATTATAGGGTTTATATAATATGGAAGAGTTAATTTACTGGTTTCTTATAATATACAGACTTATATTAATTAGATAGAATATAAGAGTCTTTCCATATAATAAATTTAGCTTATATCAGTGTTAATTAATACGATTTGAAACTGTAAAGTAAAAATTAACGTGAAAATTATATCAAAATTAACACTGAGACTCTACCTTAACTAAATACGTTCACTTAACACCAGTTAGGAGACAAAATTAACACCGAGACTCTACCTTAACTAGATACCTTCACTTAGCACCAGTTAGGAGACAAAATTAACACTGAGACTCTACCTTAACTAGATACCTTCACTTAACACACCAGTTAGGAGACAAAATTAACGGAAGAATCTTTGTAAATCCAGATCAATCCTCAAATATTTTTTTTAAAGATTCGTAAGATTATATTTCTTATTATTATTAAAAACGAGGTAATACCAATCATTAAGGTAAAGTCTCTGCGTAAAATCTCCGTCATCTTGAAAATCATATTTGCATCGTGTCTTAATTAATTACCTGAAGAATGACTTACCTGTTGTGGGGGTCGGTGACGTCTCGGTTATGATTGCCGCCTCAACCAATAGCGTCGTGGCAGGTGATGTCATGTTGGTTGTTGATTGGCTAGGAATGGATGTAGAAGGCTGGGTCGTTGTTATTGTTGTGATGATGTTGGTGGTTGTGGTCGATTCTGGCTTATTTGTTATTGTAGTGGTAGTAGTAAGGGGAGGGGTGGTAGTAGTAAGGGGAGGGGTGGTAGTAGTAAGGGGAGGGGTGGTAGTAGTAAGGGGAGGGGTGGTAGTAGTAAGGGGAGGGGTGGTAGTAGTAGGGGTAGGGGTGGTGGTAGTAGGGGTAGGGGTGGTGGTAATAGTAGTAGTAGTATCAGGAGAAGTCGTAGTAATAGTAGTAGTAGGAGGAGGGGTCGTAGTCGTAATAATAGTATGAAGAGGGGTCATCGTATTCGTTGTAGTTACGTTGTAGCAGCTTACGGTATAGTTTTCACCAGGTAGTAGAACAATGTTAATATTATTCCCGCGCAGCCCATAAGTGTAGGTAAGTTTGGTACACCTGAGTTGGATAATGTTGGAGAAGATCAGGTCAATGCTCTCAGGTACCATACGCCTTGTAATGACCACTACCTCACCTGCCCTCTGGCACTTGATGGTCAACCACTCCATGGCACATCCCTGGGTATAGGTCAGGTCAGGTTAGTAGTATAAAGTTTAGTTAGGTTTAAGTTAAGTTTATTGGCATTTACGCACACACACACACACACACACACATTAATTAATTAATTATTTATCAATCTTTATACCGTCCACCTACTCTCTCTCTCTCTCTCTCTCTCTCTCTCTCTCTCTCCCACCTGTATCTCAGTGGTGTTCGAGTCTCTCTCTCGTGTGTACTTCATGCCGGGGTAAGGCTCAGACATCACAACGACTCCCTCTTTGTTGGGGATGGTTAAGGTCCTCCAACAGCCTGGTCCTCCTGCAGCGTGGGGGGGGGGGGAGTGAGGGAGGGAGGGTTGAGAGGAAAGGGAGAAAGGGAGGATAAGAGAAGGGAGAGTTAAATAGAGGAAGGAGTGAGAGAATGGTAACTAAAGAGAGATATACACGTATCAATTAAACCAATATCTTACTAAATCAAGATATAATTAAAATCAAAACCATAGTAAATTAATAAACCAACTTTAATATTTTGGTAACTTGATATTAAACCCTAAAAAAAAAACATTACGTCAAAAAGTAAACAAACTCCACAAAATATTAAGGCTTAACACACACCTCCACAAATCAGCTTCGACGGATCTGTGAAATATTGAAGTTTTTGGTTAGACAGTTTAGTATAAGACAGTAACAGACAGATACAGACAGACACACATCTAAATCAAGTCATTTAATTATATTCATAAATACAATTTTATCTCACAGCACCACAGACACACACACACACACCTCTCCCTCCCCAACACACTCACACCCCCCCCCCCCCACACACACACCTCCCTCCCAACACACCCACACACACATCCCCCACACACATCCCCCACACCCCTCCCTCCCAACACACTCCTACAACACACCAGTAACATTAGAACAAATACTCGTGGTGGAGTTCATGTCACACAGCTGGAGATCCGAGTCCCAGGTCACATTGTAGACGACGCCACACCATAGCTCCTCACCCGAGCGAAGAGCCACACACTGAGTATATTCTTGACCATTGTACAGGAAGGGAAATCGACAGACTTGTTCATCGTTTTGGGTCTTGCAGGCTGTAGTGGGGAGGAGGAGAATAAAGAACTTGCCTTAATTAATCTTTTTGACATGTATTAATAACTATCATTAACCATCTATAATTAACTACTATAACTCCCTATTAATCATCCATAATTAACTTCATTAACCTGGTCTAACTAACCCGATTATTCTGTGTTAATTGATCCTCAAAACACCCTCATTAACCTGATCAACTCACCTGGATAACACCTGCCGTCGGGAAACCCCCAGTACCCGAGTCCATAACAGGCGAACCTGAAGCGGTGACCTATCTCATTGTTGGTCCAGAATGCTTCCTGAGGGTCAGCACAGGTTAGCTGTATTTTGTCGCCGTTGTTACCCTGATGAGAGGAGGAGGAGGAGGTGAGAGTGAGGAGGAGGAGGAAGGGGGGGGGGGGAGGTGAGAAGGAAGAGGAGGAGGAAAAGAAGAAGGAGGGGGGGGGGGCAGTGAAAACATATCACTATTACCCACCATTTCCCCATCACCTACCTTACCCATCACCCACCTCACTCATCACCCACCTTCCCCACCACCCATCACCCACCTCACCCACCTTCCCCATCATCCACCTTCCCCATCACCCACCTTAGCGATAATCATCTGATCAGGAGTAACAGGAACGTTCTGATTAAATGGCACTGTAAGGGAAGTGGCACTATCTTGTATCAGTACTTCCACGTCGCTCGAGGGTTCCAGTGCCACATACACCTCATCGTGGGGTTTGTAGAAGAGGCGGCACTGCATTTCTGTAGGTGTAGAAAATGTGTGTGTGTAGAGGGTGAAGATATCCCTCTGTCTCTCTGTTACCTTGGTACTACAGTAGTTTTACATTCTATCTATCTATCCACCTCACCCATCCATCCATCCATCTATCCACCCCATCCATCCATCCATCTATCCACCTCATCCATCCATCCATCTATCCACCTCATCCATCCATCCATCCATCTATCCACCTCACCCATCCATCCATCCATCTATCCACCTCATCCATCCATCCATCTATCCACCTCATCCATCCATCCATCCATCCATCTATCCACCTCACCCATCCATCCATCCATCTATCCACCTCATCCATCCATCCACCTCACCCATCCATCCATCCATCCATCTATCCATACTTACCTTTATAACATCCCACCACCTTGCCTTCTGTCAGCACTCTTGCCAGACTAATCACTGAGGGGTTAGTCAGCTCCCATTGGCCAAATTCGCAGGTGAAGACGATGGTGTTCTTGGGCCAATAATATGACCGGAAGAAAAACCGTGTACCTTCAGGGCATCTTAAACTGACCGATGTGCCGTGACATCCCTGCAAAGGTTAGGTTAGGTTAGGTTAGGTTGTAGAAGGAAGGGTAATTTGATAGTGTAGTGGGTCTAATTTTGCGGATCGGATTATTGTTTAGGAGATTAGAATACTATTAATAATGATAATAACAATAATAATATAATAAGTCGATTACACACAAACAGTTTACATACATCTATACACACTTAAACACACACATACACAATTTATAAACACAAACGTATGACACAAACAGAAGAAAAAAACACAGTTCATAGCCTCACACACACACAGGTAAACTCACCGCTAGTACACCTTCTTGCAGGTACACTTCATCAACAGGTGTTTCAATGGACAGGTTCGAGGGGTTGGTTACCAGATGGGTTAATTGATGTACACATTCACTGCCCGCTACTGTTAGTGGTACGGGGGGTGGGGGTCAGGTATAGTGTGATGATGATGATGATTAATTAGACTTCTTAAACTAGAATCATTATTTTTTTTATATTTACTCTGATTTTATCCAAGAAAAACACATCTCAAATCACCATCACAATCAGTAATCTATGAATTTATTTTGTATTTTGTCCATGAAATAGACTTCCTAAAACCGAACCCAAATCCGAACCTGAACCCGAACCTGAACCCTCTCTAACTCCAATACCTTCCCCAGGTAACAATAACAGCAGTAGTAACAGCAGGTAACAGCAGAGGTGTAGCATCATGGACTTCTGCAGCAGACAGCCATCAACACCTGAAGGGAAATACCTGAAGGTGAGAGGTGAGGAGCTAATTAGCTTTGTTTACGTGTATTCAGGTGTGCATTACGTTAAATATAGTGAGGTCTGGTTTCTAATGAGGTCTGGTTTCTAGTGGGGGCTGGTTTCTAATGAGGTCTGGTTTCTAGTGGGGGCTGGTTTCTAGTGGGGGCTGGTTTCTAGTGCAGAGTTTTAAATGGTCACGATTACACACACACACAGACAGACCTGTAGCTGATGACGGCGTGGCAGTGAATGTGGCACTGACTGGCACTACTTACTGTCTTAAGCCACTGTGTGGTGTGTGTGTGTGTGTGTGTAATTGCGTCTCTTTCTCTCTTTGCCTCAATAGATTCACCCCCTCCCTCTGACACACACACACACACACACACACACACACGTTTTAGAATTTCTATGCAATAAATCATCAAAGAGAAATATAACCCTGGCCTTTAGCACGACCCGGACAATACCTCATTCACTAAATCACCATCGTGTTATTACTGGCATCAATCACCCTTTCATCCTTTCCTTTACCCCACAATAATAAATAAAAATATCGACTCCATAAGGGAAGAAGATAATCCTAACCCACTACATCGCTATGGGTGAAAATCATAGGATATATAATACTTTAACGCCCCTTGTTGATTAACGTGTATATGCTATGCCCAATCCACGTGTCATTGTTTATAAATATCAGCTGAGTTTGTTTATATTCATCAGCTGTTAGAAGTTCTATGGCTGAAAACATGAATGAATCTTTTGTGATGGTGTGAATACGTCTTGTTGATTGGGGTGATATTGAGTTAATTAAGAAAGCTATTAGTTAATTGTGTTGGATATGTGTGGCATTGACTTTGTTGATTTTTATGTTCGTGAAGAGTTGATTGATAGGTGGGTGGTGAAGAGGTGTTTTGACGTGTGGGTGTGTAGTAATCCTGTGTGTTAAGACCTTTACAGTATATCATGTGTGTTAAGACCTTTACAGTATGCCATATTCTTAAGACCATTTCAGTATATACCATGTCTAGCACCTATGGGAAAAAATACTCCATCTTGGATATACAGGTTAATTACTGAAAAACTGTTGACACAAATTATTTAGCATCAAGGGAATAAATATCACCACTTGACCTGAAGAATGAGGTACATATACAATACAACAATACAGTAAATACAATAGGTGTATTAAATTATATACACAATAGGTTCCTAAGTAGTGTATCGACTCGGGAAATAGAAACATACTTGTATACTGTATACCCCTGTATATACTGTATACAGTATATCCACATGGTTGGGTTAGTGTAAGCTAGGTTAAGTACGGATTAGGTAAAGTTAGGTTAGGGTAATTTTTATTTTGTTTACTTAAGTGTGACTAAAATGCCATAACTGTGTTTAATAATAGCTTAAATAACATCAATAAATGAATTCGTGTGAGATGTTATGCCCAATACTTACCAACAGTGCGCAACAGAGACGTGACCGACCCCCCAAGTGTCTAACAGACCGAACAGAGACGAAGAGGAGAAGGTAAGAAGTCAAGGAAGGAATTGTGTCCTGCAGGAGCGTCGACCATTCAGGCATATAATCGTGCTGGCTTTGTTTACAAGGTTTGATCGTGGTATTAGTGAGTTTATCAATCAATTATAAACCAAGGGAGACCTAAAAAGATTTTTATCTCTAATTGTATTAAGAGTATGTGTGTATAAACGTGTAATATGAGAGGTGCTATAAAATAGTATAGTTACCCTAATAAAAAGTATTGTTTTCTTTGGTGCCACATGCACATAGTCTACGGGAATTGCACGCTATGTTTCAGACGTTATCACGTGCAATTGGTGAAAAATTTGACCTTAACCTTTGACCTTTAGGATAAATTCCTTCGGCAGTTGGTGCAATGAGCTCTCCATATGGATGAACAAATGATTCTCAGCGGCTGGAAATTATCATACGTGATTAAAGAAGGTGATGATGCCAAGTTATTCAGGGAAATTCAGAACTAAACAGACTGAGAAGAGCTACATGACGATCTCTGTCAGCTTCAGGAGTCGTCAAATGAATGGCTGGTAATATTAAACGTCACGAAGTGTAGGAGGATGTACCTAGGACGTACCAACGGTAAGGAGGCGTATCACATGTCCCAACTGGATGAAGAAACTGCATTAACGGAGACCAAATGTGAAAAGGACCTGGGTGTGTATGTTGACAATAAACTGAAGTTCTCGGACCATTGTGAGAAGAAGGTGAATCAAGCGGCTAAGCTACTGGTCCCTGAGATATGCTAGGGACTGTTAAATGATTGAAAACGTCCAATGGAAGGCCACCAGACTGGTGCCTGCACTACGGCACCTCAGTTATCTAGAGATATAGGACACCCAGCTTATACTATAGGCAGGTAATGGGTTACTTACAGTAATGGAAGTTTATAAGCACCTCAGACGACATTACTGAGTCGAGTGTTCATACCTGGAGCTGGTGAAGCGCGAGTTGTGAACTTTTGTAAAAACCTGCCAGAGTGTGTTGTGGCGGTACCGAGTGTGAGCTCATTCAAAACCAGATTTGCTCAGTACTTGCCAACAGTGTGTAACAAAGAGCCATTATATGCCCAGAATTTGTCATCGGTACGTAACAGAGATGTGACCGAACTCCCAAGTGGCTAACAAACCGATCACAGACAAAGAGGATAAAGTAAAGTGATCTGTCTACGTACAAAGTTTGGCGAGGTTCATATGGTAGTTGTTCATATTCTTCTTCATTATAACAACTACAATCCCACCAGACATGCTAACAATTACAATCTATTACACACTCAACAGCCACAATCTCTTACACATTCTCACAACAATCACAATCTTCATACAAAACAACCACAAACCATACACACAACATTCACAATCCACCACACATTCTCACAACAACCACAACTCACCACGCTCAAAACAACACATCAAACTCACCCAGAGGCTCACTTAACCATTCATAATACAATGAAGAGGAAATTATCGCGGCCATTACTTCTTAGTATTTTGGCGTTTTTTTACCCCTGCGCGTCAGCCATAAATAAGTTTCCCCTTAAGTTTGTTGATCGTTTTTTATGAATAGTTTTATGGGAGACTCATGCATATTTAATTTCGTCTACCTTTTGTTCCATTTTGATTCATTTTGTTGTGTTTATCTTCCATTCGTGCTATAGAAGTGACTCCTGCGTTTAGTTAGTTTTTTTCTATATTTTTTGTCGGTAAAAGTTCTGTATAGAGGTATAGAATACAGTATAGAGAAAATTCCTGTTTACAAGTAGTTAGAAGTGTGTGGGGTTTTTTTAGGAGGGGAATGTTATCATTTATTTGTCTATTTTTTATGTTGATTGACGTTGAATAAGTGGTGTCGGTGTTATACCAAGGTTGAGGGCGACAGCTGACACTCGAGCAGAGGGCACTGAAGGAACAGCTTGTGTTATTGGTCCCTTGTCATTGTCAACGCCATCAACTCGGTACCGCCACAACACACTCTGGCAGGTTTTTACAACAGTTCACAACTCTGCCTCCACCAGCTCCAGGTATGAACACCCGACTCATTAATGTCCACTTAAGTGTTTATATACTTCTATTAAGTCACCCCTTGCCCGTCTGGGCAGTTGCAGGCGCTCTAATCTCTCTGGATAACTGAGGTGCCGTAGTGCAGGCATCAGTCTGGTGGCCTTCCATTGGACGTTTTCAATCATTTAACAGTCCCTAGCATATCTCAGGGACCAGTAGCTTAGCCGCATGATTCACCTTCTTCTCACAATGGTCCGAGAACTTCAGTTTATTGTCAACATACACACCCAGGTCCTTTTCACATTTGGTCTCCGTTAATGCAGTTTCTTCGTCCAGTTGGGACATGTGATACGCCTCCTTACCGTTGGTACGTCCTAGGTACATCCTCCTACACTTCGTGACGTTTAATATTACCAGCCATTCATTTGACGACTCCTGAAGCTGACAGAGATCGTCATGTAGCTCTTCACAGTCTGTTTAGTTCTGAATTTCCCTGAATAACTTGGCATCATCACCTTCTTTAATCACGTATGGTAATTTCCAGTCACTGAGTATCGTTTTATCACCAATAGAATAATATATTAAAGGTTATGGGAGCTCATTGCACCAACTGCTGAATGAATTTACCCTGAAGGTCAAGTTTCTTACCATTTTCCACGTGATAGCGTCTGAAATATAGCGTGCAATTACCGTAGACTACATGTAAATGACACCAAAGAAAACGACACTTTTTCAGGGTAACTATACTATTATACTGCGCTTCTTATATTACACGTTTACATACACATATTTATCTTACTGTCTATTATGAACTCTCTACCGCAGATACGGCCGCCATGTTAGCAGTAGGGAGGAGGAGGAGGAGGAGGCAGAGCATCACCCGGGAGACGATCTTCCTGCTGGTGCTGCTTACGCTCACCTCCGTAGGTACGATGGAAATGTTAGTGACACCAGAAGATTATGTTTTTAACCTTTTCTGTTGTCAGGGTCACAGTTTTAACCCTGTCTGTTGGCAGGGTCACAGTTTTAACCCTGTCTGTTGGCAGGGTCACAGTTTTAACCCTGTCTGTTGGCAGGGTCACAGTTTTAACCCTGTCTGTTGGCAGGGTCACAGTTTTAACCCTGTCTGTTGGCAGGGTCACAGTTTTAACCCTGTCTGTTGGCAGGGTCACAGTTTTAACCCTGTCTGTTGGCAGGGTCACAGTTTTAACCCTGTATGTTGGCAGGGTCACAGTTTTAACCGTTTCTGTTGGCAGGGTCACAGTTTTAACCCTTTCTGTTGGCAAGGTCATAGTTTTAACCTTTTCTGTTGGCAGGGTCATAGTTTTAACCCTTTCTGTTGGCAGGGTCATAGTTTTAACCCTTTCTGTTGGCAGGGTCACAGTTTTAATCCTTTCTGTTGGCAGGGTCACAGTTTTAACCCTTTCTGTTGGCAGGGTCACAGTTTTTACCCTTTCTGTTGGCAAGGTCACAGTTTTAACCCTTTCTGTTGGCAAGGTCACAGTTTTAACCCTTTCTGTTGGCAGGGTCATAGTTTTAACCTTTTCTGTTGGCAAGGTCATAGTTTTAACCCTGTCTGTTGGCAGGGTCACAGTTTTAACCCTTTCTGTTGGCAAGGTCATAGTTTTAACCCTTTCTGTTGGCAGGGTCACAGTTTTAACCCTTTCTGTTGGCAAGGTCATAGTTTTAACCTTTTCTGTTGGCAGGGTCATAGTTTTAACCCTTTCTGTTAGTAGGGTCACAGTTTTAATCCCTTCTGTTGGCAGGGTCACAGTTTTAACCTTTTCTGTTGGCAGGGTCACAGTTTTTACCCTTTCTGTTGGCAAGGTCACAGTTTTAACCCTTTCTGTTGGCAGGGTCATAGTTTTAACCCTTTCTGTTGGCAGGGTTCATATCAGAGGAAGGTGTTGCTCGAGTGTATAGATCAACGTTCAGTCGTATATTTCTACGACACCCAACCTCTCCACTCCATCAATCTCTACCTCACGTATCCACATGGCAGGTGGAGTTTCATCCCACAATGTAGACCAGGTGAGTATATCCATTAACATTCACTAACTAGCCAGGTGAGAATACTCTATCCATCAGGACTAATTATACTGGCCAGGTGAGTATATTGTACCCATCAGGACTCATTATACTGGCCAGGTGAGTATATTGTACCCATTAGGACTCATTATACTGGCCAGGTGAGTATACTGTACCCATCAGGACTCATTATGCTGGCCAGGTGAGTATACTGTACCCATCAGGACTCATTATACTGGCCAGGTGCGTATATTGTACCCATCAGGACTCATTATACTCGCCAGGTGAGTATATTGTACCCATTAGGACTCATTATACTGGCCAGGTGAGTATACTGTACCCATCAGGACTCATTATACTGGCCAGGTGAGTATACTGTACCCATCATGACTCATTATACTGGCCAGGTGAGTATATTGTACCCATTAGGACTCATTATACTGGCCAGGTGAGTATACTGTACCCATCAGGACTCATTATACTGGCCAGGTGAGTATATTGTGCCAATATGTTTACGTATGAGTATAACTTGAATAGCTATGTACAAGTAGGTCTTCTTCCTCCTCCTCTCAATCCCCCTCCCGCTCCCAATCCCTCTCCTCTTCTTCTTGCTCCTCCTCCACCTTCCCCTCTCCTTCTCTCCCTATTTCACCACTGCCATTACTTCCCCCTTTACAGTTTGTTGGGCCAAGGAAGGGGTGTGTCGCTTCCCCTTCCGCCACGACGACCAAGAATACAACTCCTGTCACCTACACGACCACCAACACGTGTGTGGTATTGTTTACAACGCCAGCGCCCCCTACCTCCGTCCCTGTCTGATGGAGGAAGAACTTAGTACATGCAAGACTGAAAATACCTCCTGTGGTGGTGAGCGAGTGTGACGTAGTGAGGGAGGGGTAGTGTGTGATGGTGAGGGAGGGGTAGTGTGTGATGGTGAGGGATGGAGGGAGTGTGTAATGGTGATAGTGGGGGAGAGAGAGAGAGAGAGAGGGCGTAAGTATATCTTAAGTTACGTTTGGTTAAAATCTTCAATCTTTAGGTGAAGTAAGTTGGGTGTCTAATCTTCACATGATGCTTACAGGAGCGCCGACTTGTGACGTCACGATCAGCTGGGAGGCGGAAACTCTTCATCTCAATCTTGACCGGAACGTACACACCGGTGGCCAGCAACTGGACCTTCTCTAGTGTTCGGTTAAAGGTAATAACAATAACAAAAATAATGAGGGAGGTGAGAAGGCCAGTGTGGTGAGTGGTGCATCTTGATAGGTGGTTTATGGTGGCACTAGATGGCACTGTCACCCAAGGATCCAGTGTCACGTGATGTTTCCCTGGACACTAACCTACCTTTCTCCTCTCCTTCCTATAGGCCTACCCTGGCGAATCGTTCATCGTGACCTGTAATCACCAAGACCACGTCCTGAAAATCGTGTACGGGAACGAGGGTCACCTAAGACACCGGAACCTGAATAAAACAAGTCGGAGATTGACCTGTCAGGGTAATTACAAGACTGGTGGCTTCAGTACTAGGACCTTCAATGAGTTTATTGTCTTAACTAATAAGATTCTATTGGTGGTGATAGTGGTGATGATGATGGTACACGTAAAACCACTTACGCAATCACCACCACCTCTCCAATCACCACCACCTCACCAACTACCACCATCTATGAAAACATCACCAACACGACAACAATTACTACCATCACGACTAATCCTGATCCCAACACCATATTTACCACGACTACCACGACCACCACAGCTGAAGAACCTACAACTACGACACTACGACCAGGAGATACGACCTCGACGACAGACATTAATGGTATTTACTGTATGGTCGTTTTACCTATGGTGGTGTATCGTGAAGAATATCTTGTGGTGTTGACATACTGAAATATACCTGAAATATACCTGAAATATACCTGAAATACACTAAATTATACCTAAAATATAATGAAATATACTAAATTATACCTTAAATATACTGAAATATAGCGTAAATATACTCGCTATTCATACATATATCAATACTTATCTTTCCGTCTCTATATCTAAACTCTGCATCTGTTTTTATTACTGTGTGTGTGTGTGTGTGTGTGTGTGTGTGTGTGTAGGCCACTTAGCAGGTATATTTCAGTCCACCTTTACTAGATGAAACATTAATTAACCTCATAAGACCCTTAAACACACCTTTATATCCCATTATCTCACCTGTACACCTGTGATTATTAATTAATTCTCATAATTAGATCATTAGTACCTATGTTACCTGATATACCTGCAATTACCTGTACTGTTATTACCAATGATGTTAATATGTAAATAAATCGTTCATTCAATGTGTGTTTTAGTGATGTCTACACTCGATACCCAATACACGTACCTGTGATGTGTTACCTGGAGCTCCTAGTGTTTATATCGTCTACCTGTGCCGACACCTGTACCTGGCAAATTAAAAACCTTATTTAACCTTTCTTATTAACACTACAGATCAATTTTAGTTGCATTAGACACGAATTCTTGATTTTAGGGAGATAATCTTTGGGTAGGGAGTGTGGGTGGGTAAGAGAGTAAAGAAGAATTGGGGGAAAATGGATAAATGGGAGCAGAATGGGTGTGGAAACAGGTTTGAGAACGAGACAAAGACAAGGGTGAGGGAGGGTGAGGGAGTGAGGGAGGGTGGGGGTGAAGGAGTGAGGGAGAGAGGCTGACAGGGAGGAACGTATGAGAGGGTGGCGAGGGAGTAGTGAGGTAGAGACAGGGTGTGAGGGAGGTAACCATGGAAGGGAGGGTGATGAGGTAGACAGAGAGAGAAGGAGATGGAGGGAGAGGGAAGAAAACAGACAGAGAGAGACAGAAAGAGAGGGAGGGAGAGAGGGGAGAGAGGGAGGGGGGACAGGTAGGTACTCACTCGCCTCTCGTCTGGCAACGCCCTCTCCTCAATAAACGATTTTTTTTGTTTGTTTTTTCCCACAAGGTTTACCAAACTTTATAAATGGTTTAACTCACTGTAAATACCTGCGTATACTTTTTATTAAGTTTTAGGTTTAGGTTTATCGTCTCGTTAAACCATTGAATCTAAAAACCGTAGATAAAACTAATGTGACTATATTATATTCTTGCTAAACCTCAAAGCGATAATAAAACCAACTGGAATGACACCTCTTGTGTTAAACCTTAAAACAAAAACTCTGTGACGACATCTAAACCTCCTAAAAACCCCAAATAAACCCAAAGTATTTAAATAGACGAGGGTTTAGTAAGACAATAGCTTTTGACTGATCACGAACCATGTCTGCCTGGCCACCACTCGTGAGATAAAACAAGTGAGTATCTTAAAACTACTTATTGTCCAAGAACTTGTTGGTATTTTATAACGAAAGGAATTGAAAGGTTAAGTAATAAACCTGATGTGTAAGGAAAAAGATGAATAAGAAGAAGAAGAAGAAGAAGAATAAAGGATTGTGTTTTTTCAATGAGCTTTGAATGTAAATATCTCGATTATTTATCTGCTTAATAGACAGAAAGAAAAATAAACGATACAAACTTAATAAATGAGGGAAATAAGAGCAAACACAACGATAAAAAACAACAGAATAATGAAAAACGCAAGAATAACAACACTAAGCAATAAGAAAATGCCCCAAACATTATAAAACTCGGCTATAATTCACCTCTAAACTACTGAATTGTTTGTTTGTGTGTTCAGAGGTGTATGCCAGGACCTGCGTTTGTGTCAGTTCTTGGCTGGGGGAAAATCAGTACCAAGGTGGCAGGTGCTCCTGTAGGTGGAAGGCCGGTACTACCCCAGCAGGTAAAAGGGAGGACATACTACTGAAACTCGGTGATCCGACAGTCACACAGTCAGAGTGTTGAAAGATTACAGCAATACCATCGTGAAATGATCTACGCAACTCTACATAGATCGTGTGTGATGAGGAATGAGTGAAGAATGAAGTCCTGCAAACACACGTCTCGTTATCCTCACGCTATCCTCAACACGACTCAAGGTTTACAGGTGAGGTTTACTGTATCAACTCTCAGTGTTGCTTTCTGGCTTAGGCATCTTACCAAACGACAATAAACCATTCCTTCAGAGGGTTTTAGAAGAACTAACTTATAAACCCGATGAAGGAATAAAAGCTCGAGTGTATGAATGTCAATAATATGATATCTACCATACGAGGCGTCAGTGCAATGCAAACACTACAGTAATAATAACAATTTTACGTTGGGGATAAAAAAAATATAACAAAATAAGTGAAAAATGCGAAAAATATACGTAATCTTCTATGGAAATCAATAACAACAGCGTTAATTCCAATAGTGTTGTAGTAGGAACAATATCCGGGATTCTAAACTGTTAATAAAACTAGACGCAGCTTAAATACTTTCCCATTAAGTTGAATTCCCGATATATCACCTAACATCCTCTGTCCACCGAGTCAGTGTAATCGAATCACGTCACCCCGGAGTGTCGTCCTCTTTACTAGCTCTTGCGGTACAAAAGAAGTCAACGCCCTCCCTAGGTTTCGAGGTGCACCGTTTGTCGCATGATACAGTCTCCTTAAATCATACATCACGTTATGATTACGACAGGATATATGACTTTAGAGATTTAAAAAGAGATATATGGGGTTTTCTCACGTGATAGGATGACTTACGGAGTTATTTAAGATATTAATAAGAACCCGGGAGTAATTTTGTTGATACGGTTGTTAACGAAGCCTTGATTTATGTGTTTACAGTTATAAGGACACGTGTACATGGAAATACGGACATGTGAAGGATAGATGTACGCATATACACACATATTTATGCAAGCACATACATATTTACGCAGGTAGGAGTAATGGGTTGAAGGTAATTTTCAGTAAAGGTTTAGTTAAGGCTTGTGGTAGGGACGGAGGTAGCCTGAGATCACTGAACCTCTCCAGACACACACACCTCTCCAAGACATACACACACCTCTCCCCACACACACACACACACACACCGACATAGGATTAGAATTCAGGACACGCCCTTCCCCTGGGCTACCGCCACCACCTTCACCTCGTCCGTCTCTGTAAGATAACCCGTAATTTATTTAGTCTAAACAAAAGGTATATTAATAGTAGTTAGTTACTTGATATAAAAAAAAAGAGAAGTTTGTGTCCTCCGTCAGCGAGGGAGCGAGTCAGTCAAGTCAGTTAGTGTTGGATATATTTTAAAAGGTTCTTATGTTAAATTCCTGCTGTAGTTCCCCTTCTCCCCCCTCCCCCCTCCTCCTCTTCTCCCCCCTCCCCCCTCCTCCCCTTCTCCCCCCTCCCCCCTCCTCCTCTTCTCCCCCCTCCTCCTCCTCCTCTTCCTTCTCACAGTACCTATATTTCTTTCCTCCCTCCTACTTGTCTTCCTTATTCTCTTCCTTTCTCCCTCCTTCTCCCTCCCCTCCTTTGCCCTCCCCTCCTTTGCCCTCCCCTCCTTTGCCCTCCTCCTTTCCCTTACCCCCTCCCCCGCCTTACCCCCTCTCTCCCTTACCCCCTCCCCCGCCTTACCCCCTCGGCCACTTGGGAGGGTGAGGCGGCGTCATTCTACTCCATCAATGCCTCGACTTTGGGCCCAGACTCGACAAGGCTCTAAAAATCAGCGTTTGGTATACACAGACACGTGTATATGTGCTTGGGTTACATGTGCTGTATATACTGGTCAGGGCACACGTACACCTGTCTGGGTACACACACGCCTGTCTGGGTACACATACACCTGTCTGGGTACACATACACCTGTCTGGGGTACACATACACCTGCTGGGGTACACCTGAAGACAGAGGGCACACAGGACACCGTCGTACACCCGAGGGCCTGACAATTATGTGGCCGAGCAGTGTATCAGCTGAGCCGCCGCAGCCACCGCCTGCGGGTGCGGGAGGAGACCGAGATGGAGGGAGGGAGGGAGGGAAGCGAAGAGGAGGACAGAGGGAGGGAGATGGAGAGGAGGGAAAGGGGGGAGTGATGGAGGAGAGGAGAGGAGGGAAAGGGGGGAGTGAAGGAAGAGAGGAAGAAGGAAGAAGGCAGTGAGGGAGGAGGAGGAGCGGAGTGGTGAGTGAGGGAGGGAGGGAGGGAAGGGTAGTCGGCCACTCCACCATCACTAAGGTCATTGTATCATCTGTCTCCTAGTGTGTACACCTCTAATACACGCTACACTTGGGGGGGGGGGGTGAGGAGAGGGGTGTTGATGGGAGGGGGTGAGGAGAGGGGTGTTGATGGGAGGGGGTGAGGAGAGGGGTGTTGATGGGAGGGGGTGAGGAGAGGGGTGATGATGGGAGGGGGGTGAGGAGAGGGGTGATGATGGGAGGGGGGTGAGGAGAGGGGTGATGATGGGAGGGGGGTGAGGAGAGGGGTGATGATGGGAGGGGGTGAGGAGAGGGGTGATGATGGGAGGGGGGTGAGGAGAGGGGTGATGATGGGAGGGGGGTGAGGAGAGGGGTGATGATGGGAGGGGGTGAGGAGAGGGGTGATGATGGGAGGGGGTGAGGAGAGGGGTGTTGATGGGAGGGGGGTGAGGAGAGGGGTGATGATGGGAGTGGGGTGAGGAGAGGGGTGATGATGGGAGGGGTATGTTGGAGGAGAAGGGGATGAGGATGTTGAAGAATGGGGTGAGGTGTGTTGGGGAGAGGATGGGGACGGTGGTGAAGGGTGTTGGAGAGGGTGAGACAGAGTGGGGGGAGGGGTTGGAGGTGTGGGGGGGGGAAGAGGACTGATGAAGGACACTCACCTGGTCAGACAGAGCTGTGGAGAGGTGCAGGTGATTGCATACCACCCAACACCTGTACCATAAATTTACCCTCTGAATGCTGTTCCAATTGCTGTTTTTTGTCTGTTGTTGAGGCTGTTAATGGTGACGATGCTGCTACAGTGATGCCCTCTTGTGTGGTTCTCGTTCAGTCAGGTATTTAGGTGATTTAATTAAATAACCTCGATTCTATAGCCAATACGAGAGAGTCTTTTGAGATATGTAATGATTTTTTTTTAATATTCGTGTGTGTGTTGAGGGAGAGGTTGTAATGTAGTAGATTCCAATAGTATTAACATCACCACTATCACCACTACGACTACAATCACCACTACTACAACCACTGCCATCACCACCACTACTACTAATGTCACCACTACTACTACCATCACCACTACTACTACCATCACCACTACTACTACCATCACCACCACTACTACCACCACTACTGCCAACCACTATTACCCCCTAAAGAGTAAAACAATGACTTATAATGAAAGAAAATAAATGAAATGAAATAAAATGATCCAAGTGGTTTGGTCATCATGCAAGTGTGTTGAACTCTCCTTATGGGGGGTGGGTGGAGGCGTGGTGGAGGCGTGGTGGGTGGGTGGAATGTGGAGGTGGGTGTGTGGGTAGTGACGGTAACTGGATGGAGGCGAGGTGGAGGTGGGTGGGTGGGTGGTGACGGTAACTGGATGGAGGCGAGGTGGAAGTGGGTGGGTGGGTGGAATGTGGAGGTGGGTGTGTGGGTGGCGACGGTAACTGGATGGAGGCGAGGTGGAGGTGGGTGGGTGGGTGGAATGTGGAGGTGGGTGTGTGGGTGGTGACGGTAACTGGATGGAGGCGTAGTGGAGGTGGGTGGGTGGGTGGAATGTGGAGGTGGGTGTGTGGGTGGTGACGGTAACTGGATGGAGGCGAGGTGGGTGGGTGGGTGGAATGTGGAGGTGGGTGTGTGGGTGGCGACGGTAACTGGATGGAGGCGAGGTGGGTGGGTGGGTGGAATGTGGAGGTGGGTGGGTGGGTGGAATGTGGAGGTGGGTGTGTGGGTGGTGACGGTAACTGGATGGAGGCGTAGTGGAGGTGGGTGGGTGGGTGGAATGTGGAGGTGGGTGTGTGGGTGGTGACGGTAACTGGATGGAGGCGAGGTGGGTGGGTGGGTGGAATGTGGAGGTGGGTGTGTGGGTGGTGACGGTAACTGGATGGAGGCGAGGTGGAGGTGGGTGGGTGGGTGGAATGTGGAGGTGGGTGTGTGGGTGGTGACGGTAACTGGATGGAGGCGAGGTGGGTGGGTGGGTGGAATGTGGAGGTGGGTGTGTGGGTGGTGACGGTAACTGGTTGGAGGCGAGGTGGAGGCGTGGTGGAGGTGGGTGGGTGGGTGGAATGTGGAGGTGGGTGTGTGGGTGGTGACGGTAACTGGATGGAGGCGAGGTGGAGGTGGGTGGGTGGGTGGAATGTGGAGGTGGGTGTGTGGGTGGTGACAGTAACTGGGTGGAGGCAAGGTGGAGGTGGGTGGGTGTGTGGGTGGTGACAGTAACTGGATGGAGGCGAGGTGGGTGGGTGGGTGGGTGGTGACAGTAACTGGGTGGAGGCGGTGGTGGTTGATAGACAGATAATCACCACAATAAACTGAACCCATTCTATCCCTCCAAAACACAAGTACTTTTCTCTATATAATACTTTACACATTTCTCCATAACGTTTCCTACATAATTTATTCATCCTTTAGTTTTAGACACTCAAGAAAGTAGTTAAACTTTCTTCATCTCAATTAATGAAAAAATAATATAACCCGGTGTGAAGAAATGTGATTATGCTCTTCTCTGTCTGTGTGTCTGTCTGTTAAATAGAATTCCTTTACATTCTAAGTAACGACGAACGAATGATTGGTACAGAAAATAATATATATATTTATTTTTATAGTTATTTACATTTTACTTATATTGTAGTTTGATTTTGTGGGTGGGCGTGTGGGCGTGTAGGGGATTGGTAGGCGTGTTTGTCTGTGTGTGTGTGGTGGTAATGGGATTAATTATAAAAATGGTAGTAGTAGTTGTGGTAGTGGTGGTAGTGTAATCTCCCACCATCCACTACCACCATCTCCACCACTACCACCATCTCCTCCACTACCATCAATCCTCCTCCTCCTCCCTCTTCCTCCTCTCCTCCTCCTCCTCCCTCCTCCTCCCTCTCCCTCCTCCTCCCTCCTCCTCCCTAAGACCATCAGTAAGACAGGGACTCTTGTGCAGATAAGACGCGGCGCTCCTGGACACTGGTGAGTGGTTGTGTGTGTGTACGTGGTCGTGTGCGTATCCTCATCACGTACACATGATTTAGAATATTACACCCATATCTGTACACATTTCCCGTTATGTACGTACATCAGTGTGTATGTTTGTGTACGTGATCATGTAACTGTATTTGTTCTGTGTACACGTTGGATTGCGTGTTTGTGTACGTGGTTTGATGGATTGTGTACGTGGTGTGAAGGAAGTGTACGTGGTGTGAAGGAAGTGTACGTGGTGTGAAGGGCATGTACTTGGTGTGAAATATAGTATATACACGCCTTTTTTCTTTTATATCTGTACGCATTAAGGACAGTACACGTAATCATCTCAGTGTACGCGGTGAGTAAGGCAGAATATATGGTAAAATGAACCTTGTACGTGGTATTAAGGACAGTTTCCGTGGCGTGAGGGGGTGTCTGTACGTCACTATGATAATTTCACATAAATCCAGCACCTCCACGAGTCAAGGTAGAGAGAGAGAGCGAGTGTTAATGATATTGGACAAGCCATTGACTGCTTCCTGCTACCTCACTTCCTTCCTGGATACGAACGGGAGAGGTGGAAAGAAATGTGAGAACGATGACGAATTTATACATATTGGAAAGTTTAGGGCGTGGAAGAGAACTAGGAAATGGTGTGAGAGAGATGGGAGGTGATGAAAAACGGCACATGAGAAAAATGAGGAAGATGTGAAGAGGGAAAAAACCTGAGATGAAAAAGAAAACTGAATATCAATTACTATCATAGGGGTAACTGTACTTTCTTGCCATTGTTTTTATTTAGTTTACGTTAAGCTAATACAGTCTCGTGGGGATTAATTTAAGCAACTAGGGTATTAGTTATGCATCAAATGAGTTCCTAGAAGTCTTATTTACTTATTTTATCGAATATAGTATGCAAGAGGCGTGTTCTTTCTTCGTCATTGTGCGTTTAACATGGAGTAGTCACGCGTCGAGAGGGGTGTTGGGGGCTGCTCGTGAGTGTAAGACCATGAAAACACGTCGTTACAGCCCCGTGCCCACCAGACCTAGCATCTTTAGTGTGGATGTGCTGTGAATAGATTATTTTAAGACGTATATGGATGATTTGCTGTCTGTGAAGTATATTATTATGTTCGATGTCGGAATGTTTTTAGGTAAGACAATGTGTTTGTGTGAGTATGTGCGTGTACATGTGTATGTATGTATAAATTAAACCAATACATATTCTATATAAACCTATAAACACAATATCGTCCATTAATATACTACTTCCAGTGTATCAACAATCGATTTATATTAATGAATCACACCTGTACTGGCCATAGAAATTTACCTGTATATATTTTCACCAACAGAACATCAGTGAACGTGTGGTAGGAGAAGAACACTGGTGGTGGTGGTAGAGGGGGGGGGGGGGAAGTAAGATGCACCACCACCTCTACCACCACCCCTGCCGCCACCACCTACCGCCGCCACCACCGCCTGCCAAGTCCAAGTAACGGCAGTGCGGTTTTCCCAGAGGACATCGACCCCCCTAGCCTCCACCTCCCGAGACCCGCTGCTACTGCGTGTGTGACTGTCGTTCTCTCTCCTACGGCCTCTGCGCCTCCTCCTCTTCCTGCCTCCTCCTCCCCCTTCCTCTTCCAGCCTCCTCCTTCCCCCTCCTCTTCTGTTCCCCCTCCCCCTCTCGTCTTCTCCTCCTACCCCTCTCGTCTTCTCCTCCTCCCCCTCTCGTCGCCCCTCTATCTCTCCCTTCCTCCCTCCTGCTGTCGCTGTCTTGAGTAGGAAGGAGAGGCAAAGTTCACTGGACGGCAGGCAGCTACCCTACCTTCCTCTGAACAGGTGAGTTGTGTTAAGTCGATGCTTCATTAACTTGGGGAATTTCCAGCCCACCTGTCCTTTTGTGTGTGTGTGTGCGTTGTTTCTCTGTCTCTCACACTCTGATTATAATAATAAACATAATCTTGAATAATATAAAGAACTTAAACGCAGTACAAAATAATGAGTTATATCACTAGATGTGTTTACTGTATTCAACAATGTTTATGTATTATGTACTGTAATTAATAACACTTAAGGAGAAAAATAAGCAGTGAGTAGCATCATTCTTCTTTTGTTTACAGTTACGTAGCCATTGTCTTACCTGCCACAACTAAGACATCTTTATTCCTTCAGGACCCTATTAGAATCAGGACATCATGGGCATTAGGACATCAGGAACATCAGGATAATCAGACAAAGACATCAGGGCCATCGAGGGAAGACATCAGGACATTAGGGGAAGCATCAGCAGCAGAAGTCCTGAAGGATTCTTAACACGAAGGTGATGTCCTTGATACCCGGCCCTCCTTAGGCCTAACTTGTGGCCCAGTACCATCACACTCAGGTGACCTTATCGTCTTCCCAGGGGGTCGTAACATTACCCAAGAGCCCTTATTCCTGTGGACCTTAATGTCATCTCTGGGCCCTTCGCATCATCCAGGGCCTTTTATCATGTTCCTTAGGGCGTTACCCATGCCCCAGGGCCTCTTACCATCTTTCTAGGGCCCTTTTCATCATTCCCAAGGCTCGTTACCATCATCCCAGGAGCGTTATCGTACCCAGGAACACTGTGGTGACGAGTCCTTCAGATCCTTCACGTGTCCATGAACCAAGGATGATATGATCGCTAAGGATAATATTTCAGTTGATTATTTTCTTATTTACAATTACGGGAATGAGTTTAAGAATAATACTAAAATTGACTCGACCGAAATATCTAGAGCACTGCTATATGTCCTGCTTAGTTCCTCTTGTTCATTCTATATCATTTAGCAGATATATATCACTTAGGACTTGATATATATATATTTTGTAAACTGTGATCACATATTTGTTTATATCTGAAGAGAAAAAATTACTCAAATGCTTCTGTGTAGATACAACAATAACCTTTTAGAAGTCTTCTTTGTTTCTGATAATTGCAATCATTATTTGGACTTGTTTACATGTGTTTTTTGCTGTTTATTGATGCCTTTACGCCTTTGTTGTGATGTAAAGAGCGTAATTATATACTTACAAATGGTTACCTTCAATGCAATAGGAATTTTACTGAAGTTTCCGTCCATGTAAGTACAAAAAAGTATATGTTTACTTAAGAGGACCACTGAATGTCATTTGTTACACTTAAGAGGACTATTGAATGCCTCCTCTCCACCAATCAACAATCACCATCTCTCCTTTCCACCAATCATCAACCACCAGCCACCAACACTCCACCAATTACCATCTCTCCTTTCCACCAATCATCAACCACCAGCCCCAACACTTCACCAATCAACAACCACCATCTTTCCTCTCCACAAATCATCATCCACCATCTCTCCTCCACCAATCATCATCCACCATCTTTCCTCTCCACCAACCACTAGCCCCAACACACCACCAGACCCCGTTATTACCACACACAACCACTTAATACACTCCATGAAGGTTGTAAAATGTTGTTAGTGCCTAAGGTTGTAACTACATTGTTATATTTGTTATTATTTGTTATCATAACAGACCCCAAGTGAAGTAAAATACAATAAAAAGAGAGAATTATATACAGGAATGAGATGTTTTATTTCTGCCATGGTGGAGTTGAATGGTGATGTGTACTGGTAATGGTGACTTATGGTACCAATGGTGACGTGTGCTACCAATGGTGACTTATGGTACCAATGGTGACTTATGGTACCAGTGGTGACTTATGGTACCAGTGGTGACTTATGGTACCAGTGGTGACTTATGCAACCAATGGTGACTTATGCAACCAATGGTGGCTTATGGTACCAATGGTGACTTATGGTACCAGTGGTGACTTATGGTACCAGTGGTGACTTATGCAACCAATGGTGACTTATGCAACCAATGGTGACCACTATATACCAAGATGAAATTGAATCCTTGGGGAGAAAGATATACCCGAGCACAGGGCATCATGGTGACGCTGTTAGACTAAAAGAAAACTGTAGCCAAACAGGAAAGTCAATCCGATAAACTGCTCCTTGAGATTAATTTACTCCTGGCATAAAAAATGTCCTGTTTTTTTATGCCAGGAGTAATATTTAAACTAAGTATAGTGTTTGTTTAGCGTTCGTCCCCGTGTGCCGTGGGTCTCATCAATGGCTGTAAGAGACTACTCCTTAAAAGTTCTATTTCTGACAAATTCATCGAGTCTGCTAACCCCAGCCTGTGCAGAGAACTATAGTAAGACCCAGTTATCAGCACAGTGGCATCTATGCTTTTTAAGTTTTGGACTTTGTCATTTTATTTATTTTTTTATAAAGACGTCTGGTCTCGCCACCCAGTCCTTCTGGTAGAGTTTTTTTAAGTTTGCGCCACGTGAAGTGTGACGTAACAGTGACGTCTTTACAACTCCACCTCAAACAAGTCAAACTATCTACCTGACTGTAGTGTTGCCAACGTGCCCTATGCCCACGTTAAACGCTCCCGTTCGTTGGAGACGGCGGCAGTAGGTGACAGTAATGCTGACGACTTTCATCTTGAAGACAAGTCTAAGAAGCAGAAACCTCAGAAGTCAGGGTCTGCAGCAGGGGCCACGGCTCCCCCTCACACCCCGTCTGGGGCTGTAGAGGGTGACATCCTCCTGTCATCGGGGTCCCCAAGTGAGCTTACATCTGGCTCAATGACCGACCCTACGCCGACGATGGACATAGGGGATTCCTTTTGTCTCACTGCCCCGTCGCGCCTTCGTCGTCTCGCCTTTCCTCGGGACTTGCTTCTGAGCACACGGACGACCTGTTTCTTCCGTCACTGCTCTCCACTTCAGGACTCAACACTTCGCCTCTGCCGAGGTCCTACAGCCGTAATAGTCACTACATAAATGGACGAGTGGGCTTTCCTGTTCCCCAGGGGGAGGTGATGCTGAAGTTCACCACCTCAGAAACTCGTCGTACCAAGGTAATGGTTCGCCACGTACCCTGGGAGATCCCTATCGACGATCTTCGCCCTCTTCTCCCACAACTACTGGACGTGGAGCGCCGCATCAACCCGGTCTCCAAACGTCCATCCAACGAACTTATCGGCTGGTGGGTGCCCCCCCCCCCCCCCCGCGAAGGTGAGAGTAGGACCTATTCACAACTGTCCTCTCGACCGATTTATCGGAACCCCGAAAATCTGTGGTCGTTGACAATCGTGGAAACACCGCACCTGGGAGTGCACGAAGATGGTCGCCTCTGTGCAGGTCCTCACGACACAGTGGAATGCAAATCGAATATTCAGAAGAAAATCCCAGTTATTCCACGGTGTGTCAACTGCTATGGCAGTCACCACGCCTGGAATGCCAACTGCCCACAGCGTCCTGGCACTCGCCCGGGGAAAACTTACCTTGTACCACCGCCCTCACTCCTATTCACCACCGCCTCTTCCATCCACCAAGGATTTCCCATTGATTTCCTCTCCCCTACAACCCCCCCCCTCCCCTACCATCCCCCCTTACCACCCATCTCTTCTCCCCTCTCCCTACTGTTTTTGGAACGAGGTCGTTGCCGGCCCTGCCACACAGTCACCACCACCTCCTGCCCACCTGGACCCCAGCTGTCTCTCACCAGCACCACCACCTCTTGCTCACCTGAACCCTCACCGTCCCTCGCCGCCACCTCCAGCTCCTGCACAGGTACACCAAGTTGGTTCTCTGGAAACAACCACTCTCCGTTTGGATCGCCATCCAAGCAAATCTTCCTTATCTCTGCCCAACTCACCTCGTTTGTGGAGACAATTGTGACATTACAGAGACAACAACAACAACTCATTCTGGACACCCTGACCCAACAGGGGCGCACTTTACAAGCCCTGGCGACCCGCCTCCTTCCTTCCCTCGAGATGGAGGATCCATCCCTCGATCTCCCACTCCTCTGTCCTCAACAGAATTTGGTACCTCCTCCGGAGCCCCGGCTATCCCCACCGACTCTTCATCTCACACCGGAGGCCGTTCTCTCCTCTTCTACAATAGAACATCCAGGGGCTTAGACCTCGCCGGACAGACCTCGCCCAGTTTGTGCTCTCCCAGCAAGTAGATGTTGCTCTACTTCAGGAAACCATCACAAGCGATGTTACTCCACTCCGCCTCTCTGGCTACACTGTTTACACCCTGCCTCGATACCGTGGGCAGACTCGTGGCCTCCTCACCCTTGTGCGTAACACCATTCCATCTGTTCGTCTCCCTTCACCTGACTCACATGGACCCCCGTCTGAATTACTTTCTGTCTCCCTTACTCTTGGTGACCGTACCCTTCGTGTAGTCAATGTTCATTTCAAGAGTGATTCTCTAGCCCTCCAGGTTCTTCACGACCTCCATGATGGGGTTTCCACTAATGTTCTTGGCGACTTTAATGCCCGCCATCCCACTCTTACTCCATGTACCCTTAACAGATCACATCTCTCACAGTTTCTTAATGGGGATGATGATGTTCGCTTTCTTTGTCCTGCCGATCCTACTCGCCTCCCCCATAGTTTCCTTCATGTTGGCTTACTATTGAACGGTCATACCTCCTTTCATCCTACCGTCTGCACCGAGCCTGCTCTGTATAGTGACCATCTTGCCGTTACTACCCATCTCAGGCTCTCCTTCTCTGCCCCTACAGCAGCTCCTTATCGATCCCCTCGCCTTCGTCTCACACAAGATGCTGTTCCTTCCTTTACCCAATACCTTTCTACCTGGGCGGATTCCTATGCTGTCCCCGAGTCCCTTGACTCTTACAGCGCTGATTTTGTTGATGCCGTGTATGACTCTGTCAATCGCGTTACCCCTCCACGCCCTCCCCGTCACCCCAGAAGTGCCACCAACTACTGGTATCGTATCCCTGCCATGAGACATCTCCGGCAGGTAACCCGTGATCTCCACTCTGCCATACGGAGGTCTCGGTCTCCAGAGGACTGGGAAGACTTCAAAAATTGGTGCTCCTTTGCAACTCAGGAGCGCCGTCGGATACGTGAGGCGGACTGACTATCCATCACGGGGTCTCTATCGTTCCAGTCGTCACTCTCTTATGTATGGAATCGTATTAATGCTATACGGGGTACTCGACGGAGGCCTCCTCCCCACCCTGACCCCGCCTCCCTTGCCTGCTCTTTAATGGAGGACTGGGCACGAGCTTCCTCCCCTGAGGCACTTCCAGATCCAATGCAGGAGGCAGTGCAGGCTCGCATCGATGCGTCTGAGCCTGTTGTTCGTGCTGCTCTTACCTCCCCTGCCCCCACTGATCATCCCATCACACAGTTCAAGCTTGACAGTGCTCGTCGCTCTAGAAAAGACACCTCTCCTGGGGATGATCAGATAACCTACTCCGTCCTCAACGCCTGTACTAATATTCCTAACGGCCCCTTGCTTGCTCCCTACAATATGTCTTATGAACATGGGGTTCTCCCGTCCAACTGGAAAAATGCCACTATTATCCCCATCCCTAAGCCGGGAGATCCTGGGAAATATCGACCCATTAGTCTTACCTCCTGTGTTTGCAAGATGATGGAGAGGATACTCCATCGTCGCCTTCTTCACACCATAGGCGGCTTCCACAACTCCCTCAATGGTTTCATACAACATCGCAGCACAGCACACTCCATTGCTTCCTTTTATTGCAATCAGACTGCCCGCGTCTCCGTCTTCCTATATATCAAGGGAGAGATTGGAGATTGCCCACGAGGGGGCTAGTGTATTGGGCACCCCCTTACGTCCTGTGCATGGTGAAGCGCAGAAGCGTTTACAGCGCCCAACTGGGAAGCATGCGGAGTTCATGCTTGCCTTTATGACTCATGCATTAAGGGAGTAAAAGCCTGAAGGGTCATGGGTTTTGTCAGCAAGTTACATAAAGTGACAGAATGATGAGTGTGTGGGGGAAAATTCCCGGTACAATTTATCTGTTTATGTCAAAGTGTGGCAGGTCCCTAGTGCCAGGCCAATGACTAGGAGGAGGGATATCTGGTCAGGGAGGGAAGAGGTGTTGGTAACGGCTGGGGACCTGTAGGGGGAAGTCATAGGGCAAGTGAGGATGTAGTGGGGTGTGAGAGTCGGTTGGTCAAGGGAGCCTTCGATACGGCTCAGCCTGCCCTCATTTTAGCTTGGGGTTAAAGGGAGACTTCTTTGATGGATTGCCTCTTATCTCAGATCCCTGAAGTCCGCTATCTTCGAGACATGCTTTCGGCGTCTCGCTCTCCTCTCTACCATGAGCAGGGGTTCCCTTGGTGCCACCGTCCCTGTACTTCTCACCATGTACAGGTCGTAATAATAATAATAATAATAATTAATGGTTTATTGAAAAAGTTCTGCAGCCAGAAGGCTGAAAATATACATTGGACAAAAATGACTTATTACATACAAAGACATGGGGTGGGTGGGTCGTTTAACACAAGCTTTCATTACTGAAAGAAGAAGGAATATGAATTGAACATACAAATTATTATAGTTTACAGTTGATGGCCCGGCACTGGACTGGTCATGGAGACACCAGATTGTGTGGTGTTCACGTGGTGTAGCAACTCGTCCTTGGGTGTTGATATGAAGGACCTCACGTGGTCATGGGGTCACCAGGTGGTGTGGTGTTCACGTGGTGCAGTAACTCGTCCTCGGGTGTTGATATAATAATAATAATAATATCAATAATAATAATATTAATAAATAGTTTATTAATAGAGTTGCAGCCGGTGGCTGAAAATATACAAACTTACATGTGATTTAGACATAATGATATGCGCTCAATACATTTACAGGGCTGTACAGTACATAAATCAGGAGTTGTTTATTATTTTAGCAATAGATGGGATGGTGCTATTCTCATATCTATCGGTGCGGGCTCTTATGGGCTGAATTTTGTTGTAGTGGCGGACTGCGCGAGGTGGGCGGGGGACTGCCGGTGGCAGGAGGTGGCGATGGCGAGGTTGGTGCAGTAGTCCACTGCCAAACCTTGCTGTGCTTGGTGGTGGAGGTTACTGAGGGGTGGCATTTCCAGGGTGGAGAGAGCGTTGTTGTAGCCGGAGTATTCTGCGCCGAGCATGATTCTACAGGGCCTTTTCTGTACCTTCTCTAGTTGACGTTGTTGGGTGGAGTTGAGAAAAGATGACCAGGCTGGTGACGCATACGTTAATTTGGGGAGAATAAAGGCGTTGTAGATGGTCCTCAGCTCTGGCGTGGGTGTCCCAAGTGACCTGAGTCGTCGTAGCATGTAGAGTCGGTACGACGCTGCCTTGATTGTGTTGTTTACATGGGCCTTCCAGTCCAGTTTGTGGTCTATGGTAACACCCAGGAGTTTGACAGACTGCACTAACTGGAGAGAATGGGCACCCACTGTGACTGCTGGAGCTTGCACTGGAGTGATGGCGGTATTGATGTGCATGACTACGGTTTTGGTGTGAAGGACCTCACGTGGTCATGGGGACACCAGGTGGTGTGGTATTCACGTGGAGCAGTAACCCGTCCTCGGGTGTTGCCAGAAGTAACCTCGAAGCTATTGGTCAGGTCGCTACAAAATTAATGTCACTTGATAGACAAAATTTTGTTTCTATCTGTAATAAAAATTTATAGGTATTATTAAGATGCATTGAGCTACAATTAAAATTTTGTAAAATGTTGTTAAATATACGTTAATTTTACTTTCAACTTGCACCTTGTGAATGTGTCTATTTAAGGCAGTCATATTATAATTTTCCTGTTATTTCTGTGCGTTAATTTTATATTTTAACTTGATTCAACCAGTTAAATTCACCCTTACATTTTCAATTACCAGGAAATTATATAAAGAATCCTTGTATATATATATATATGTATATATATGGTCTGATATTTACTATAGTTACCCATAACATATTTTGTATCATAGAAAACTCAACTCAAGGCCATAACTTAGCAGTAACTCAAGTATTTCTGTGTTTTGGCTGTAAGGCAAAATATAACGGTATTATTTTTTTTTACAGTTGCTTACTCCACCTGGGACCGACTACATCACATGGACCGAGGCTAACAACACTATGTGATCAAGCTATACAACACCACAACAGCATCAGGAGTGCATGGGAACAGCCCCCTTTCAGCCACAGTTGTATCTACCAGACCCTAGTTGACCAATATGTTCACTATCAGACCCTAATTAACCTGTATGTTCATGAGACCCTAGTTAAATGAACAACTTCCTAAGATCTTCAAATGTAACTTATATCATTTCTGTTCCTGCATATTTTCTGCCCATGAACTGTTATTTTCTCTCAATAAACCGTATAGTATTATTTGTTGTATTATTGTCCACACACACCAGGAAGTACTTGGAGGAAGAGGAAATGTTACCTGTGACACGTAGAGACAGATGGTCAGGAGGAAGTAAGGAGTGGGATGGAGTGGGGTGGTGAGTGAAGAGGTTTAAGTGGGTGGGATGGAGTGGGGTGGTGAGTGAAGAGGTTTAAGTGGGTGGGATGGAGTGGGGTGGTGAGTGAAGAGGTTTAAGTGGGTGGGATGGAGTGGGGTGGTGAGTGAAGAGGTTTAAGTGGGTGGGATGGAGTGGGGTGGTGAGAGGAGGGGAGGTATGGGAACCGTAAGTCATGGTGAGGGTTAAGGGAAGAGGAGGGAAGAAGAGGAGGGTGAAGAAGAGGAGGGAGGAAGAAGAGAAGGGTGAAGAAGTGGAGGGAGGAAGAAGAGGAGGGTGAAGAAGTGGAGGGAGGAAGAAGAGGAGGGAAGAAGAAGAGGAGGGAAGAAGAAGAGGAGGGTGAAGAAGAAGAGGAGGGAAGAAGAACGTGATCATTATAAGTCACACTATGTGGTCTGGAATTACGAGCCACATTGAACCACACACACCCCACCACACACCCACCCACCCCACACCTACCCCCACACTCACCCCCACACACTCACCCAAAGTAGATAGTGTTTTTGAGTGACTGTACGTATCCATAAGCTGTTTTAACACACGACACATGTTGTTTTAGTTTTAACCGTGCATCACTAAAACCTAAACCAGTACAGGAGGTTTAATATCTTATGACTAACTAATAAAAAAGAATTGGCCTCTTAGGTCTGTGTATTTCTGCCCTCACGTGTTTTAATATTTGTTTTACTGGGGTCTGGAGGGTGTCTTAAAACAGCCCCTTGTTTAGTATGGGGCTGGGTGGGGGATGTTGGATGGAGGAGGTGGGGTGGAGAGGGGGGGGGCTGGGTTGGGTTGGGGAGGGGGGAGGAGCAAGGGCGGAGGGGGAGGAGCAAGGGTGGAGGAAGGGGAGTGGGGCTTGGGGGAGGGGGAGGGTGGCTGGGGGAGGGAGGAGGGGGAGGGGAGGAGGAGGGGGAGTGGAGGGGGGAGGGGGAGGGGGGAGGGTGGAGGGGGAGGGGGAGGGGGAGCTTGGGGCGTGCACTCAGCAGCCTAACATGGATTTGTTGTAGGGGAGGGGGAGGGGGGAGGGGAGGGGAGGGGGAGGGGTATAGGGGAGGGGGAGGGGAGGGGAGAGGGGGAGGGGGAGGGGGGAGGGGGAGGGGGGAGGGGGAGGGGAGGGGAGGGGGAGGGGGAGGGGAGGGGAGAGGGGGAGGGGGGAGGGGGAGGGGGGGGAGGGGGGAGGGGAGGGGAGGGGGAGGGGTATAGGGGAGGGGGAGGGGGGGAGGTGGAGGGGGGAGGGGGAGGGGGGAGGGGGAGTGGTAAACCTGTACGGTCTCTCTGCTAAATAAATCGTGGCGTCCCGAAGGAAAGAATCTAAGGGCTTGGTGGAGTTAAATAAAAATAAAGAATGTTGTGAACGATGGCAACAGCTGACAAGCATTACCCGGCGCCCGGTCTCCGAGTTACATTTTCCACAGTGTTGTCCGAGTCGTGGTGTGGTGAAGATCTCGTCGGCTTCTTCAGCACAACTCACTCGTTATAACATTGATTGCTACTCAGTGTGTCATTTGAGCAATAATTTTCCCGGTTATATAAGTATTTATGGGAATTGCTGTTGATTGTGTGTTAAAAAAGTGCGTTTATTAGTCTGAGTAACTGGTAAGAAGAACTTTGAGGTGACAGAAGGAAGGCTGACTGTTTAGTTAGTGCCTAGGGCTAATATTTGACTTAAAACCGTCCACTATGTAATACTTGGGATTTTTCGTTTCGCAGTAAAAAAAAAAAAAAAAAAATTTTTTTTTTTTTTTTTGGGGGGGGGAGGCAGGGGAGGCAGGGGGTCAAATGGCTACTTAGGTCAGGTCAGGTTGGTTAAGTTTTTCATGTATACCTCAATGCGTTTTCCATGAAGTGCGTATTATTTCTTGGCCAAATTGACTATTAGGGAGAAACAACTCATCACTTACGAGTCGACTTAACCCCAAGAAACGAGCGTAGTATTCATTACCTAACCTAACCAATCCTAACGTAAACTACAAAAAGACAACATTTGGTATTATTACAGGGTCAACCAGTATGGCTGTCGAGTTGACCATATGTGTTTTTCCGATAGGTCAGTGGTTCTCAACCTTGTTTGCCCCATGCACCCCTTTCACCATATGTCAGAATGTCATTTCCCCCTCCTTTCCAAGATTGTCTGCCTCAAAAAGTGCATTCCAAATACTATGCATATAATACTGAAAATCCTTTATTTTTTCCATATTAGTATCAGTTTCCCCCCCCCCCCCCTGAAAACTTGAGGGGGGGGGGAAATTCCCCCCCTGGTTGAGAACCCCTGGTTTAGGTAATTTCAAGACACTACTTCTAAGACGTTTCCCTGACAAATGACCTAATCTAACCACATAACCGGGGAGGGGGGGGGGGGGGGGGCTCCACCTCCCTGGACCCTTCGGTATATTTAAGTCATTTGCGAGGGAAACGTCCAGAAGAAAAGTCTTAAAATTGTCTAAACCACCGGAAAAACGCATTGGTCAACTCGACAGCCATGTTGGTTGACCCTGTAATAACCTCAAACTAATCCCGCCCCCCCAAAAAAAAAATATATAAAAAAGTCGATTATTATTCGTCAATTTTTAAATACGACAAAAAAACGACCCAACTACCAACCCAGTACTTATATTATTAAACTTTTATTTTAGCTGGACGGCGCGCACTGCCACGTCATACTAGTGAGGAAAGGTGTGCGCAGTTGGCAGTCAAGGTTCTGGAATGTTTGTGTAGGTGATTGTCCAGGTACAGTTGGCTGCTCCCCGGCGTTTACCTGCGTTGTCCTAACTCTCTTTCCATGAAGGGGTGAGGTGAGGTGAGGGGGGGGGTGTGTCAAGGAAGATGTCGTAAGTTGGCACCCCATGTTTATTATAATGTAAACCATGTGAAGCAAAATAGTCCAGTTGGCCCATCTTTTTCCTAACCCCTAATAGAAACACTAACTATAACACTAGTACTACATGTTCACTATAACACTAGGACTACATGTTCACTATAACACTAGGACTACATGTTCACTATAACACTAGGACTACATGTTCACTATAACACTAGGACTACATGTTCACTATAACACTAGGACTACATGTTCACTATAACACTAGGACTACATGTTCACTATAACACTAGGACTACATGCTCACTATAACACTAGTACTACATGTTCACTATAACACTAGTACTACATGTTCACTATAACACTAGGACTACATGTTCACTATAACACTAGGACTACATGTTCACTATAACACTAGGACTACATGTTCACTATAACACTAGTACTACATGTTCACTAGGACTACATGTTCACTATAACACTAGTACTACATGTTCACTATAACACTAGGACTACATGTTCACTATAACACTAGTACTACATGTTCACTATAACACTAGGACTACATGTTCACTATAACACTAGGACTACATGCTCACTATAACACTAGTACTACATGTTCACTATAACACTAGTACTACATGTTCACTATAACACAAGGACTACATGCTCACTATAACACTAGTACTACATGTTCACTATAACACTAGTACTAATGTTCACTATAACACTAGGACTACATGTTCACTATAACACTAGGACTACATGTTCACTATAACACTAGGACTACATGTTCACTATAACACTAGGACTACATGTTCACTATAACACTAGTACTGCATGTTCACTATAACACTAGTACTACATGTTCACTATAACACTAGTACTACATGTTCACCATAACACTAGTACTACATGTTCACTATAACACTAGTACTACATGTTCACTATAACACTAGTACTACATGTTCACTATAACACTAGTACTACATGTTCACTATAACACTAGTACTACATGTTCACTATAACACTAGTACTGCATGTTCACCATAACACTAGTACTGCATGTTCACCATAACACTAGTACTGCATGTTCACCATAACACTAGTACTGCATGTTCACCATAACACTAGTACTGCATGTTCACCATAACACTAGTACTGCATGTTCACCATAACACTAGTACTACATGTTCACCATAACACAAGTACTACATGTTCACTATAACACTAGTACTACATGTTCACTATAACACTAGTACTACATGTTCACTATAACACTAGTACTACATGTTCACTATAACACTAGTACTACATGTTCACTATAACACTAGTACTACATGTTCACTATAACACTAGTACTACATGTTCACTATAACACTAGTACTACATGTTCACTATAACACTAGTACTACATGTTCATTATAACACTAGTATGACATGTTCATTATAACACTAGTATGACATGTTCATTATAACACTAGTACTACGTAAGAAAATAAGGAGTCTGCAATAGACCGGTTGGCCTGTGCATGGCAGCTCCTGTCGAGAGTTACTACCACTCTCTATCATCCATGAATCTATCTAGCCTCCTTTTGAAACTCTCCAGCGTTCCCGCACTTACTACAAAGTTGCTAAGCTTGTTCCACTCGTCCACCACCCTATTTGTGAACCAGTTTCTTCCTATCTCCCTCCTAAACCTAAACTTATCCAACTTAAACCCTTTGCTCCGAGTCCTATCCTGCTCGGATATTATAAGAACTTTATCTATATCACCTTTATTGATTCCTTTCACCCACTTAAATACTTCTATCATATCTCCCCGCACTCTTCGTCTTTCTAGGGAATGCAAGTTTAGTTTCTTTAACCTATCCTGATATGGAAGGTTTCTAAGTTCCTGAATCATTTTCGTCATTCTTCGCTGCACCGACTCTCGTGAATTGATATCCATTCTATAATAAGGGCACCAGAACTGAACCGCATAATCGAGGTGCGGCCTGACTAGCGCAAGATATAGTTGCAATAAGACCTCTGCACTCTGATTACTTACACTTCTAGATATAAAACCTAATACTCTGTTTGCCTTATTTCGAACATTAACGCACTATTTTCCAGGCCGTAGGTCCGGGCTTACAACTACATGTTCACTAACACTAGTACTACATGTTCACTATAACACTAGTACTACATGTTCACTATAACACTAGGACTACATGTTCACTATAACACTAGTACTACATGTTCACTACAACACTATATCACCTGTGTTAAAATTGCACGTCCTATACACACCTGACTACCAATAATACACATATCCAAGACCATAACGACAAGGGGCTCACCACTGTGGCTACAACGTGCATATCATTGCAATTGCGGTTCTGCTTCGCTATTACGGTTGCAATAAGATCTCACTGCCAAGGTTGCAACACAAGAATTACTTTATTTTTGCTGACGTCTTATAATTTACAGTGTTCTCAGAATTTAACGTATTTTCGGTTCACCTAGAGTAGACACCACAGTTTAATACACCGGATTACCCTCCCCCCTAACGCTAATCTAATCTAACTTCAAGATTAGACTCCCTAGTTTGTCACTTGATTTTATTTAATGTAATCTAAATTTACATAACTCTCTCCAGGAAACGTCACATAAACTAGGGAGATTGGGTTAATCAGGTGAAATAAATTAGGGTTTCTAATCTTTAGGTGATCTGTGTTTTCCACAATGTACCTAACCCAAAAATACAACAAAAAATGTATGAATTTTAAGTATTTTGTAACGGTCGCAATATGTGGCGGGTACACGAGCAATCAATATACTGTATCAATTTTTGCAATGTCCATAATAACTAAGTAAATAAAAGAAATTCACTTAAAACATAAACAATTACAAATAAATTTACACTTGCACTCGTAAGGGGAAGGGGGGGGGGGAGGGCTGTGTGTATTATAATGGTAGTTTATCATAGCAATGTTTAGTTATATTGGTTCACGTATGGCAAAATGTACACTAGTATCACTGCTCGTTAATTACCCTAACGGGTATTAGTTGGGTGTATGCTGTTGTGAACGCTGAAACTCAAGCCTTCACAACACGTAACTCGTGCTATCAAGTTCCGTAAACAAACACACCAACAAATTGTACATTGTATCCTAGGTGGACTCCATTGTGGTATAGAGGGCATCATCGTACAGCTCACAACCGTGTACAAGGACCAGAAAAACGTGTTTTTGTGCATCAGGGAAAATTGCAGCAAGCATCTCCCTCTGTCTAGGGAAGAAATGGAAACTCGACTCGTCTTACACGGTAATTTATTTTCATTTTGAGCGATTTTGTCTGGTTATTCCACAAGCTGGTGTTAGTAATGAAATAGCGAGCAACGCCTATTACCTTCAATTGCTTTATTTCCTTTGTTTTATCCCCTAATTGTAGTACCTGTATGGTTTTCTTAACACAGTAAAGATGCCTCTCGCTTCACTGAATTTGCTGGATGTTAACTGCTCACGTCATTGCAAGATGTGTTATTTTTACTTTGAAGAGGAGCTAAACCGATTTTGTGGTCGTAATCTGTGGGGGATGATGATGATCTGTTGGTCATGAAGCTGAGAAAAGTGTGGGAACGCTTAGGGGGGGGGGGGAGGAGGACGGGGAGAAGGGGGTTAGGGAGGAGGAGGACGGGGAGAAGGGGTTAGGGGGGAGGGGAGGTGGACGGGGAGAAGGGGGTGGTTAGGGGGGAGGAGGAGGACGGGGAGAAGGGAGTGGTTAGGGGGGAGGTGGACGGGGAGGAGGAGGAGGTGGACGGGGAGAGGGGGTTAGGGAGGAGGTGGACGGGGAGAAGGGGTTAGGGGGAGGTGGTGGACGGGGAGAAGGGGGTGGTTAGGGGGAGGTGGACGGGGAGAAGGGGTGGTTAGGGAGGAGGTGGACGGGGAGAAGGGGGTGGTTAGGGGGGAGGTGGACGGGGAGGAGGAGGAGGAGGTGGACAGGGAGAAGGGGGTTAGGGAGGAGGTGGACGGGGAGAAGGGGGTTAGGGGGAGGAGGTGGACGGGGAGAAGGGGGTTAGGGGGAGGTGGTGGACGGGGAGAAGGGGGTTAGGGAGGAGGTGGTGGACGGGGAGAAGGGGGTTAGGGGGGAGGTGGTGGACGGGGAGAAGGGGGTTAGGGGGAGGAGGTGGACGGGGAGAAGGGGGTTAGGGGGAGGAGTTGGACGGGGAGAAGGGGGTTAGGGGGGAGGTGGTGGACGGGGAGAAGGGGGTTAGGGGGAGGTGGTGGACGGGGAGAAGGGGGTTAGGGGGAGGAGGTGGACGGGGAGAAGGGGGTTAGGGGGAGGAGGTGGACGGGGAGAAGGGGGTTAGGGGGGAGGTGGACGGGGAGAAGGGGGTTAGGGGGAGGAGGTGGACGGGGAGAAGGGGGTTAGGGGGGAGGAGGTGGACGGGGAGAAGGGGGTTAGGGGGAGGAGGTGGACGGGGAGAAGGGGGTTAGGGGGGAGGAGGTGGACGGGGAGAAGGGGGTTAGGGGGAGGAGGTGAACGGGGAGAAGGGGGTTAGGGGGAGGTGGTGGACGGGGAGAAGGGGGTTAGGGAGGAGGTGGTGGACAGGGAGAAGGGGGTTAGGGAGGAGGTGGTGGACGGGGAGAAGGGGGTTAGGGAGGAGGTGGTGGACGGGGAGAAGGGGGTTAGGGAGGAGGTGGTGGACGGGGAGAAGGGGGTTAGGGGGGAGGTGGTGGACGGGGAGAACGGGGTTAGTGTCCTTTTGTGCGGAGTTACACCTGCCTGTTCCTTTGTCTCCTCTCGCTCCCCCTCCCCAGGTAAGGTTAAGGTGTTGTGATGATAAAAGCTTGCGATGGGTAATTTTCAGGTGATCATTTATTTTAGATTTAATTTCCTATTTTTCCTACAGATTAAACTTGAACACGGATTTACTATGTCTGATGACCTCCCCATGGTGCTGACCTCCCCATATTGCTGACCTCCCCATATTGCTGACCTCCCCATGGTGCTGACCTCCCCATATTGCTGACCTCCCCCTGGTGCTGACGTACACCTCTACCAGTGCTGATCATCACAGGCTGAATCACTGAACCAACATGAAAAAGTGAGAGTAGGTCCCATAGGCAGTACACCTCATACTGAGCCTTCGGTACACAAGGAGGCAACATGACCGGTACTCCACTCGACCCTCTTCACTTGCCCAACTTGTAAACATCGGTACCTGTTTACAGCTGGGTAAACTAAGAGCGCCAGAGACTCGAACCATGGAACAATAGTCAAGCACTGTAGCCGTTCGACCGCCACGCTCCGCCAGGCAACATGAAGCAGAGGAGCATTAAATTTCCAGTGAGTGTTGTTTATTTTGAGTTGACCTGACCAATAACATCCAATATGGCCTCCAAATTGCATTGACTCTATACTCACATATAACCCCTGGTGTTGGGGAGGGGGTGGTGGAGAGTGTTGGGGAGGTGTGGTGGTGGAGAGTGTTGGGGAGGTGTGGTGGTGGAGAGTGTTGGGGAGGTGTGGTGGTGGAGAGTGTTGGGGAGGGGTGGTGGTGGAGAGTGTTGGGGAGGGGGTGGTGGTGGAGAGTGTTGGGGAGGGGGTGGTGGTGGAGAGTGTTGGGGAGGGGGTGGTGGTGGAGAGTGTTGGGGAGGGGGTGGTGGTGGAGAGTGTTGGGGAGGGGGTGGTGGTGGAGAGTGTTGGGGAGGGGGTGGTGGTGGAGAGTGTTGGGGAGGGGGTGGTGGTGGAGAGTGTTGGGGTGGTGGTGGAGAGTGTTGGGGAGGTGTTGGTGGTGAGTGGCGGGGGAGGTGGCGGCGGCTAGTGTTGGTGGTGAGTGTTGGTGGTGAGTGGCGGCGGCTAGTGTTGGTGGTGAGTGGCGGCGGCTAGTGTTGGTGGTGAGTGGCGGCGGCTAGTGTTGGTGGTGAGTGGCGGCGGCTAGTGTTGGTGGTGAGTGGCGGGGGCTAGTGTTGGTGGTGAGTGGCGGGGGCTAGTGTTGGTGGTGAGTGGCGGGGGCTAGTGTTGGTGGTGAGTGGCGGCGGCTAGTGTTGGTGGTGAGTGGCGGGGGCTAGTGTTGGTGGTGAGTGGCGGGGGCTAGTGTTGGTGGTGAGTGGCGGGGGCTAGTGTTGGTGGTGAGTGGCGGGGGCTAGTGTTGGTGGTGAGTGGCGGGGGAGGTGGCGGCGGCTGGTGGCGGGGGAGGTGGCGGCGGCTGGTGGTGAGTGTTGGGGGAGGTGGTGGTGGCGGCGGCGGCTAGTGTTGGTGGTAAGTGTTGCGGGAGGTGGTGGTGGCGGCTAGTGTTGGTGGTGAGTGTCGGTGGAGGTGGCGGCGGCGAGTGTTGGTGGTGAGTGTCGGGGGAGGTGGTGGTGGCTAGTGTTGGTGGTGGGTGTCGGGGGAGGTGGCGGCGGCGGCGGCTAGTGTTGGTGGTGAGTGTTGGGGGAGGCGGTGGTGGTGGTGGCGGCTAGTGTTGGTGGTGAGTGGCGGGGGAGGTGGCGGCGGCTAGTGTTGGTGGTGAGTGTCGGGGAGGTGGTGGTGGCGGCTAGTGTTGGTGATGAGTGTCGGGGAGGTGGTGTGGGTGGTGAGTGTCGGGGGAGGTGGTGGCGGCTAGTGTGGGTGGTGAGTGTCGGGGGAGGTGGTGGCGGCTAGTGTTGGTGGTGAGTGTTGGGGAGGAGGTGCCGGCTAGTGTTGGTGGTGAGTGTTGGGGAGGTGGTGGTGGCGGCGGCGGCTAGTGTTGGTGGTGAGTGTCGGGGCAGGTGGTGGCGGCTAGTGTTGGTGGTGAGTGTTGGGAGGTGGTGGTGGCGGCTAGTGTTGGTGGTGAGTGTTGGGAGGTGGTGGTGGCGGCTAGTGTTGGTGGTGAGTGTCGGGGAGGTGGTGGTGGCGGCTAGTGTTGGTGATGAGTGTCGGGGAGGTGGTGGTGGCGGCAAGTGTTGGTGGCGAGTGTCGGGGAGGTGGTGGTGGCGGCTAGTGTTGGTGGTGAGTGTCGGGGAGGTGGTGGCGGCGGCTAGTGTTGGTGGTGAGTGTCGGGGGAGGTGGTGGCGGCGGCTAGTGTTGATGGTGAGTGTCGGGGGAGGTGGTGGTGGCGGCTAGTGTTGGTGGCGAGTGTCGGGGGAGGTGGTGGTGGCGGCTAGTGTTGGTGGCGAGTGTCGGGGGAGGTGGTGGTGGCGGCTAGTGTTGGTGGTGAGTGTTGGTGGTGAGTGTCGGGGGAGGTGGTGGTGGCGGCTAGTGTTGGTGGCGAGTGTCGGGGGAGGTGGTGGTGGCGGCTATTGTTGGTGGCGAGTGTTGGGGAGGTGGTGGTGGCGGCTAGTGTTGGTGGTGAGTGTTGGGGAGGTGGTGTCGGGGAGGTGGTGGTGGTGAGTGTTGGGGAGGTGGTGGTGGCGGCTAGTGTTGGTGGTGAGTGTCGGGGGAGGTGGTGGTGGTGGTGGCGGCTAGTTTTGGTGGTGAGTGTTGGGGAGGTGGTGGTGGCGGCTAGTGTTGGTGGTGAGTGTCGGGGGAGGTGGTGGTGGCGGCTAGTGTTGGTGGTGAGTGTCGGGTGAAGTGGTGGTGGCGGCTAGTGTTGGTCGTGAGTGTCGGGGGAGGTGGTGGTGGCGGCTAGTGTTGGTGGTGAGTGTCGGGGGAGGTGGTGGTGGCGGCTAGTGTTGGTGGTGAGTGTTGGGGAGGTGGTGGTGGCGGCTAGTGTTGGTGGTGAGTGTTGGGGAGGTGGTAGTGGCGGCTAGTGTTGGTGGTGAGTGTCGGGAGAGGTGGTGGCGGCTAGTGTTGGTGGTGAGTGTCGGGGGAGGTGGTGGTGGCGGCTAGTGTTGGTGGTGAGTGTCGGGGGAGGTGGTGGTGGCGGCTAGTGTTGGTGGTGAGTGTCGGGGGAGGTGGTGGTGGCGGCTAGTGTTGGTGGTGAGTGTCGGGGGAGGTGGTGGTGGCGGCTAGTGTTGGTGGTGAGTGTCGGGGGAGGTGGTGGTGGCGGCTAGTGTTGGTGGTGAGTGTCGGGGGAGGTGGTGGTGGCGGCTAGTGTTGGTGGTGAGTGTCGGGGGAGGTGGTGGTGGCGGCTAGTGTTGGTGGTGAGTGTTGGGGAGGTGGTGGCGGCTAGTGTTGGTGGTGAGTGTTGGGGAGGTGGTGCGGCTAGTGTTGGTGGTGATTGTTGGGGAGGTGGTGGCAGCTAGTGTTGGGGAGTTGGTGGTGAGTGTTGGGGAGGTGGTGGTGGCGGCGGCTAGTGTTGGTGGCGAATGTCGGGGGAGGTGGTGGCGGCTAGTGTTGGTGGTGAGTGTCGGGGGAGGTGGCGGTGGCGGCTAGTGTTGGTGGTGAGTGTTGGGGGAGGTGGTGGTGGCGGCGGCTAGTGTTGGTGGCGAGTGTCGGGGGAGGTGGTGGTGGTGAGTGTTGGGTAGGTGGTGGTGGCGGCGGCTAGTGTTGGTGGCGAGTGTCGGGGGAGGTGGTTGTGGTGAGTGTTGGGTAGGTGGTGGTGGCGGCGGCTAGTGTTGGTGGCGAGTGTCGGGGGGTTGGGGAGGTGGTGGTGGCGGCTAGTGTTGGTGGTGAGTGTCGGGGGAGGTGGTGGCGGCTAGTGTTGGTGGTGAGTGTCGGGGGAGGTGGTGGCCGCTAGTGTTGGTGGTGAGTGTTGGGGAGGTGGCGGCGGCGGCGAGTGTTGGTGGTGAGTGTTGGGGAGGTGGTGGTGGCGGCTAGTGTTGGTGGTGAGTGTTGGGGAGGTGGTGGTAGAGGCTAGTGTTGGTGGTGAGTGTTGGGGAGGTGGTGGTGGCGGCTAGTGTTGGTGGTGAGTGTCGGGAGGTGGTGGCGGCTTGTGTTGGTGGTGAGTGTCGGGGGAGGTGGTGGCGGCGGCTAGTGTTGGTGGTGAGTGTTGGGGAGGTGGTGGTGGCGGCTTGTGTTGGTGGTGAGTGTCGGGGGAGGTGGTGGCGGCTAGTGTTGGTGGTGAGTGTTGGGGAGGTGGTGGTGGCGGCTATTGTTGGTGGTTAGTGTCGGGGGAGGTGGTAGCGGTTAGTGTTGGTGGTGAGTCATGGGAAAGGTGGTGGTGGCGGCTAGTGTTGGTGGTGAGTGTCGGGGGAGGTGGCGGCGGCTAGTGTTGGTGGTGGCTGCTAGTGTTGGTGGCGAGTGTCGGGGGAGGTGGTGGTGGTGGCGGCGGCGAGTGTTGGTGGGGTGGTGCTGGGGCGTGGTGGTGGTGCTGGGGCGTGGTGGTGGTGCTGGGGTGTGTTGGGGGGATGGTGGTGAGTGTTGGTGGGGAGTGTCGGGGGAGGTGGTGGCGGCGGCGAGTGTTGGGGGAGGTGGTGGTGGCTAGTGTTGGTGGTGAGTGTTGGTGAGGCGGTGGTGGTGCTGGGGTGTGTTGGGGGGGGGGTGGTAGTGAGTGTCGGTGGTAAGTGTCGGGAGGTGGTGGTGGCTAGTGTTGGTGGCTAGTGTTTGGGGGGGTGGTGGCGGGTGATGAGGAAGGTGGTGGTGGTGAGTGGTGGTGGTGGCGGCGGCTAGTGTTGGTGGGGCGGTGGTGGTGCTGGGGTGTGTTGGGGAGTGGCGGCGAGTGTTGGTGGGGTGTGTTGGGGCAGGTGGTGGTGGTTGGTGGGGTGTGTTGGGGGAGGTGGTGGGGGAGGTGGTGGTGGTGGGGAAGGTGGCGGAAGGTGTTGCAGGTAGTGGTGGTGTGAGGAGTGTTGGGGAAGGTATGTTGGGGGAAGTGGTGGCGGTGAGTGGTGGAGGATGTGGCTGTGGTGGGGAGGGTGGCGGTGGGGAATACATAAGAAAATAAGGAGTCTGCAATAGGCCGGTTGGCCTGTGCATGGCAGCTCCTGTCGAGAGTTACTACCACTCTCTATCATCCATGAATCTATCTAGCCTCCTTTTAAGACTTTCCAGCGTTCCAGCACTTACTACATAGTTGCTAAGCTTGTTCCACTCGTCCACCACCCTATTTGTGAACCAGTTCCTTCCTATCTCCCTCCTAAACCTAAACTTACCCAACTTAAATCCGTTGCTACGAGTCCTATCCTGCTCGGATATTATAAGAACTTTATCTATATCTCCTTTATTGATTCCTTTCACCCACTTAAATACTTCTATCATATCTCCCCGCACTCTTCGTCTTTCTAGGAATGCAATTTTAGGTTCTATAACCTATCTTGATATAGAAAGGTTTCCAAGTCCCGGAATCATTTTCGTCATTCTTCGCTGCACCGACTCTAGTGAATTGATATCCATTCTATAATAGGGGCACCAGAACTGAACCGCATAATCGAGGTGCGGCCTGACTAGCGCAAGATATAGTTGCAATAAGACCTCTGCACTCTGATTACTTGCACTTCTAGATATAAAACCTAATACTCTGTTTGCCTTATTTCGAACATTAACGCACTGTTTTCTAGGCCGTAGGTCCGGGCTTACAAATACCCCTAGGTCTCTTTCACAAGTCTACTTCTCTAGGTTGATGTTGTTAAGGCTGTGTACATTAACAGTATTAATCTTCCAATATTAAGTACGCTGCACTTGCTCGTGTTGAATTTTATTCGCCATTTTTCAGACCACTCCTGCAGTTTATTTAAATCCTCCTGTAGTGCATTTGCATCCTGCCCCGAATTAATCTGCCGCCCTGTTTTGGTGTCATCCGCAAACTTGCTTACGTCTCTGCTGATCCCAGTCTCTAGATCGTTTATGTAGATTATGAACAAGAGTGGGCCTAGTACTGACCCTTGGGGAACCCCACTGGTTACACGGCCCCACTCAGATTTAACACCATCTACGCTGACCCTCTGCGTTCTATCGGTGAGCCATGATTTTATCCAATTGAAAACTTTCCCCTCGATACCGTGAGCCTTAACTTTTCTCAGAAGCCTCTGATGCGGTGCTCTGTCAAATGCTTTGCTAAAGTCTAAGTAAATAACATCGTAATTTTCGTCATTATCTACTACCTCGAAGACTTTCCTAAAAAATGTCAGCAGATTTGTTAGACAAGATTTTCCCTTTGTAAACCCATGTTGCGAGTCGTAGATTAATTTGCTTTTCTCTGCATGTGATCGGCTGCTATCTACTATAATTGATTCAAGAAATTTCCCCACTACTGACGTCAAACTGATCGGCCGGTAATTTAACGCTAATGCTCTGTCTCCCTTTTTGAATATGGGTACTACATTTGCCTGTTTCCACAACTCTGGCACAACTCCCGTGTCTAATGATTTTGTGAACAAATTTACGAGGGGTCCGCTAATCTGTTCCATACATTTTCAAGACTAGAGAGAAAATTTCATCCGGCCCTGGGGATTTTGTCGTCTTTAATTTATTTATCTTCTTGGTGGGGGAGGTGGCGGTGGAGTGGTGGGGGACGTGGTGGTGGGGAAGGTGGTGGTGAGTGTTGGGGGAGGTGCTGTTGGGGAGGTGGTGTTGGTGGCGGTGAGTATTGGGAAAGGTGTTGGGGAGATGCTGTTGGGGAGGTGGCGGTGAGTGTTGGTGGTGGCGAGTGTTGGGGGACAAACTAGCGAGGTATAACCAAGCCATTTTAACAAACCACTATAATACTCACACACATGCCAGCCACCATCGGGTGCCGCCCCTCTCCTGCCGATACATTAACGCGAAGGTCAAGTAGATAATATTACCCGTGAAGTTCATGTTACTGAATCGTCGTGATGTAGAATCCAGAGCGTAGGGGTTCCGTCGACACCACCAACAACACAATGAGACAACGTTAACCAATTATGACGCTGTATATCCTGTCATTGTTGTTGAGAATGTTATCTTTTTCCTGTTAAAAGTTAATTGACTTCTATATCCGGATTTACTTGTTCATGTCACTTGAACTCGCCTGAGTAATAAACTATAAAATAAACTACAATAATTATTACGATATAGGAAATTGATTCTTTATAATTTAAGCCGTTTTTATGGTTTTGTGACGTGGTGAGGCCATTACAGTCTCCTCTGGACCAAGACTATATATAAAGATGGGAAAGCTTGTGAGAAAACTATTGAATGAACCGGGCGCCACAAAGCCTGAGTCGGCGCCATCTATCAGCAAGGACCCAAATAAAATCTAGTTCCGAGAGGGGTGGATGGGTGGATGGGGTGGTTGGGGGTCAATCTCAAATTCCACCTCTGCTTCTTGTGTTATTATTCATATCAGACTCACTGCGCCATGTTAGGATGTAAACCCCGGGGGATAGGTAAAGGCCGCGTCCATAGTCCATTTATTGGCGAAGATGACAGGTGTGTGGGGTGGGGGGGGGGGGGCATGTAATCAAAGCGAGACGTCTGAGCCGGAACTGAGCTCCACAAGTCCACATCCGTTGTGACCGATACAGTGGTGCTAAACCGGCACACACTCCAACATTCATGTATTTTGTTAATTATGCATTGTAATTATATACAGGAAACAGGGGTGAGGTATGGTTGGCGTCACCAAAGTTGACGTATTCGGTAAAGAAAGAGACGACGTTCTCACCGATACCAACGCCATCTGCCTCAGAGTCCCTTACTACAGGCACACCCAAAAGCTCGAACTCTCCTATATTTCGTACTATATGGAAACCTGACTCCATTAATATAGTTCAAGTTCATAATAGATCATTCACACCGGAAATAGAGCCTTAATAATGAACGAAAATATTAAGAGTTATATATTGGAATTTTCTTTTGATAATTGACGCATTAGTTTCTTTCAACTCTTAAGTCTTCATATAAGCCTACCTACCACTACCTTCCTTCCCTACCTACCTACCTTCCCTCCCTCCTCCTTCCCTACCTACCTCCCTACCTACCTTCCTTCCCTCCTTCCCTACCAGCTTGGATTGAATACTGACGAACATATTCTGTACCCAAATGCCATTTTGCTGTGCCTAATCCTTGACCAGTAGTCTCTCGAACACCCAAATTCCGAACCTCTCTCTCTCTCTCTCTCTCTCTCTCTTTCTCTCAATTGACCATTCTGAGGACCCACGATCGAACCCCGCCATTTCCGCTAGGTAATGAGGTGACAGGTGATGACTACAGGTAATAATTATGTAAGTTTACTGTTAAAGTCTATGGGGCTACTTCCTTGTGTTACTGTCTGCTCATTTAGGGAATAGTAGTAGTAGTAGAAGCAGTAGTAATAGTAGCACCAAGTACAGGTGACAGTATAAGTAGTAATAGTAAATAGTAGTAATAGCAGATATAGGTAACAGTAGTAGTAATAGCAAAGAACATAATAGTTGCATCATGGAAACGGTAGAAGATTTATACATATTTCAAGGTGAAGTGAGCCTCGAAAAAATACTGTCAACACTAGTCAAGGGTTCCAGCAGCCTCAGCAGTGACGCCTGGTGGTGAAGTGATCAACTATACAGGTCACACACACCTGCCATGGAGGCGTGACTGTACAGTAAGTTTATTGTGGTTGACTGCGTCCATTGTCGTCACCACCACCACCTGTCCCCTGTTCTCTTAGGTGTGTGATGCCATAGTATTATTTTGTTCACCAGTTATATAATCAAGGAGAACTGTTTTGGAGTTAATTGATCGTGTTATTTACTGTTCTCCAGGTGTTCAACAGTGTTATATAACTGAAAAAGTGTTCTTTTGGTGTTCAGCAGGTGTTCTACGGCTGTCTGTTGATGTTCATGGCGTTTATGGTGTTCTTCGAGGGGCGAGAGAACAATCTGATCGATCCTGTACACAGAAGTGCTCAAGTCGGCGGTCACTTCAGGTATAGCTGTGTACTGTCCGTGTGTGTGTACGTGTTTGAAAGTGTGCGTGTTTGATTGTACGTGTTTGAATGTGTACGTGTGTGTATGTTTGTGTGTACGTGAGAGAGCATAACTCGCTGATAACACTAAAAACCACTCCCTCTATACAGTAAATTAGTCACTTAGCTTAATTTATTCTATTTAATCCAAAATTAAAAAAAAAATCATATAATCCAGAATAAACTAATAATCAAATCATTTCTTCCAGGTCACCCAAGATATGGGATAGACTCGTACCTGAAGACCTGGCCATAGTGGAGAAGGGGCCACCGACGGCCTCTCTTGGTGATGATACGAGTAGAACAGGCACTGGCACGACTGGGAGTGGCACTAGTGGACGGGACACTGGTGGAAGGGGTGATCTAGGGCCAAACCACAATGCCAGTGCCCCTCTCTTGATCCACATGATGCCACCAGTGTTTTTTCACACAGATGTGGGTCTTGATCCACGCAACCCACCCTTGAAGACCATCTTAGTGTGGGCTGAGGTGAGACTTGAGGTGGTGACGTAAGAGCGAGGTTTAGTAAGTAAATTGTGAACAGTTAGAAGCCTTGTAACATCAATGGTAAAAGTAATCCTACAAAATTACTCAATTAATGTAACACGAACCAGAAACACGTACCAATAACACGGCATCTCCTGCAGGGTTACGGCACCAAGACCATGTCCTTTGGTTACGGACGAGCGCCCTTTGTGACCGCCCAGTGTGAGGTGGACACGTGTATGATGACGGCCAATAGATCCTTCGTTCCCCTGCAAGAGTTCGACGCCCTCATCTTCCACTTCCGGGCTGTAGAACGTGACAAATTACCCCAAAGAAGGTGACTAGAATTTTTATTTGCGTGGTGTTGATGGGGTGGTGAGTATGCTTGTTGACATTTTTGCGGATAGTCACACTCCCTCACTCCCTCCTACTCTCCCCACTCCCTCCTGCTCTCTCCCCACTCCCTCCTGCTCTCCCCACTCACTCCTATTCTCTCCCCACTCACTCCTACACAGGTCACCTCACCAGCGCTGGGTGTTCTGGGAGGTAGAGTCGGCCTCCTACATCTACCAAGACCCCGGGTACTACAACAACATGTTTAATTGGACCATGACATACAGACGGAACTCTGACATCCCCTACCCGTAAGTCAGCACCTGTAGCTACTTGTATGATGATGACTGTATAATTTTGTACTCTTTGTCGATCCCTGTAGCCGTATGTCGTAACCTGCATGCCGTCACTTGTCATAACACAGTAACACCTGCGTGGTTCTACCCCTTCAGGTATGGTCAGGTAACACCAATCACGTCTAATTCATCGCCAACTACCATTAATCTCAATACTAACTACGCCGCCGGGAAGACCAAGATGGCTGCGTGGTTTGTCTCCAATTGCATCTCTCACTCCAGGAGGGAGAAACTAGTCCGGTTTATGCAGAAGTTTATTAAGGTGTGTATGTTAAAGTTACTCCTTAAATAGATACAAAGAAAATGAATGCAATTCTTTTTTAAGCTATAACTAAAATAGATATATTTTCTACCAAATCCTACGTTAAATTTTTCTTACAATTAAAATAAACAGAGCTAAAAGTTAATTAATTTAACCTATTGAACTTAAGATTTAAATGACACTTATTTAATTGGAAAGTCATGAAGGTTTCTTAACAGTTCATTACTTAATTTTTATTCTTCATTTCTGATCATCTCATTTAAACAATGGCAGACAGATAGCTTTTCGAAGGACGTGTGTATGGCGGAGTATGTATGAACCTTAAGTGGACGTGTATGGCATCTGTATGACAGCATGACTCCATTATACCACAGGTAGACGTGTATGGCAAGTGTGTGACATGTATGACTCCATTATACCACAGATAGACGTGTATGGCAAGTGTGGACCGCTCGAGTGCTCCAGAGACACGACCCATCAGTGTTACCAGATGTTAGAGCGAGACTATAAGTTCTACTTGTCCTTCGAGAACTCACTGTGTAAAGACTATGTCACTGAAAAACTCTTCAGTGTTCTTCAGTAAGTTGTGTAATAGCTAGAGGTGTTCTTAAAGTGTTGCAAGTGGAAATGTTCTTAAGTAAATCTTGTAGTAGGTGAAAGTGTTCCCAAGTTTATATAGCTTTAAAATGTTTCTCACGAGGTTAACATTAGTTATTTAAAGCCTTAATGTCCCTCGTTGTTCTTTGTGTAATATTCTCTCGTTTTCTTTTTCGTTTCCCGTCTTATTTTCGCACTAATAACACTGCCGTTCAGTTTCCACGAGTATGATGCATTATTAATTATTATTTACTTTCCTGCCTCCAAAGTGGTGTTGAGGATCAGATGAAACAAAGTAGGTTACTGTAAGAATTTGTTATACCTTCACTCATAATGACGTAGGTAAATGACATATTCACAGTGTTAGTAAACTGTTTTGTGGTGGACGTAAGTTTATCTTAATATTTAATCTATCTTTCTACTCCTACCTAATATAGTGTCTTATATCAATCACCTCACCTGACGTGATCATGTAGGTACAACGTGGTGCCGGTGGTGTTGGGACTCGGGGACTACGCCAGCATCACGCCGCCTCACTCTCACATCAACGTCCTCGACTTCGAGAGCATAGATAGCCTCACCGACTACCTCAAGTATCTCGACTCCAACGACACGGCTTATAATGAGTACTTTAGGTAAGGAAAGGTTAATGACATGAGGGAGTAAAGTAATGAAATTGAAATGTTTACAAATCAGAATATTGCTTGTACAGGTTTACGTATGCAAGGTATTAACTCACAGGCTTAACTCAGTGGTTTATTAATGATCCCGTAAATTATATCACCTGAAAGGTGTCCACAGCTCTATACATGGCTCGATCACTACTCATGAAAAAATTGTCAGTCACTCATTGGGTGAGAATAATTGCCATTTTGGCGCTGATATGATCAAATGAGGACGAGCTCTCACTGGTTCACAAAGCATTTATAACACGCATTGGATACCGTTTTTCAAACTCTTTAGGTGTCAACTTACAAACAGTTTGAGAAAACGCTGGACATTCTCGGTGATTAACGTTTTCAAGCTTACTAATGCGACATATTACATGCTATTAAAGGTATTTGGGACGTTCTCTGATGTTCACAGAAAACATGAATGTAATTCACTCTCCACTCAAAGACCCAACATCACGGTACAGGAACAACACATTGTAAACTGATTCAGCGAGCCTCCGACGTGTTCACTTTACACAATAATTACAGACAGTTAAGATATTCAACATATACTCACATGACCTTGAAGGCCCCATTCATCTTTTGGCATATATCTTAATACTACACATACAGGGTTTAGATTAATTCAATTGAAAAGTTAACAAACACATCTGTCAGGGAAATATCTCGCTTTCTCTGCTACAGTATAAGAGAAATCGCTGTATGGGTAACTCCTGTAAACAGGATATTTTATGGACGATGGAACATAGTATGAATGCGTGAGAGTTAATATAATATTGGTGCAACTGTGACAGTTGATATTATTGTTTAAGTTACAACACCTGTAACTTCTCCTGACTACCAGTTTCCCTCTGTTACAGGTGGAAGGGTCACTACGTGGTGGAGAACGGATGGTCTAACAAGGCCCGGAGGTTCTGTGACCTGTGTAAGAAACTTCACCAAGACAACACCGCCAAGACCTACACTAACATGAGGAAGTGGTTTATGGTGGCAGGTGGCTGCAAGAAACTCAACACAAGGGCCTGGCAGAAGCTGCTCGTGGGATGACAACAATACGACTGTTCTGTGATAAGTGTCCCTGCGTCGGCTCCTTCTTCAGGAGCTGTGATAAGTGTCCCTGCGTCGGCTCCTTCTTCAGGAGCTGTGATAAGTGTCCCTGCGTCGGCACCTTCTTCAGGAGCTTTTTAAGTGTCCCTGCGTCGGCTCCTTCTTCAGTTGGGGAGATGGTTTGGTCTGTCATCCTCGTGAGCTGTGATGGTGATGCTGCGGTAATAATCATTATAAACATTACATGAATGTTGTGTACAGTGGGCACCATAAACATGGGTGTAGTGATCTAGGCAGACTTAGAGAGCTCTATCTCTCTCACTTGTTGGACTCGTGTCTTCCTAACTCTGCTACGCACTTGAAAACCTTCCTTGTTAAAGCGCAGTGACAACAGCAGGCAGACTTAATGTTTATAATCAATTGGACACATTTGAACACTGTATTGATGGGGCCAGAAGACTCGCTGTGATATTACAACATTAAGTTATGGACGGGTAGTGATGTATGCTGAAAATAAAGCTTTTTTTAAGATAGTAAAAATATATGTTCTAAGATGTTTACTGTGAAAATACTGACACGCTTGATGATGATGTTTATGTTAAGACTTATGGTGAAAATTACAATAGCAAAGGTTCTGGTGAAAGTTAGGGCACCAGTGAAGGTTCTGGTGAAAGTTAGGGCACCAGTGAAGCTTCTGGTGAAAGTTAGGGCATCAGTGAAGGTTCTGGTGAAAGTTAGGACAGCATAAGTGACGTAGTTGTGTGGTGTGGAGGAGAAGCCTGTGACGTAGTTGTGTGGTGTGGAGGAGAAGCCTGTGACGTAGTTGTGTGGTGTGGAGGAGAAGCCTGTGACGTAGTTGTGTGGTGTGGAGGAGAAGCCTGTGACGTAGTTGTGCTTCAGCTGTCAACATTTACAGTATTTGTTAAACCTGAACTTTAACAAAACAATAAAGAATATTTCCTTTAAAGATTATTTTGTTTTATACCTGAATATAAATTAGTAATGTAAGTTAATACAAATTATCTTATATTTATTTATATCAAGAGTGTTTTTTTTTCTGTCCTGTAGAAGTATTTAGACAATTGTTATATCATCTAGTATAGGATCACAGAAGAGCCGAATATGAACCAACATACAGGTGTCTGCAGATGATGATGAGTTATTCAGGGAAATTAAGAACCAAACAAACTGAGAAGCATTACAGGAAGGTCTTAGTCAGTCACAGGAGTGGGCAAAGGAATGGCTGTTAAGAGTCATCGTCATGATAGGCAAAACAAGGCACTTAGGTCATATCAACAGTAAGGAGGCGTATCATTAACGGAGAGACAACGAACACAAGTTCTCGAACCACTGTCAGAAGAAGGTAAGTCAAGCAATTAAGGTAGTAGGTCTTATAAGAAGGGCATTCACATAACTGGATGGTCTCTCCTTTATAATGCACGTCAAATGAGGTTCCTCTCTACCTGGGGTACTGGCCCTTCAATTATGCTAGAGACAGTCAGTTGATTAGAATGTCCAAAGGAGGGCCACCAGACTGGTGCCTACACTAAGGCACCTCAGGTACCCAGAGATTAGAACACCTGCAACTGCCTGTCTTATACTATAGCCAAGTAAGGAGTGACTAGTAGAAGTCTATAAGCACCTCAGAGGACATTACTCAGTCGAGTGTTCAGCTTAAGGCTGAAGAAGCCACAAGTTCAGAAATTGTGGAGTGAAGGTTGTGAACTCTTGGGACAATCTGCCAGAGTGTTGTGTTGACGCCAAGTGTGAGACCAGTGGTGCAGGAACAGATACACCCAAGAGCCGGTGCATGCCCAGTACTTGCCAACAGTGTGTAACTGAGTCGTGACTAACTGCCCAAGGAGCTAACAAGCCGACCAGAGGCGTAGAGAATAAAGTAAGAGTAAAGTACAATATCTCTCACTTGTGTCCTATGTTCAATCCTCGGCCGGGGACAGATGTGAGAAGGGCGTTATTCAGGGTGACACTACCAAATACGACAGAATTTCGATGGATATTAAAGTTTCTTTCTTTATTGATACTTGACAATAGAGTCCTGTCATCTGGTGGTGGTGATATAGCCTCCTGTCATCTGGTTTTGGTGATATAGCCTCCTGTCATCTGGTGGTGGAGGTGATGTAGCCTTCTGTCATCTGGTGATGTAGCGTTCTGTCATCTGGTGATGTAGCCTTCTGTCATCTGGTGTTGGTGGTGATGTAGCCTTCTGTCATCTGGTGGTGGAGGTGATGTAGCCATCTGGTGTTGGTGGTGATGTAGCCTTCTGTCATCTGGTGATGTAGCCTTCTGTCATCTGGTGATGTAGCCTTCTGTCATCTGGTGTTGGTGGTGATGTAGCCTCCTGTCATCTGGTGGTGGAGGTGATGTAGCCATCTGGTGTTGGTGGTGATGTAGCCTTCTGTCATCTGGTGGTGCTGGTGATGTAGCCTCCTGTCATCAGTCTGTCTCTTGTTTTTCACTTCTGTAAGTTTCGATGATATAAATAATTATATAGATTTACTGATAACTAGATGGATTCAAATACTTAATAATTGACAAAGCCATCAGATACCTATTTACAGTCGGGTCCTTCTTAGGCTAGGTCTCGAATCAGTAAGAGTTTGGCTACAGGAGATATAGTGAAGGTTTTCTGATAATACAACAAGCATTACATTGCACTTGGCTTTACAAAAACTGACGGTCACCACTGACAGTCACCAGCCGTATATTAGCTTTTGCTGCTTTATTAGCTTTAGAGAATTAGTTACTTGAATTAAAATAAGCACATACCTGCATCTGCTGCTTCCCATACACAGGTAACTTGGTACGGCAGTAGTGTATAGTTTATAACTGGCAAAGGTGACAGCTTCTCTACCAGGTAAATTTGTTTGTTTACTAATCTGGTTCCTGAGTGTTCGCAGTTCCCTTTTAATGTATTTTGTCCTCTATTATTAAGGCTAAAAACAAAATTTCATGGCTTATATAAATTATGCCAAGCTGTTTATTATAATCTTGAATTTATTTAACCTAGTCATACTTTCATATAAAAATACGTGTATACTGTAGCTGTGATAAAAATGTGGCATAGTTACATTTTTTTTAATGTTAGGCCTTGTTTACATATTTAGATATACTTCTTGAGGTATAAACGATAATATTACACTTGCATATGACTTATAACCATTTTAGTTACCCAAGCATAACCCATTCTCTATATCAACACCCACAGAAAACGTTTAGCATTTTGACGTCAATTTATAACACTGTGATTATTATTATTATGCATTATATTTAGATAAAATTCTTGTTGTATAAATAAATAAAGTTGTAATAATAATTAATGTACAAATAAATAATAAACCAGTAATTTCTGAACCTAACCTGCGGCCTAAAACTGAGAGAGAGATTTGATCTTTGAGTCGCGGGTCGAGGAGGACGAAGGAGGAACACGGTGAACAGGGACGCCGGTCAGTTGTACGACGGGTGTGGTAGTGAAAGGATCTGAAGTTTTCTCTGCGGGAGTCGTCGGTTTTCCACCAACTAAGACCACTTTAACCTCAGAAGTAAGGTAAGTATAACTTTTACCTATTATCTTTCTTGATTGGTCAAATGTGGGGAGTTTATGTGGGTCAATTGGAGGCTGGCACAGTGTAATTAGACGCGGTGTCGTTATACAGTTTGTGAACGTCCAGGGAAAGTTTAATTATTTATAAATTTTACAATCAATAACTTGTAGGATATAAAGTGATACGTTGATAATGTTTAATAGGTTGATTTACTAGTGTTGTGTAAACGGCTTCGTGAGGTAACAACCGCTTAGCGTCGTTAACCATTACAAGGATAGTTTGCGACCCAGCCAAGTAGTTAGATCTATTTTTCCATTATGTATTGCATTTAAAGTCTCCAGAGTGACTTAATTTAAGAACTTTAGTGACCCTTCGTTAAATAGAAGCCCACCATTAACTTTTTTACTATATATGTAAGGTGGGGGAGAGGTGATGGGCTGACCACATAGGTGTTGTCTGCCCGACCGACTGTTTTAACCTCTCCAACCTGTACATGGTTTTATTGGGAGTATTTCTCACCCCATTTCTACCTCGGGGGTAAAGAAAAATAACAGGAAATGGATTTAAAATTTTTTCCATACTTCTGGGTGATAACTAACTCGGGTATTCCCCCTCCCGGAATAAGAGTCAAATTCGATTAATTCGCCCCAAAATACACAGGGTAAACTAATTTCTAAACTACTAGGGCATATTGGCCGAAACTGCTAATTTTACCCACATTATGGACATAGAGTATATTGGGAAAAATCGGTCACTTGTTTAAAACTCCCTCTTGCAGATTGTTCCAAGAGTTCACAAGTCTATGGGTGGAATAATGCGTCCGTGTTTATTGCTTCTGGGCCGATGACTTGGTCCATGTTATTTGCTAACTCCTCACTACTGGGCTTATCATGCATCTCGGGCGTTGTATATCCTGACACAGGTTGCAATATGTCTTTTATCCCGTTACTCCTTGCTCTCCACATCTGCCGTAAGGTATAGTATTTGTGGCCATATATTTAAAGATAGTTAGGTTTGATCTACACGTTTTGCCAGTTTATAATTTCTACGTAAATTCAGTCGTAATCCAACGCTTGTAGCCCAGCAGTTTGAATATACTTGTTAACCCACATTACTTGGTTACGGGAGAGTTCCAATGTGCCGGACTTGACCAACACTGGCGCCAGTACGGAAACATTCTGGAGCCAATAGTTGCCAACACTGTAACAGCCAGTTCTTGTCTACACGGTATAACAGACCAACCAACAGAGGATAAAGTAAAGTATAACAACATTTTATAATAATGATTTTCTAACAATAAACAAGCAGAATTCCATGTACTATAAATACAATTAATTTAACGGAGTTAAATTTCTGAGTGGAATGGAACAATGTGTTTGCAGCATGAATGAGTTTAAATGTTCGCTCGTACAGTTTAAAGTCCGCTATGAATGGCGTAGTAAGTTTAAAAGGCCGTGGTTATATTACTGCTAGTGTTATGCCGCTAATGTCGAGGAATACTTATTGGAGGTTTGTTTAATGTCCCTGACATTAATGCAGTAGACGTATTTTTCAGACGTGATAAGAGGGGTCGTGGCAGCCACAACCTGGCCCTGATGGATCACCGCTTTAACTGTTGCCTATTACTTCCAGCTCACCAATATTTACTATTATGTTGCATTAGTTACCTTTGATACTAACCCTGACTGACTGACTGACTTAAGCAATGATTTTTACCTCCTTGTTGTGGTACTTTTACTGAGGGTTCGTCACTGCTGATGTGGCCATGTGTACCATTATTATATCTCTACATGTGGCAGGTCTGATATATACATGTGGCAGGTCTGACATATACATGTGGCAGGTCTGATATATACATGTGGCAGGTCTGACATATACATGTGGCAGGTCTGATATATACATGTGGCAGGTCTGATATATACATGTGGCAGGTCTGATATATACATGAGGAAGGTCTGATATATACATGTGGCAGGTCTGATATATACATGTGGCAGGTCTGATATATACATGTGGCAGGTCTGATATATACATGTGGCAGGTCTGATATATACATGAGGAAGGTCTGATATATACATGTGGCAGGTCTGATATATACATGTGGCAGGTCTGATATATACATGTGGCAGGTCTGATATATACATGTGGCAGGTCTGATATATACATGAGGAAGGTCTGATATATACACGAGGAAGGTCTGATATATACACGAGGAAGGTCTGATATATACACGAGGAAGGTCTGATATATACACGTGGCAGGTCTGATATATACACGAGGAAGGTCTGATATATACATGTGGCAGGTCTGATATATACATGAGGAAGGTCTGATATATACATGAGGAAGGTCTGATATATACATGTGGCAGGTCTGATATATACATGTGGCAGGTCTGATATATACATGAGGCAGGTCTGATATATACATTTGGCAGGTCTGATATATACATGAAGGTCTGATAAGGTCTTCCCATATTGGTTCAGGCATCAGAGGCTGGAACAGTGATGATAGATGTGGTTTACAGAGTTGTGGCCAAAACATGCCTAATATATTTGAGGCTACTGCTTATTGTTTTTACCTTTTATCCTTAATTACCTGTGATTAGTTTTCCTAACAGGTCGTCTTCGCTGATCACCTTAAAATATCCCCGGTCAGCTGCTTAAACATGAAGGTATAATGTATGAGAACACTGTTGCCACTAGGACGAGTTAAGATTTGGTTCATTTTTTTCCACAGATGTTCTTAACATTATTGTAAGTATTTTAAGAGGCAACATTTACTAGAACCTGACCTAACCAACCAAATAAACCTACCTATCTTACCTAACTTCCTAGCCAGAGGGCAGACCCCCTGCCATATTAAACAAAGTATTTATTTTAATATCTGGTACCAATTAAAGCTACTTTGTTGAAGCGTTATGGAGTACAGGTAATTTACATTTTTTGTGTACACTCGGACCGAATGGGTCGGTTGTAGACAAACAGCCGACATGCCGTGACTGCAGATTTTTTAGTAGTATTTACAGTAATTAATTAATTCACGTACAAAGAACTCGGACATCATTTTAGTCATATGATCAGTTTTTCACTCTTGCCCCACAATTTCTCTCATCCTTCATGCCCTGTCCACTACAGGTGACTTATGTTCGTAGAGAAAACTACAAATAATTAAAATAAAAAGCGGTCTACTTATAATTAAAGTATAAAGTTGTACAGTACTTACTATGTGGAATAAACCAGACCTAACTCCTGGTGGCAGTTTCCTCGTAGATTACCAACATGAACCATAATGTTGACTTAACTCTTGATTTTCTAAAGGTTTAATGTTGTCGTTTCCTTTTGGGTTTTTCTTTCTCGTTTTGTTTTACCGTAGTTGTCATTTTAATTATGTTTTCAACTTTTTACCATTCATTATCTCTGGTGCCATGTTACAGGTCTTACTCATTGTGTTCAGGTTTGTTACGGTCTTTATTAATGTTTTTTAGGGTTATGTTACAGGCCTTAATTATTCATGTTTTCAGGGTTATGTTACAGGTCTTAATGTTGTCAGGGTTATGTTACAGGTCTTAATTATGTTGTCATGTAATCTTATTTTTGTATTTACTTTTTTACCGGTTTTTTTCATATTGCAATATTATTCTTTCCAATCTTTAAACAGCTTAGTCACTCCACCATTGAATTGTTGTATTCAGTTCACACCATCTTGATGCGTACAGGCCTACCAAACCGTGCGAAATTAAGTACATTTACAATATGAATTATTGTATATGAAACTGCGACCGGTGCGATCCATCTACTAAATGTATGAGCGGACTCTGACAATACGTATTGCATCGACTCGTCTTAAACCGTGCGAAAGATCCGTGCGGATGTAATATGATCCGCTTGCCCTCCGCTACATAACTAATTATGCAGTTGTTTGTTGGCTTCTTACCAGGTCAAGTGGTGCACTGTGCTGTAGTTGTTTCAGGAATGTTTAACAGGCACCCTGCTACTGTGCATTACCAGCATGATTACAGTACTGTAGTAGTTTAATTCATTGTTATATTTTGTTATATTTTGTAGATGAGTAAACTGCTGTATTTAGTATGTATACAGGCTGTATTGTACATTATTGTATTAAATGTATTTACCACAATGTATAGTGTATTGTAGGACCATCTTAGCATGTGTAAGTTGACCTTACTTAATACAGTATTGTAGTTTTATTATTTGTAGTGTTGACAATTTGTACCATTTAATACTGTAGCAGTAGTTGTGTCGGTGCTTGTCAGTACTTCTCAACAGTAACAGCTGTGGCCGACCGCCCAAGCAGCTAACGAGCCGATCAATGGTGAAGAGGATAAAGGTAAACCAGGTGCTGTATGTCTGGAGCTTGTCTGTGTGGTAAATGTTATGTTTGGGTTGGTGTACAGTACAGGTTATGTTGTGTGACCAAGAGATTAAGGTCTACAAATGAATGGCTGTCGTCTCTTATGTAGTCTTTATATTTTAAAGTTAAAGTTATCTATAAATATGTAACATAAGACCTACAGTACAGGTATTAAGTTAATATTCCATTACAGAAGATGACCCCCTGGATGACTGTGCCCTGCAAGAAACACAGGCAGCCAGGGCTCCCACTACATCAATACCTGGATTAATCACAAAATGGTGATAAGTAAATGTTTCTTTTTATTTTAAAATCTAAAATCTTGATAACCCAAAAAGATGAAATAAAACAAATAATTCACATTACAACAGCTGTGTACATAAGGGTCCAGTCAGAATTTTTTTTTGGGGGGGGACATTTTATTGTTTTAAATTTATTATCTACTCATTTCTGATGGATTTTAGCTCGAGTGTCTCTACTAATCCTATAGTTTGGCCGCCATCTTGGAAAATGAAGGTGAATATATACATGTACTGCCTGAGGTCCTCTAGACTCATGGTGACTGTTTCATAGCTGAATGATTCATGTCTACGGTCCTTCTTGCTTGGAGTGTGTTTGAACAGAGGGTTCCAAATCTGGTGTTGGGTTTGGAGCCATCTTCTAATAAGGCTGGGAGTTTTACTATCTTTTATTCCAAAGCAGCACTGTCAGGTCAGCCATCCTTGCCTCTGGCAGCTACAATGGAACAATTTATCTGTTCCCAAGATATTGCCAGATTACAAAAAAGATTATCTGTGTAAACCTCCTTGGATGCCCTGCCACTGAGGCTGCTGCTACCCATCTGTTGTGTACACTCACCCCACCCACAGTTTCCTTATGGCCAGAGGACCACAGCCCTATTGTGATGACTGCCTGATACAGTGTCCGTCATGGGGACTTGAGACATTTTCTGACCAAGTGCTGGCAGGAGGATGGTTCCTTCTCCATCTCAAAGGTTCTCAGTGGTAAGTTCAGCACCTGATGGTGGACTTCTTATATTCTTAGTTGCAATAAATGTACTTGACCCCTTATAATTGTAAATAAATACAGTACAGGATTTTATATTTTAATATTTATATTTACTTAAATTTCATTTTTGGCTTCAAATGGCCACAGGCTATGACAGCAGTTATTTTACCCAATCAATCGACTGCCATTGTTGCAAAGGTTTTCCCTTGCAATGTTTTATTTGGACTGTGCTGTATATGGATTAGACTTGTTGATAAGAGCCAGAACATTTTCAGCCAAATGTTTCCCTTTAATCATGAGCTGTAAGAAGACTCCTCCATGTACTTCCTTTGATGCTGGTTGTCCTGTACAGGAGGGAAGTACTGGCCCCATGTACTTCCTCTGATGCTGGTTGTCCTGTACATGAGGGAAGTACTGGCCCCATATACTTCCTCTGATGCTGGTTGTCCTGTACATGAGGAAAGTACTGGCCCCATATACTTCCTCTGATGCTGGTTGTCCTGTACATGAGGGAAGTACTAGCCCCATATACTTCCTCTGATGCTGGTTGTCCTGTACATGAGGGAAGTACTGGCCCCATATACTTCCTCTGATGCTGGTTGTCCTGTACATGAGGGAAGTACTGGCCCACTTCTAGCCCAAGAGTTTGTGTTCTACTCTTCTACAAGTTGAAGGTCTGCATCAATAAGTTGTTGTTCCCTCAGGCACATAACTGGTCTACTAAGTGTATTACTGACTACCAGGGATAAACTCTGGTAAACCTAGCACACCCTCCACTCATGTTCTTGAATGGTTTGTTTGATCACTTGATCTGGTCAAGTTTACTGTAGCTCTTGCCACTCGGTGAAAAGGAATATATTCTTGACATGAGCCATATCTTGAGCCAGTGTCTTCCAGTAATAGCTGGACAGTTATTACCACATGCTGCCATGAGTGGAAGCAACTGTAGGAATGGTTGCCAGACAATATTACTGGAGTGCTGGCAGAGAATCTAATAAGGCCAGGACTGTGTTCAGTGAAGTCTGATCGAGATGTCTTCAAATACATCTCCACAAATTACTTTAATTCTTTAGATGCTCTGTACTTATCATACTGATCTTGAGTTATTTCTAAGTGTTAAGGATCATTAGTGGATGGGATTGTTTGCAGTGTACAGTAGTCCTTAACTTACGGAAGAAAATTAATTGCAATGCTTTATTTTTGTCTTTTTGACCACCATTTTCCTAGACGGCCAAATGACAGGACTAGAAAAGATCCTCCCAAGGTAACATTCATCACGTCATTAATAAATTTCAAACCCTAAAAGTCCCCTAAATATGCACACAAGTCTCCCTATATTCCTGACCAGACACTAAACTCTTGACCTCATTACAGATGCTGTATCCTGAGATGCTGAACCATAGACTCGGCCTTACCAGAAGCAGGTCAGTAGTTTATATGATCTTGTTCTCTTAGAATAAATAAAGGTGATGCCATTTTGACTAAAAGGTCCATTTAGCTTAGGTTATGAAGTGTGGTCATGAATTTGTACAGTAACTAAGTCCTATTAACAAAATAATCTTATTTAAGCCAGAGAGTTGGACATGATACTGAGTTTATCACATTATTTGATTAAATGAATTCATGAAAAATGTAAAGGCCTTAAAGATATTGGTGAAGTTTGTATTTTGTGCTGTGGTACTTGAGACTTGGTCACTATAGTTAGACTGGGAGAGGTAGTTTGATATAAACCGTGTGTGTGTGGTCATTATTTGTACATTTTATTTGTATTTATGCTGTACAATATACTCTTGATTTAACAGAATCCGACATAACGAACTTTAGATTTAGCGGAAGGAATGTTTTCCTTAATTTTGCACCCGACTTGGTGAACTAGTTTTCTGAATCGAGATTAATTCCGTTAATGCACTCACACCTACGGAGACACCTCGGACACATGCCGTATTTTTCGGCTTGAAAGATGCACTTTTTGACAAATACATACCTTTAAAATTACCATGCTTCTTCCAGGGCGCTGGTTGATAGTTGAAGAGGTTTTCTAGGGTCAACTGAAGTCAGCCCCTTACAAAGACTGTTACTTCGTTACAGTACTTATCAATTACAAGTATTCTCTATACAGTACTATAGAACTATTGATTTAACTAATATTGTTGATATACTGCAAAAAAAATAAAATAAACCTTTGCAGCTGTGCGTTTTATTTACTAATGGCAGTGGTGCGGCAGCGCCATCTATTGAGGAATTGCTGAAGGCTGTCTGCTGGTCTCAAAGTGCAGGAATGTTTGTTTCTTCATACGTAGGCTCTCGTACTTGGACACCTATTTACAGTAGGCTCTCATATTTGGACACCCATTTAGACTAAAAACCTTGTGAAATTAAAATCTTCCAAATTTAAATACAACTTCCTATGGAGAAAATTAATTTGAGTCTGGTACCAATCAGTCACTGGTTTTGTAAACGAAAACAATGCCGTCTCGTCTCCTCGTGTGTTTTAATATTCTACGTATACATTGTTAATGAATAATATTGTTCATTTTGCACACATTGACATTAATTCAATCAAAAAGAAAATAAGTAATAAACGATAATGAATCTTTTGTACGTAAAGAGAAATTATGCTTACACGATTGTGCACGTCTGAACGTTGGCGGGCCGCTCAAAGCCGTCGAAATTCGAGTTTGCACCGTCGAAATTTGAAATTGTGTAGTTTTTTTTGTCCAAATATAAAACGTTGAATTAAAAACTCACGAAATTTGAGAACCTACTGTAGACTGAAAAAAACTTCGCAAAATTCAAATCGTCCAAATTTAAATACAACTTCCTATGGAGAAAATTTGAGTGGTACTTTTGATGTTTGGCTAAATTTTGCCTTAATTACCCTTCAGTACTTTTTTGGGTGAATTACTACCTGTAATAAAGCAACATACTAATAAACCAGGATTTGAAGATGAACTAAATGCTTTTGACTGGACATGATATTTAGAGATTTACAGTTTTGTCATTTTTATTGTTTGCTGACCAAATTTTTTTTAAACTGATTTTTACCGAGTTGTTTTTTACTTTTATTTTTTTGTTTTTAAAGATTTTTTTGTATTTAGTCGTTGATATACATGTTTACATTTGCTTACCTTCTACTGTTGGAAAATATTTCCCGTCGTTGTCATACCGACAAAAACGAGAAAGAATGTAAACACAACAGCCCGCTAGATGCGGAGGTGACCAGGTGTATAAAATGAGTGCTGTATTAAAGATTTCACCTTCTTATACAGATTTATTTTTTAATTTGATGAAAATGTCGACTGATAAGCAGTTCTAAGTGACGATATTCAAAGAGGTGTGTGTACTTGTGCCAAAAGGGCTGTATATCAAGCAAGGTTTCACTGTTGTCCGTTAGTAAGTACAGTATAAAAAGTTTTTTCCTAGAATTACATTTCCAAAATCAGGGTGCGTCTTCAAGGCCGAAAAATGCGGTATGTACATAGAAACATTGAACTGGCCCTTTAACCGTTGATTCCTTCTGGGTTAATGAGGCTGGAACATGTACAGTGGTCCCTCGGTTAACGAATTACCTCCCATAAGGACCTTCAATTCAGTTAACGAACAAGACTTCGATTAATGAAATCCTTACGAACATCACGTTTTGTTGAGCATCAGCTGATGGGCTAGTCTGCCAATTCAGTAATCTGTTCGGTTTAGATTCGTTTTCAGTGGAGTAAATATCAAGAAAGTTGTGCTCTTTTAATATTTTTGCATTTTTATATTAAAATTATTAGTCATTTTAACATTTATTTAACATATTGATAATATATGCAGTACAGAGAACTAGTTTTTTGTGCGTCCATCAGACGCTTGACTAAGCCACCCGGCGTCAGTTGGGCTTTGTTGACAGTGGAGTGAACATCTATTTTGTTGGTATCTTGAATATTTTTGCATTTTTACATTGAAATTATTGGTCATTCTGAAATTTAGTTAACATATTGATAATATATAGCACAGTGCAGTGTTGATTTAAATAAAATAATCTTGAATTACACCAAGTGAACATAAAATTTTAGAGTTAAAATGACGGCATCAAGGATGGGTCCCCTGAGAGGCAATTTCTCCTCCATCCCCACTTGCTTCTCTTCTCCCTTCTCCTCCACCCCCACTTCCTTCTCTTCTCCCTTCTCCTCCACCCCCACTAATAATTCCCATCATCTTCATCAACCAGGAACCTTCTACATACACACCTCAAACTAAGTGTACTTTACTGCATTTTTTTTTACTTTGTATGTTCTTTTCTGTGAGCTGGAACCAATTACCCAATATCCCATCGAAACAATTGATTCGGTTAACGAACGACCCTCTGGAACGAATTGTGTTCGTTAACCGAGGGACCACTGTATGGGGTTTTAGTAACGACAGCCAATTGTCTGTTCTCTATGTAATAGGCAGAAGCATTATATAAATGGGTTAATTACATTTGAATTATAAACTCTTATCCCCTGTAACTTAACACTGGCTATGAGGTGACATGTTCAGAGCACGTGATAAGGTGTGCCCACGGGAAGCTGCGTCACATTATGCCGAGTTAAGGCATTAAGTAGCCGGCTCTCTGGCCACCTAAAGCGGGCAGTAGTTTGATATCCTTGACTTGAGGAAGATGTTATTTGAGAGCCATCGTGGATGGGTCCGTCTTCCGTCGAGGGAGGACGACGTACATATTCCGTTCTCCCTCTATGGGTCACTACTCATTAGCATTGTTGCTCAATGCCTCACACAGATTGGACATATTTTAGAAGGTCTATTTAACATAGCCTCCGTCCTTCTCTTAACACTCGCAGTTACAGTGATAAGTTACGGTGATCTACTCTTTGGAACTGTATCCTCAATAGTTACTAAATGAAAGGATAACAGACAATTGGTTTCGTTACCAAAAACCCTCTATAATATAAATGTTCAGGCCTCATTAACGTAGACAGACTCAGCAGTTAAATGGCCTAGAACATCTATTTATTGAGGAACTATCTCATATACAGATCCAAGTGTAAATATCACTAACTTAATCACTGTAGCTATGAGTGTTAAGATGAGGACGTAGGCTCTATTAAAGAGCTCTTCTAAATACGTCCGGTTGGTGTGAGATGTTGAGTGACAATCCCTATAATCCCATCGAGGGAGAATGGTAGTGTACTGTAAGTCCTCCCTCGAGGGAAGACGGAACCATCCACGATGGCTCTCAATAACGTCTTCCTCTAGTGAGTGATGATGAACCACTGCCGCAAGAGGTGGCCAGAGAGCCAGCTGCTTAATGCCTTAGCTCAGCACTAAGAGACACGACCTCCCGTGGGCACACCTTATCACGTGCTCTGAACATGTCACCTCATGGTGGAAAGTTAGAGGATGATCGGGTATATAAATCAAATGTAATTAACCCATTTATATAATACTTCAGCCTTTAAGACGGGCTATTACAACATTATTCATGGCTTACCTTAAACTTGGGGGTGCGGTGGTTGTTTAAAATGTCTAAGCACAGTACAGTAGAGCATCGATTTAAAGAAATTCAATTTAAGATTATGGATTTAAAGCGATGCCCACAATTAAGGGCAATGTTTTAATTTAAAGCGAATATTTCCTATTTTGCGTGAGTCAATCTGGCGCATCATATTTAAAATTTTGCACCGATTGTTTCTCTGGGCACGCTACACTGTCCTAAGGCTGAAGCTGTACTGTACATGTACTCAAAATAATGTACTAAATGATTACTGAAATTTTTGTCTTGTGCAAACTATAGCACGATTATATTCAAATTAATCACTATCTTATAAGAATTCCAGCAATGTAAATTATATTCTCCCTGGTCACTTCTTTGACATTCATAAGCAAGAAACATTAAACTCAAGCTAAAGGACATAAATAAACAAATAAATACTTCACGAGACCTTCAGTGCCAATTATCAAACATGTCACTGTCACTTCCCAGCAAGAGTTTGGTGCTTTAGGCTTAAAGTTTTTATCTTATATAATGTCAGACTAAAGTTAGAAGAATATAGTTTGTATTGCTGGAATCCTTGCAAGATAGCAAATAATGTGGTTATAAACAGTCATGTATTTTGCACAAGATAAAATTTTTTGGTCTCTAATAAAATTCTTAAATTCGAACTAAAATTTGTATGTCTAATGCGAGCTATAGCATGTTTATATTCAAATTAATCACTATCTTATCAGAATTCCAGCAATGTTAATTATATTCTCCCATGTCAGTTCAGTGACATTTTAGAAGAGAAAAACTTTGTCACTCATAAGGACAGATAAATAAATAAACACTAGACCTTGGTATCAACTGTCAGACATATCACCGTACCTCCTTCCCTTCCCCCATCTTCCCAGCCAGTAAACAGACCATTTTGCATCCCTTAATTTTAGCTGTGTTGATTTATGAGTGTTTGTTTTAACAATACAGGTTGTACCCCTCTAGTCCGGCATTCTGTGGTCCGGTAACTCCTGTGGTCCGGAACGATTTTGGTTTGTCCAATAGGTAGATGGGCAGCTTTTTTTTTTTTTTTTTTTTTTTACTTATCTGAATTATTATTATTACAGGAGTATTAAATTTTTGCCCCTCAGACCCCAATGTGGGTCAGTGACCTATGCCCGGGTGGGCTAATCCCCATAAAAAACAACAACAACAACAAAGCCTCGGGAAATTAAGGTTTGTTTACATCCGGCAGTTCGGCTGCTCTCTCTCTCTCTCTCTGTCTCTCTCTCTCTCTCTCTGCTTGTCTATACAGAGTACATGTGCACACTTGCATACGCGCAGTCTCACTTTTTTTACCATTAATGGTTTGCTACTTCTATTGTTCCATTTATTAACATTAAATAACATTACAGGTACTTCAAACAACCATATTAATTTTTTACATTAATTTTACTACAGCTACAATCAGGGTCTTATTTTCTTCAGTTTTATATGTAGAACCAATCAGTCACTGGTTTTGTAAGCTTTAACAAAAACAATGCCGGCAGCCGTCTCATCTCATCGTGTGTTTTAATATTCCACGTATTATTAATAAATTGTATTGTTAATTTTGCACACACACACACTAATTCAATAAAAACAATTTCAGAAACATTAATTAAAATATATATGAACAGTAAATAAGTGTTGCTTTCATATTCTTATGTAAAGTAATGACGATATGTTTTCACGTGTGCGCACTTGCATACGCGATCTCTCTTTTTCTTTACCATTATCGTTAGCTACTTCTATTGTTCCATTTATTAACATTAAATAACATTTCTTAAAACAGCCATATTAATTTTACTACAGCTACAACCAAGGTCTTATTTTCTTCAGTTTTATATGTAGAACCAGTCAGTCACTGGTTTTGTAATCGACGAAAACAATGCTGTGTCATTTCCTCATTTGTTTTAAAATTCTACGTATTATTAATGAATTGTATTGATCATTTTGCACACATAAACATTAATTCAATAAAAAAGACATTCGGTAATAAACAATAATGAATCTTTTGTACCTAAGAGAAATGACGCTGTTTTCACTATTATGCACGTCGTCTGCACGTTGGCGGGCCGTTCAAACCCGTCGAAATTCAAGTTTCCGCCGTCAAAGTTTTTATTTATTTATTTTTTTATTCCAATAAAATACGTTGAATTAAAACTCGCGAAATTTGAAAGATACTATACGACATTTAACCCTTCAATATGTCTTCAAAGAGACCGCGATGCAGAGAAAGTGGTACTAGTGCTTCCAAGCATAAGCACAAGTCACTATCTATCCAGGAAAAGGGTGAATTTCCATGGTCCAGCACCGGTCAGGTCCCGAGGTTGCCGGACTAGAGAGGTACAACCTGTACTACAAAAAACAATGTGTTTATTTTAGGAGATGGGCTGAGGTGCATTTGGGTAGACTGTCAGTCTTTTCAGTATTTTGTGTTTGTCAAGTACCAAACTAAATTTTTCCATTGAAACACTCCGATTTAGTGAGTATTCGGTTTAAAACGGCCCCTCTTGGAATGTATCTCGTGTTATATCAACGTTCTACAGCAGTTAGTTGACCAAGAGGTAACCGTGAACAACACACATGGTGGCAGCAGGACTGAGCAGATGTAAACAAACCCCACATGAGTATAACAAATTAAATTTAGCAGAAACAAATTTAACAGGAAGGGGCGGCTCGAATTAGTTCATTAAATCGAGAAAATACTGTAATGTACAGGACACGGTGCTGTAATGTACAGGACACGGTGCTGTAATGTACAGGACACGGTGCTGTAATGTACAGGACACGGTGCTGTAATGTACAGGACACGGTGCTGTAATGTACAGGACACGGTGCTGTAATGTACAGGACACGGTGCTGTAATGTACGGGACACAGTGCTGTACGGGACACGGTGCTGTGCTGTACGGGGACACGGTGCTGTGCTGTACGGGACACGGTGCTGTGATGTACGGGACACGGTGCACCACTATAAATTTCTTGGTCATTACCAAGTGTTCAGAACCATAACAGTTCTGTTCTTAAGAGCTCACCAGATGTTTTATTCTGTAGTAAACTTGTTTTAGAAGTTGGTGCTGTGTAATGGTGAGATAATAAGAGCATGAATTACAGGCTGTGATGGCTGGTGGTGATGGCTGGCGGTGATGGAGACTGAACAGACCATGAGGAGTAAACCAGGATGACTACACTCGGTGAGACTTGGTTTTATCATGTTTTATATTGGGTCGTTTTATTTGTTTTTTTTATTTTATTTAACTTTTTACTATTAATTATCTCTGGTGCCATATGAACCTGACTGTTGCATCACTTAGTAATCATTCATATAACTTTGTCTGGTCTGTGGACATGTTGGCTATCTGTCTTGGGGTCAGTTACTTGTTTACTTCATAAGATCTCCCTTCTCACCCCAGATATTATCTCCCTTCTCACCCCAGATGTTGTCTCCCTTCTCACCCCAGATATTTTATGTATATACTCGTGTGTAGTTTGAGTTTTTAAGACCAAATTAATAGGCAAAAATTGGGGGTCGACCTTTCCATGCGTGTAATAGTTTGATTAGGTTGAACCCGTGCATGATGGGAAGGGCGAGGAGCAACTTTTAGCTTTAGACATGAAAAATATTTCCCATTTACTGCCAGTAAAAAATGGAAATGTAAAATATGTACCAATTAGTAATGAAAAGCTGTGCAGTGCCTTCAGCAGATGAAGCTCACCAACTTACAGTAGGCGAACTTACCTTACAACGTGCTTTCAGTAGTCTGTTGAAGTTCTTAGCACAGGCTAACTTAACATATCATATACGGTATCACAGCACTCATTGATCTACAAAAAATACCGGTAATAAAAACCTTTTAGATATTTCGCACTTAATATAATAACTGGTAATCCACCTCAACCTCGTATTGTTTACAACTATGCACGACGCACCACCAGCTGTTGAGTATGAGCTAGACGGTACACGTATTTTTTTAATCGTTTTCAGTTAAAAAACTGTTACATCACAAGTATATTTTACCTTAACTGTGCCTGAATGAATATATTCTCAGAAATAAATACTGGTAGTAGTTTTGCTGAAACGTGATGTATTTCAATGTAAAATAGGATAAAATACACGACGAAAACAAAAGACTTCACCTAACCTTCCGATGTTCGAGAGATGTTACTCGTTTTTTTAATAGTTTTCGGTTAAAATACTGTTTATTACAACGATATTCTATTCATACTGTGCATAATATAATACATTCATGGAAATGTAATATTTTTGCTGAAATGACGTACGTATTACAGTGGAAAGTGGGATAAAACCACGATGAAAACAATTGACTTTCGCTTTTTCGTTTTCAAAAGATGTTACCATAATCGCTTTTCGAATGGTATTCAGTTAAAAAAACTGTTGTATTACAATAATATTCCCTCCTAATTGACTTGAATAAATACTTGAATGGAAATATGCAATATTTTTGCTGAAACTACCAGCATTTCAGTGTAAAGTGTCGTAATAATAAAAGGTAAACCATTTGCCTTCGGTGTTTCAGGCACGGCGACCCTCAGTTTATAGGACGTACAATGTTTTTAGTGAAGGTTTTCTGAATTGAGTTTTATATGCCATAAATTATGGTGCTTTATTACCCTAATTTGTTGTTCCATTACCCTCAAAAACTTGGGTCGACCTATAAACGAGGCATATCATAAATTAATGATTTCTTGGTCAAAAAATCAGGGTCGACCTATAAACGAGGTAGAATTATAGACGCGTATATACAGTATCTCCCTTCTCACCCCAGATATTGTCTCCCTTCTCACCCCAGATATTGTCTCCCTTCTCACCCCAGATATTGTCTCCCTTCTCACCCCAGATATTCAACCAGTTAGGCAAAACCTGGGATCATGTTACTAGTTTTAAGTGTCATCTTATGCTATTGTCTTGATCAAAATTACTTCAAATTTGGGTGAAAACTAAGACCTTGTTACAATATAGCATAGTACATTACTATAAAGCAAAGACCTTGTTACAATATAACTAATCGTACATTACGTACTATAAAACTAAGACCTTGTTACAATATAACATAGTACATTACTATAAAACTAAGACCTTGTTACAATATAACTAATAGTACATTACTATAAAACGAAGATCTTGTTACAATATAACTAATAGTACATTACTATAAAACTAAGAACTTGTTACAATATAACTAATAGTACATTACTATAAAACTTAGAACTTGTTACAATATAACTAATAGTACATTACTATAAAACTAAGACCTTGTTACAATATAACATAGTACATTACTAAAAAACTAAGAACTTGTTACAATATAACTAATAGTACATTACAGTAAAACTAAGAACTTGTTACGATATAACGTAGTACATTACTAAAAAACTAAGAACTTGTTACAATTTAACATACAGTAATACCCCGATTTGCGTGGTCAATTTAACCCTCAGAGGTCAGCATAATACGTGAAACGCGTCAATGGAATAACAGAACATGTGGGATTAATTGAAATAGAGACTAGCCCGACTCCCAAACTCACTTTTTCCGACACAATACCTATGTTCTAGTAAAAATAACATCTTAATTTTATGATAGTATGCACACACAATTAATATTTAAGAGAAATACAGTCGCCAGGTTAATGTCCATTCAAATAATGGACTCGACGCCCGCCCCTCCTCTTCCCTCACTCGCTGGCTCCTCCCTCTTTGAGAAATGTGTGGGTGAAAACACTAGATTTTAAGGTATAGTAATAAATTATACCTCAGACTAAAGTTAGGATAATATAATTGACATTGCTGGATTCCTTGCAAGACCAGGAATATTTTGAATATACACATCATATATTTTGCACAAAAGATAACATATTTGCTCTGAGTAAACAAAATTCTTACATTAGATCTAAAATTTGTATGTCTAATGCAAAATCTATGATGTTTATATTCAAAATGATCATCATATTGTAAGAATTCCAGCAAAGTGAATTATATTCTGGCCGGGTACTTATTATGAATTTTATGAGCTAAATAAAAACGTTATACTTCACCCGAGTATATGAATGAGTAGATGCACCGTGTAAAGTGGGAATTCCAGTTCTGGCTGGGTACCGCATTGTAAGTGTAGAAACGCGCAAACGAGAACCGCGTAAAGCGGGGTATTACTGTAGTACATTACCATAAAACTAAGAATTTGTTACAATATAACTAATAGTACATTACTATAAAACAGAGCTTGTTATAATATAACATAGTACATTACCATAAAACTAAGACCTTGTTACAATATAACTAAAAGTACATTACTATAAAACAGAGCTTGTTACAATATAACATAGTACATTACCATAAAACTAAGACCTTGTTACAATATAACTAATAGTACATTACTATAAAACTAAGAACTTGTTACAATAAAACATAGTACATTACTATAAAACAGAGCTTGTTACAATACAATATTAGTAAATTACCATAAAACTAAGAACTTGCTACAATATAACATAGTACATTACTATAAAACTAAGAACTTGTTACAATATAACATAGTACATTACTATAAAACTAAGACCTTGTTACAATATAACTAAAAGTACATTACTATAAAACAGAGCTTGTTACAATATAACATAGTACATTACCATAAAACTAAGACCTTGTTACAATATAACTAATAGTACATTACTATAAAACTAAGAACTTGTTACAATATAACATGGTACATTACTATAAAATAGAGCTTTTTACAATATAACATAGTACATTACTATAAAACAGACCTTGTTACAATATAACTAATAGTACATTACTATAAAACTAAGAACTTGTTACAATATAACATGGTACATTACTATAAAACTAAGAACTTGTTACAATATAACATGGTACATTACTATAAAATAGAGCTTTTTACAATATAACATAGTACATTACTATAAAACAGACCTTGTTACAATATAACTAATATTACATTACCATAAAATTATGACCTTGTTACAATATAACATAGTACATTACCATAAAACTAAGAACTTGTTACAATATAACTAAAAGTACATTACTATAAAACAGACCTTGTTACAATATAACATAGTACATTACTATAAAACAGAGCTTGTTACAATATAACATAGTACATTACCATAAAACTAAGACCTTGTTGCAATATAACTAATAGTACATTACTATAAAACTAAGAACTTGTTACAATATAATGTAATACATTACCATAAAACTAAGAACTTGTTACAATATAACATGGTACATTACTATAAAACAGAGCTTGTTACAATATAACATAGTCCATTACTATAAAACAGACCTTGTTACAATATAACTAATAGTACATTACTATAAAACTAAGCACTTGTTACAATATAACCTAGTACATTACTATAAAACAGAGCTTGTTACAATATAACCTAGTACATTACTATAAAACAGAGCTTGTTACAATATAACATAGTACATTACTATAAAACAGAGCTTGTTACAATATAACATAGTACATTACTATAAAACAGACCTTGTTACAATATAACTAATAGTACATTACTATAAAACTAAGAACTTGTTACAATATAACATGGTACATTACTATAAAACTAAGAACTTGTTACAATATAACATGGTACATTACTAAAAAACTAAAAACTTGTTACAATATAACATAGTACATTACTATAAAACAGACCTTGTTACAATATAACTAATAGTACATTACTATAAAACTAAGAACTTGTTACAATATAACATAGTACATTACAAAAAAACTAACAACTTGTTACAATATAACTAATAGTACATTACTATAAAACAGAGCTTGTTACAATATAACATAGTACATTACTGTAAAACTAAGACCTTGTTACAATATAACATAGTACATTACTATAAAAGTAAGAACTTGTTACAATATAACTAAAAGTACATTACTATAAAACTAAGACCTTGTTACAATATAACATAGTACATTACCATAGTACTAAGCCATGTTACAATATAACATAGTACATTACTATAAAACTAAGAACTTGTTACAATATAATGTAGTACATTACTATAAAACAGAGCTTGTTACAATATAACAGTACATTACCGTAAAACTATGAACTTGTTACAATATAACATAGTACATTACCGTAAAACTAAGAACTTGTTACAATATATCATAGTACATTACCATAAAACTAAGAACTTGTTACAATATAACGTAGTACATTACTATAAAACAGAGCTTGTTACAATATAACGTAGTACATTACTATAAATCAGAGCTTGTTACAATATAACATAGTACATTACTATAAAACAGAGCTTGCTACAATATAACATAGTACATTACTATAAAACAGACCTTGTTACAATATAACTAATAGTGCATTACTATAAAACTAAGAACTTGTTACAATATAATATAGTACATTACTATAAAACTAAGAACTTGTTACAATATAACTAAAAGTACATTACTATAAAACAGAGCTTGTTACAATATAACATAGTACATTACTATAAAACTAAGACCTTGTTACAATATAACTAATATTACATTACTATAAAACAGAGCTTGTTACAATATAACATAGTACATTACTATAAAACTAAGAAATTGTTACAATATAACTAATAGTACATTACTCTAAAACTAAGACCTTGTTACAATATAACTAATAGTACATTACTATAAAACTAAGAACTTGTTACAATATAACATAGTACATTACTATAAAACTAAGACCTTGTTACAGTATAACATAGTACATTACTAAAAAACTAAGAACTTGTTACAATATAACTAATAGTACATTACTATAAAACTAAGACCTTGTTACAATATAACATAGTACATTACTAAAAAACTAAGAACTTGTTTCAATATAACTAATAGTACATTACTATAAAACTAAGAACTTGTTACGATATAACATAGTACATTACTAAAAAACTAAGAACTTGTTACATTATAACATACAGTAATACCCTGATTTGCGTGGTCAATTTAACCCTCAGAGGTCAGCATAATACGTGAAACGCGTGAATGGAATAACAGAACATGTGGGATTAATTGAAATAGAGACTAGCCCGACTCCCAAACTCACTTTTTCCGACACAATGCCTATGTTCTAGTAAAAATAACCTCTTGATTTTATTCTTGTATGCACACACAATTAATATTTAAGAGAAATACAGTCGCCAGGTTAATGTCCATTCAAATAATGGACTCGACGCCCGCCCCTCCTCTTCCCTCGCTCGCTGGCTCCTCCCTCTCTGAGAAATGTGTGGGTGAAAACACTAGATTTTATGGTATAGTAATAAATTATACCTCAGACTAAAGTTAGGATAATATAATTGACATTGCTGGATTCCTTGCAAGACCAGGAATATTTTGAATATACACATCATATATTTTGCACAAAAGATAACATATTTTCTTGAGTAAACAAAATTCTTACATTAGATCTAAAATTTGTATGTCTAATGCAAAATCTATGATGTTTATATTCAAAATGATCATCATATTGCAAGAATTCCAGCAAATTGAATTATATTCTGGCCGGGTACTTAGTATGAATTTTATGAGCTAAATAAAAACGTTATACTTCACCCGCGTATATGAATGAGTAGATGCACCATGTAAAGTGGGAATTCCAGTTCTAGCTGGGTACCGGATTGTAAGTGTAGAAACGCGTAAACGAGAACCGCGTAAAGCGGGGTATTACTGTAGTACATTACCATAAAACTAAGAATTTGTTACAATATAACTAATAGTACATTACTATAAAACAGAGCTTGTTATAATATAACATAGTACATTACCATAAAACTAAGAACTTGTTACAATATAACTAATAGTACATTACTATAAAACAGAGCTTGTTACAATACAACATTAGTACATTACCATAAAACTAAAAACTTGTTGCAATATAACATAGTACATTACTATAAAGCAGAGCTTGTTATAATATAACATAGTACATTACCATAAAACTAAGAACTTGTTACAATATAACATAGTACATTACTATAAAGCAGAGCTTGTTACAATATAACATAGTACATTACCACAAAACTAAGACCTTGTTATAATATAACTAATAGTACATTACTATAAAACTTAGAACTTGTTACAATATAACATAGTACATTACCATAAAACTAAGACCTTGTTACAATACAACATAGTACATTACTATAAAACAGAGCATGTTACAATATAACATAGTACATTACCATAAAACTAAGACCTTGTTACAATATAACTAATAGTATATTACTATAAAACTAAGAACTTGTTACAATATAACATAGTACATTACCATAAAACTAAGACCTTGTTACAATATAACTAATAGTACATTACTATAAAACTAAGAACTTGTTACAATATAACTAATAGTACATTACTATAAAACAGAGCTTGTTACAATATAACATAGTACATTACCACAAAACTAAGACCTTGTTACAATATAACTAATAGTACATTACTATAAAACAGAGCTTGTTACAATGCAATATTAGTAAATTACCATAAAACTAAGAACTTGTTACAATATAACATAGTACATTACTATAAAACTAAGAACTTGTTACAATATAACATAGTACATTACTATAATACTAAGACCTTGTTACAATATAACTAAAAGTACATTACTATAAAACAGAGCTTGTTACAATATAACATAGTACATTACCATAAAACTAAGACCTTGTTACAATATAACTAATAGTACATTACTATAAAACTAAGAACTTGTTACAATATAACATAGTACATTACCATAAAACTAAGAACTTGTTACAATATAACTAATAGTACATTACTATAAAACTAAGAACTTGTTACAATATAACGTAGTACATTACTATAAAACAGAGCTTGTTACAATATAACATAGTACATTACTATAAAACTAAGAACTTGTTACAATATAACTAATAGTACATTACTATAAAACAGAGCTTGTTACAATATAACATAGTACATTACCATAAAACTATGAACTTGTTACAATATAACTAATAGTACATTACTATAAAACTAAGAACTTGTTACAATATAACGTAGTACATTACTATAAAACTAAGAACTTGTTACAATATAACGTAGTATATTACTCTAAAACAGAGCTTGTTACAATATAACCTAGTACATTACTATAAAACAGAGCTTATTACAATATAACATAGTACATTTCTGTAAAACTAAGACCTTGTTACAATATAACATAGTACATTACTATAAAAGTAAGAACTTGTTACAATATAACTAAAAGTACATTACTATAAAACTAAGACCTTGTTACAATATAACATAGTACATTACCATTAAACTAAGACCTTGTTACAATATAACATAGTACATTACTATAAACTAAGAACTTGTTACAATATAACTAATAGTATATTACTATAAAACAGAGCTTGTTACAATATAACATGGTACATTACCGTAAAACTAAGAACTTGTTACAATATAACATAGTACATTACCGTAAAACTAAGAACTTGTTACAATATATCATAGTACATTACCATAAAACTAAGAACTTGTTTCAATATAACTAATAGTACATTACTATAAAACTAAGAACTTGTTACAATATAACATAGTACATTACTATAAAACAGAGCTTGTTACAATATAACGTAGTACATTACTATAAAACAGAGCTTGTTACAATATAACATAGTACATTACTATAAAACAGAGCTTGCTACAATATAACATAGTACCTAACTATAAAACAGACCTTGTTACAATATAACTAATAGTACATTACTATAAAACTAAGAACTTGTTACAATATAACTAATAGTACATTACTATAAAACTAAGAACTTGTTACAATATAACTAAAAGTACATTACTATAAAACTAAGATCTTGTTACAATATAACATAGTACATTACCATAAAACTAAGACCTTGTTACAATATAACATAGTACATTACTATAAACTAAGAACTTGTTACAATATAACTAATAGTATATTACTATAAAACAGAGCTTGTTACAATATAACATAGTACATTACTATAAAACTAAGAACTTGTTACAATATAATGTAGTACATTACTATAAAACAGAGCTTGTTACAATATAACATAGTACATTACCGTAAAACTAAGAACTTGTTACAATATAACATAGTACATTACTATAAAACTAAGAACTTGTTACAATATAACATAGTACATTACTATAAAACTAAGAACTTGTTACAATATAACATAGTACATTACTATAAAACTGAGCTTGTTACAATATAACGTATTACATTACTATAAAACAGAGCTTGTTACAATATAACCAATAGTACATTACTATAAAACAGAGCTTGTTACAATACAACATTTGTACATTACCATAAAACTAAGAACTTGTTACAATACAACATAGTACATTACTATAAAGCAGAGCTTGTTACAATATAACATCGTACATTACCATAAAACTAAGAACTTGTTACAATATAACTAAAAGTACATTACTATAAAACAGAGCATGTTACAATATAACATAGTACATTACCATAAAACTAAGACCTTGTTACAATATAACTAATAGTATATTACTATAAAACTAAGAACTTGTTACAATATAACATAGTACATTACCATAAAACTAAGACCTTGTTACAATATAACTAATAGTACATTACTATAAAACTAAGAACTTGTTACAATATAACTAATAGTACATTACTATAAAACAGAGCTTGTTACAATATAACATAGTACATTACCACAAAACTAAGACCTTGTTACAATATAACTAATAGTACATTACTATAAAACAGAGCTTGTTACAATGCAATATTAGTAAATTACCATAAAACTAAGAACTTGTTACAATATAACATAGTACATTACTATAAAACTAAGAACTTGTTACAATATAACATAGTACATTACTATAATACTAAGACCTTGTTACAATATAACTAAAAGTACATTACTATAAAACAGAGCTTGTTACAATATAACATAGTACATTACCATAAAACTAAGAACTTGTTACAATATAACTAAAAGTACATTACTATAAAACAGAGCTTGTTACAATATAACATAGTACATTACCATAAAACTAAGACCTTGTTACAATATGACTAATAGTACATCACTATAAAACTAAGAACTTGTTACAATATAACATGGTACATTACTATAAAACTGAGCTTTTTACAATATAACAGTACATTACTATAAAACAGACCTTGTTACAATATAACTAATAGTACATTTCCATAAAACTAAGAACTTGTTACAATATAACATAGTACATTTCCATAAAACTAAGACCTTGTTGCAATATAACTAATAGAGCATTACTATAAAACTAAGAACTTGTTACAATATAACGTAGTACATTACCATAAAACTAAGAACTTGTTACAATATAACATGGTACATTACTATAAAACAGAGTTTGTTACAATATAACATAGTCCATTAATATAAAAGACCTTGTTACAATATAACTAATAGTACATTACTATAAAACTAAGAACTTGTTACAATATAACATAGTACATTACCATAAAACTAAGAACTTGTTACAATATAACGTAGTACATTACTATAAAACAGAGCTTGTTACAATATAACATAGTACATTACCATAAAACTATGAACTTGTTACAATATAACTAATAGTACATTACTATAAAACTAAGAACTTGTTACAATATAACATAGTACATTACTATAAAACAGAGCTTGTTACAATATAACATAGTACATTACTATAAAACTAAGAACTTGTTACAATATAACTAATAGTACATTACTATAAAACAGAGCTTGTTACAATATAACATAGTACATTACCATAAAACTATGAACTTGTTACAATATAACTAATAATACATTACTATAAAACTAAGAACTTGTTACAATATAACGTAGTATATTACTCTAAAACAGAGCTTGTTACAATATAACCTAGTACATTACTATAAAACAGAGCTTATTACAATATAACATAGTACATTACTGTAAAACTAAGACCTTGTTACAATATAACATAGTACATTACTATAAAAGTAAGAACTTGTTACAATATAACTAAAAGTACATTACTATAAAACTAAGACCTTGTTACAATATAACATAGTACATTACCATTAAACTAAGACCTTGTTACAATATAACATAGTACATTACTATAAACTAAGAACTTGTTACAATATAACTAATAGTATATTACTATAAAACAGAGCTTGTTACAATATAACATGGTACATTACCGTAAAACTAAGAACTTGTTGCAATATAACATAGTACATTACCGTAAAACTAAGAACTTGTTACAATATATCATAGTACATTACCATAAAACTAAGAACTTGTTTCAATATAACTAATAGTACATTACTATAAAACTAAGAACTTGTTACAATATAACATAGTACATTACTATAAAACAGAGCTTGTTACAATATAACTTATTACATTACTATAAAACAGAGCTTGTTACAATATAACGTAGTACATTACTATAAAACAGAGCTTGTTACAATATAACATAGTACATTACTATAAAACAGAGCTTGCTACAATATAACATAGTACCTAACTATAAAACAGACCTTGTTACAATATAACTAATAGTACATTACTATAAAACTAAGAACTTGTTACAATATAACTAATAGTACATTACTATAAAACTAAGAACTTGTTACAATATAACTAAAAGTACATTACTATAAAACTAAGATCTTGTTACAATATAACATAGTACATTACCATAAAACTAAGACCTTGTTACAATATAACATAGTACATTACTATAAACTAAGAACTTGTTACAATATAACTAATAGTATATTACTATAAAACAGAGCTTGTTACAATATAACATAGTACATTACTATAAAACTAAGAACTTGTTACAATATAATGTAGTACATTACTATAAAACAGAGCTTGTTACAATATAACATAGTACATTACCGTAAAACTAAGAACTTGTTACAATATAACATAGTACATTACCGTAAAACTAAGAACTTGTTACAATATATCATAGTACATTACCATAAAACTAAGAACTTGTTTCAATATTACTAATAGTACATTACTATAAAACTAAGAACTTGTTACAATATAACATAGTACATTACTATAAAACTGAGCTTGTTACAATATAACGTATTACATTACTATAAAACAGAGCTTGTTACAATATAACGTAGTACATTACTATAAAACAGAGCTTGTTACAATATAACATAGTACATTAGTATAAAACAGAGCTTGCTACAATATAACATAGTACATTACTATAAAACATACCTTGTTACAATATAACTAATAGTACATTACTATAAAACTAAGAACTTGTTACAATATAATATAGTACATTACTATAAAACTAAGAACTTGTTACAATATAACTAAAAGTACATTACTATAAAACAGAGCTTGTTACAATATAACATAGTACATTACTATAAAACTAAGACCTTGTTACAATATAACTATTAGTACATTACTATAAAACAGAGCTTGTTACAATATAACATAGTACATTACTATAAAACTAAGAACTTGTTACAATATAACATAGTACATTACCATAAAACTAAGGCCTTGTTACAATATAACTAATAGTACATTACTATAAAACTAAGCAATTGTTACAATATAACGTAGTACATTACTATAAAACAGAGCTTGTTACAATATAACCTAGTACATTACTATAAAACAGAGCTTGTTACAATATAACATAGTACATTACTACAAAACTAAGACCTTGTTACAATATAACTAATAGTACATTACTATAAAACTAAGAACTTGTTACAATATAACTAATAGTACATTACTATAAAACAGAGCTTGTTACAATACAATATTAGTAAATTACCATAAAACTAAGAACTTGCTACAATATAACATAGTACATTACTATAAAACTAAGACCTTGTTACAATATAACTAAAAGTACATTACTATAAAACAGAGCTTGTTACAATATAACATAGCACATTACCATAAAACTAAGACCTTGTTACAATATAACTAATAGTACATTACCATAAAACTAAGAACTTGTTACAATATAACTAAAAGTACATTACTATAAAACAGACCTTGTTACAATATAACATAGTACATAACCATGAAACTAAGACCTTGTTGCAATATAACTAATAGTACATTACTATAAAACTAAGAACTTGTTACAATATAACGTAATACATTACCATAAAACTAAGAACTTGTTACAATATAACATAGTCCATTACTATAAAACAGACCTTGTTACAATATAACTAATAGTACATTACTATAAAACTAAGCACTTGTTACAATATAACGTAGTACATTACTATAAAACAGAGCTTGTTACAATATAACCTAGTACATTACTATAAAACAGAGCTTGTTACAATATAACATAGTACATTACTATAAAACAGACCTTGTTACAATATAACTAATAGTACATTACTATAAAACAGACCTTGTTACAATATAACTAATAGTACATTACTATAAAACAGACCTTGTTACAATATAACTAATAGTACATTACTATAAAACTAAGAACTTGTTACAATATAACATGGTACATTACTATAGAACTAAGAACTTGTTACAATATAACATGGTACATTACTATAAAACTAAAAACTTGTTACAATATAACTAATAGTACATTACTATAAAACTAAGAACTTGTTACAATATACCATGGTAAATTACCATGAAGCTAAGAACTTGTTACAATATAACTAAAAGTACATTACTACAAAACAGAGCTTGTTCCAATATAACATAGTACATTACCACAAAACGAAGACCTTGTTGCAATATAACTAATAGTACATTACTATAAAACTAAGAACTTGTTACAATATAACGTAGTACATTACTATAAAGCAGACCTTGTTACAATATAACTATAAGTACATTACTATAAAACAGAGCTTGTTACAATATAACATAGTACATTACTATGAAGCAGACCTTGTTACAATATAACTAATAGTACATTACTATAAAACAGAGCTTGTTACAATATAACATAGTACAATACTGTAAAACTAAGACCTTGTTACAATATAACATAGTACATTACTATAAAAGTAAGAACTTGTTACAATATAACTAAAAGTACATTACTATAAAACTAAGACCTTGTTACAATATAACATAGTACATTACCATAGAACTAAGACCTTGTTACAATATAACATAGTACATTACTATAAAACAGAGCTTGTTACAATATAACGTACTACATTACTATAAAGCAGAGCTTGTTACAATATAACATAGTACATTACTATAAAACAGAGCTTGCTACAATATAACATAGTACATAACTATAAAACAGACCTTGTTACAATATAACTAATAGTACATTACTATAAAACTAAGAACTTGTTACAATATAACTAATAGTACATTACTATTAAACTAAGAACTTGTTACAATATAATATAGTACATTACTATAAAACTAAGAACTTGTTACAATAGAACTAAAAGTACATTACTATAAAACAGAGCTTGTTACAATATAACATAGTACATTACTATAAAACTAAGACCTTGTTACAATATAACTATTAGTACATTACTATAAAACAGAGCTTGTTACAATATAACATAGTACATTACTATAAAACTAAGAACTTGTTACAATATAACTAATAGTACATTACTCTAAAACTAAGACCTTGTTACAATATAACTGATAGTACATTACTATAAAACTAAGAACTTGTTACAATATAACATAGTACATTACTATAAAACTAAGACCTTGTTACAGTATAGCAGTACATTACTAAATAACTAAGAACTTGTTACAATATAACTAATAGTACATTACTATAAAACTAAGACCTTGTTACAATATAACATAGTACATTACTAGAAAACTAAGAACTTGTTACAATATAACTAATAGTACATTACTATAAAACTAAGAACTTGTTACGATATAACATATTACATTACTAAAAAACTAAGAACTTGTTACATTATAACTAATAGTACATTACTCTAAAACTAAGAACTTGTTACAATATAACTAATAGTACATTACTATAAAACTAAGAACGTGTTACAATATAACATAGTACATTACCATAAAACTAAGACCTTGTTACAATATAACTAATAGTACATTACTATAAAACTATGAACTTGATACAATATAACTAATAGTACATTACTATAAAACAGAGCTTGTTACAATATAATATAGTACATTACTATAAAACTAAGAACTTGTTACAATATAACTAATAGTACATTACTATAAAACAGAGCTTGTTACAATATAACATAGTACATTACCATAAAACTATGAACTTGTTACAATATAACTAATAGTACATTACTATAAAACTAAGAACTTGTTACAATATAACGTAGTATATTACTCTAAAACAGAGCTTGTTACAATATAACCTAGTACATTACTATAAAACAGAGCTTGTTACAATATAACATAGTACATTACTATAAAACAGACCTTGTTGCAATATAACATAGTACATTACTATAAAACAGACCTTGTTACAATATAACATAGTACATTACTATAAAACAGACCTTGTTACAATATAACTAATAGTATATTACTATAAAACTAAGAACTTGTTACAATATAACATGGTACATTACTATAAAACAGAGCTTGTTACAATATAACATAGTACATTACTATAAAACAGACCTTGTTACAATATAACTAATTGTACATTACTATAAAACTAAGAACTTGTTACAATATAACATGGTAAATTACCATAAAACTAAGAACTTGTTACAATATAACTAAAAGTACATTACTATAAAACAGAGCTTGTTACAATATAACATAGTACATTACTATAAAACAGACCTTGTTACAATATAACTAATTGTACATTACTATAAAACTAAGAACTTGTTACAATATAACATGGTAAATTACCATAAAACTAAGACCTTGTTACAATATAACTAATAGTACATTACTATAAAACTAAGAACTTGTTACAATATAACGTAGTAAATTACTATAAAACAGAGCTTGTTACAATATAACATTGTACATTACTATAAAACAGAGCTTGTCACAATATAACATAGTACATTACTATAAAACAGAGCTTGTCACAATATAACATAGTACATTACCATAAAACTAAGAACTTGTTACAATACAACATAGTACATTACTATAAAACTAAGAGCTTGTTTAAATATAACATAGTACATTACCATAAAACTAAGAACTTGTTACAATACAACATAGTACATTACTATAAAACTAAGAGCTTGTTTAAATATAACATAGTACATTACCATAAAACTAAGAGCTTGTTACAATACAACATAGTACATTACTATAAAACAGAGCTTGTTACAATATAACTAATAGTACATTAATATAAAACTAAGACCTTGTTACAATATAACGTAGTACATTACTATAAAACAGAGCTTGTTACAATATAACATAGTACATTACCATAAAACTAAGAACTTGTTACAATATAACATAGTACATTACTATAAAACTAAGAACTTGTTACAATATAACTAATACTACATTACCATAAAACTATGAACTTGTTACAATATAACATAGTACTTTACTATAAAACTAAGAACTTGTTACAATATAACGTAGTACATTACTATAAAACAGAGCTTGTTACAATATAACATAGTACATTACTATAAAACAGAGCTTGTCACAATATAACATAGTACATTACCAAAATGCAGACCTTGTTACAATACAACTAATAGTACATTACTATAAAACTAAGAACTTTTTACAATATAATGTAGTACATTACTATAGAACAGAGCTTGTTACAATACAACATAGTACATTACTATAAAACTAAGAACTTGTTACAATATAACATAGTACATTACCATAAAACTAAGCTTGTTACAATATAACATAGTACATTACTTTAAAACTAAGACCTTGTTTCAATATAACTAATAGTACATTACTATAAAACTAAGACCTTGTTACAATATAACTAATAGTACATTACCATAAAACTAAGAACTTGTTACAATATAACGTAGTTCATTACTATAAAACTAAGAACTTGTTACAATATAACGTAGTTCATTACTATAAAACAGAGCTTGTTACAATATAACCTAGTACATTACTATAAAACAGAGCTTGTTACAATATAACATAGTACATTACTATAAAACAGACCTTGTTACAATATAACTAATTGTACATTACTATAAAACTAAGAACTTGTTACAATATAACATGGTAAATTACCATAAAACTAAGAACTTGTTACAATATAACTAAAAGTACATTACTATAAAACAGAGCTTGTTACAATATAACATAGTACATTACCACAAAACTAAGACCTTGTTACAATATAACTAATAGTACATTACTATAAAACTAAGAACTTGTTACAATATAACGTAGTACATTACTATAAAACAGAGCTTGTCACAATATAACATAGTACATTACTATAAAACAGAGCTTGTCACAATATAACATAGTACATTACGATAAAGCAGAGCTTGTTACAATATAACTAATAGTACATTACTATAAAACTAAGAACTTGTTATAATATAATGTAGTTCATTACTATAAAACAGAGCTTGTTACAATACAACATAGTACATTACTATAAAACAGAGCTTGTTACAATATAACATAGTACATTACCATAAAACTAAGAACTTGTTACAATACAACATAGTACATTACTATAAAACTAAGAGCTTGTTAAAATATAACATAGTACATTACCATAAAACTAAGAGCTTGTTACAATACAACATAGTACATTACTATAAAACAGAGCTTGTTACAATATAACTAATAGTACATTACTATAAAACTAAGACCTTGTTACAATATAACATAGTACATTACTATAAAACAGAGCTTGTTACAATATAACGTATTACATTACTATAAAACAGAGCTTGTTACAATATAACGTAGTACATTACTATAAAACAGAGCTTGTTACAATATAACATAGTGCATTACTATAAAACAGAGCTTGCTACAATATAACATAGTACATTACTATAAAACAGACCTTGTTACAATATAACTAATAGTACATTACTATAAAACTAAGAACTTGTTACAATATAATATAGAACATTACTATAAAACTAAGAACTTGTTACAATATAACTAAAAGTACATTACTATAAAACAGAGCTTGTTACAATATAACATAGTACATTACTATAAAACTAAGACCTTGTTACAATATAACTATTAGTACATTACTGTAAAACAGAGCTTGTTACAATATAACATAGTACATTACTATAAAACTAAGAACTTGTTACAATATAACTAATAGTGCATTACTCTAAAACTAAAACCTTGTTACAATATAACTGATAGTACATTACTATAAAACTAAGAACTTGTTACAATATAACATAGTACATTACTATAAAACTAAGACCTTGTTACAGTATAACAGTACATTACTAAAAAACTAAGAACTTGTTACAATATAACTAATAGTACATTACTATAAAACTAAGACCTTGTTACAATATAACATAGTACATTACTAAAAAACTAAGAACTTGTTACAATATAACTAATAGTACATTACTATAAAACTAAGAACGTGTTACAATATAACATAGTACATTACCATAAAAGTATGAACTTGTTACAATATAACTAATAGTACATTACTATAAAACTAAGAACTTGTTACAATATAACGTAGTACATTACTCTAAAACAGAGCTTGTTACAATATAACCTAGTACATTACTATAAAACAGAGCTTTTTACAATATAACATAGTACATTACTATAAAACAGAGCTTGTTACAATATAACATAGTACATTACTATAAAACAGACCTTGTTACAATATAACATAGTACATTACTATAAAACAGACCTTGTTACAATATAACATAGTACATTACTATAAAACAGACCTTGTTACAATATAACATAGTACATTACTATAAAACAGACCTTGTTACAATATAACTAATAGTATATTACTATAAAACTAAGAACTTGTTACAATATAACATGGTACATTACTATAAAACAGAGCTTGTTACTATAAAACATAGTACATTACTATAAAACAGACCTTGTTACAATATAACTAATTGTACATTACTGTAAAACTAAGAACTTGTTCCAATATAACATGGTAAATTACCATAAAACTAAGAACTTGTTACAATATAACTAAAAGTACATTACTATAAAACAGAGCTTGTTACAATATAACATAGTACATTACCACAAAACTAAGACCTTGTAACAATATAACTAATAGTACATTACTATAAAACTAAGAACTTGTTACAATATAACGTAGTACATTACTATAAAACAGAGCTTGTTACAATATAACATTGTACATTACTATAAAACAGAGCTTGTCACAATATAACATAGTACATTACTATAAAACAGAGCTTGTCACAATATAACATAGTACATTACGATAAAGCAGAGCTTGTTACAATATAACTAATAGTACATTACTATAAAACTAAGAACTTGTTATAATATAATGTAGTTCATTACTATAAAACAGAGCTTGTTACAATACAACATAGTACATTACTATAAAACAGAGCTTGTTACAATATAACATAGTACATTACCATAAAACTAAGAACTTGTTACAATACAACATAGTACATTACTATAAAACTAAGAGCTTGTTAAAATATAACTTAGTACATTACCATAAAACTAAGAGCTTGTTACAATACAACATAGTACATTACTATAAAACAGAGCTTGTTACAATATAACTAATAGTACATTACTATAAAACTAAGACCTTGTTACAATATAACGTAGTACATTACTATAAAACAGAGCTTGTTACAATATAATATAGTACATTACCATAAAACTAAGAACTTGTTACAATATAACATAGTACATTACTATAAAACTAAGAACTTGTTACAATATAACTAATTCTACATTACCATAAAACTATGAACTTGTTACAATATAACATAGTACTTTACTATAAAACTAAGAACTTGTTACAATATAACGTAGTACATTACTATAAAACAGAGCTTGTTACAATATAACATAGTACATTACTAAAATGGAGACCTTGTTACAATATAACTAATAATACATTACTATAAAACTAAGAACTTTTTACAATATAATGTAGTACATTACTATAGAACAGAGCTTGTTACAATACAACATAGTACATTACTATAAAACTAAGAACTTGTTACAATATAACATAGTACATTACCATAAAACTAAGAGCTTGTTACAATATAACATAGTACATTACTATAAAACTAAGACCTTGTTACAATATAACTAATAGTACATTACTATAAAACTAAGACCTTGTTACAATATAACTAATAGTACATTACCATAAAACTAAGAACTTGTTACAATATAACGTAGTTCATTACTATAAAACAGAGCTTGTTGCAATATAACCTAATACATTACTATAAAACAGAGCTTGTTACAATATAACATAGTACATTACTATAAAACAGACCTTGTTACAATATAACTAATAGTACATTACTCTAAAACTAAGAACTTGTTACAATATAACATGGTAAATTACCATAAAACTAAGAACTTGTTACAATATAACTAAAAGTACATTACTACAAAACAGAGCTTGTTCCAATATAACATAGTACATTACCACAAAACTCAGACCTTGTTACAATATAACTAATAGTACATTACTATAAAACTAAGATCTTGTTACAATATAACATAGTACATTACTATAAAACAGAGCTTGTTACAATATAACATAGTACATTACCGTAAAACTAAGACCTTGTTACAATATTACTAATAGTACATTACTATAAAACTAAGACCTTGTTACAATATTACTAATAGTACATTACTATAAAACTAAGAACTTGTTACAATATAACTAATAGTACATTACTGTAAAACTCAGACCTTGTTACAATATTAATTTTATTTTTACTTTTATCCTCTTAACCAAATGATCGGCTCGTTAGCCGCTGGGGCGATCGGTCACTTCTCGGCTACGCACTGTATTGAAATTGTATTTACTTGAATTAAAAGTTTATTTAATCATAAAAACACAAACACAGAGTGGATAATAATAACAATATTTATATGGCTGAACCAGCTGAGAACCTGAGCTCTCTTTTAGGCACCTGATATATACTATGCATTTATCTCAAGGAACTATTATGTAACAATTAGTATCAAATGGAATAGTACAATAGAATGGTGGTAATAAGAACATCTCATAATGTTACCACGGTTATCACTTCAATATTTATTTATTTTATTTATTTATTTTTATTGTTTTTTTGTTTTTCAGCTTATTTTATTTGTTTTATATATATATATATATATATATATATATATATATATATATATATATATATATATATATATATATATATATATATATATATATATATATATATATTACAGTGGAATTGAAAAAACATAAGTATAATGGGGGAGCAGTACAACATGGGTTGTACAGTAATAATTGAACAAGAGGACAGAGCTGTCAGGATTATGTCTAGTTGGCAATTATGTTTATTGCAATGGTAATTACTTATCTATATTCATGATAATTTCCTATAAAATGGTTTTGATGGTACAATAATAGCAGGTACTGTAAATATAGTAGGTGTTACAAGAAAAGTTAATACTTACTCAATAGATATTTTTTGAGATGGTTTAAAGGAAGGGAGCATAGCCTTTGCTGGGATGGGTGGGGGTAAGTTGTTCCACACCTTCACAACGTGATATTTTATGGAGGTCTGGGACTGAGAGGAGCACCTGGGGGGTGGTCTTAGTAGCTTTGGTTGCCTTAAGTTGTTTCTCTGATTATTCCAGAACTGGAAATAATTATTGTCAAGCAAGTGATTGGTAGATTAGTAAACAAAGAGGGTGCAGCAGTAGGTGTTAGTGTCTTCAAATTTTTAAATTTTCAATATAGCAAGTTTTTCATTTGCATGATCTGTTTTTTCAAGTAGGTCATTGTCTGTGCAACTTTCTTTTGTGCTGTAACCAGAGATTGTGTTTTTGAAGAGCCAGAGGCCCCCTGTAGTGTGTGTGACAGTGTATCAGGTGTTGGTAAACAAGATCATGATAGATTTTTCATTGCTGAGAGAGCGAGTGACTGTCGAGTGTGATACGTGATACCGCACTGTTTATTGACTTTAATGTGATTGGCTTGTATATGGTTTCTCCAGTTAAGTTTCTCATCAACGAGAACTGTATTACCAAGGTACAGGGGGTCCAAGTCAGGGGGTATGTTTTTCTTTCTGTAAAAGATCGTGTAGTTGGTTTTCTCAAGGTTTAAGGTCAGTTTATTACGTATTTCCCAGGTCCTGGCTTTAGTTAATTCAGTGTTCATAGTTCTCATCAAGGAATGGTGGTCTGAGTTGCTGGCATAGAGATTACTATTGTCTGCAAATAAGTTGTATTTTATGAGTGAGCTGGCGTGGACTAAGTCGTTTATGCACAACAATAAAGGTACTGGACCGAGAATGGAACCTTGGGGGACTCCATACAAGATTGGCGAGGAGTCAGATTGGTGATTATTGCAGACATACTGCATCCTGTTGGACAGATATGAGGTAAACGAATTGTGGGACAGGCCCCTAATGCTGTAATGATCAAGCTTTGAAAGGAGGATGGTATAGTTGACAGTATCGAAGGCTGTGTTAGTTATCTCTACCCACTTGACAGTTCAACTTTCTTTGGAGTTACTTGGGTATTTAGCTGTAAAAGTATCGCACACAACGGTGGAGATCAGCGAGTCACATCTGTGGTAAACTAACTCGGCGGTAACCGATTCCCGATCTCGAGCGACCAAACTTTTAACTATAATTTTCAAAACTAAATTATTGAAACTTTAATCTTAAATTAAATTAAATCCTGATCACCTCTTTCACATCAGTTTCAAGAACCTTACACTGTTGGCCTTACTTCTGGTAGACATAATCATTTAATCCATCCTAACTTGATGAAAGCTTTGTCAACTGGATCCTGACTGATCTTGTGACCAGCAGTTTCTCCTGGTCCTTAACTGTGAAACCTGAAGTAGATGTAGCTCAAAATTTCCAGTGTAACTCGACCATCTGTCACTTATACCAATAATGATGTAACCTTTCATCCTATATTAACTTGACAGGTGTACTGCTTAACTCGTAATTACATTTCTAATACAGATCTTATCCGACAGAAACCTCGCCACCTCGGTCCTGCACCCATGAAGGAGGCATTGGTTCCTGTCTCTTCACTGTCCTGTCTCCACAGAACATCACGCATCATTATTTCTAGAGGGTGAAGTTCATCAACCAGCAACATCTTCAACGGGCCTTCCTTCCTTCCTCAATCATCTGGCACCCTCAGGAGACGTCTTCTTCCTAGAGTCACCTTCCCCCAAAAACTCCACTGCACCAGGCTGATGGCTCTTGTTCATCACCATCCACCAGGCTAATGTGTTGATGGCTCTTGTTCATCACCAGGCTGGTGTGTTGATGGCTCTTGTCCATTACCATCCACTCCACCAGGCTGATGGCTCCTGTCCATCACCATCCACTCCACCAGGCTGATGGCTCCTGTCCATCACCATCCACTCCACCAGGCTGATGGCTCTTGTCCATCACCATCCACCAGGCTGGTGTGTTGATGGCTCTTGTCCATCACCATCCACCAGGCTGGTGTGTTGATGGCTCTTGTTCATCACCATCCACCAGGCTGGTGTGTTGATGGCTCTTGTTCATCACCATCCACCAGGCTGGTGTATTGATGGCTCTTGTCCATCACCATCCACCAGGCTGGTGTGTTGATGGCTCTTGTTCATCACCATCCACTGCACTGGACTTCTGGGGGAGGTGTGATGAGACCAGCCCACAAGGATGATGCTAGTGTTTACATTGGTTCTATTAACACCCTTTGTTGTCTGAGCTGGCTGGTCATTAGTAACTACTACACACTAGTTAACAAGCATTGTAAAAGGAGTTCAACCTGCCTAGTTGACCTCTGGCCTAAATTATGGTTCAGCTGAGTCTTGGCTGGGAGGTGTACTGCAGTTAGTTTTATTTCTACTGTTTTTTTATTATGCTGTAGTGATTTACATTGTAAAAGCAATATTGTTTTTTTATTTTTCTCCCAGGTGGATTTCAATATTTTATACACAACTTGCCTTTAAATTTCTCTGCCCCTGAAAGTCATAAGGGGTTTTACTTAATGAAACTGATTAATTCGTCACCGAGTTACAAATACTTGTTCCTTTTAATGGCATTGAGAAACTAATTTGAATAAGTCATTAATACAAAATTCAGTCTGTTTTCATTCACATAACAATACAGTACTTCTAAATTTTTTTTTGAGCCGATTCATTGAAAGAAGTTAGAAGTAATAGTGTATGGTCTTGGCATCACAGGACCACCCTACACCCACCTCGCTTTGTTACCACTACAAATATCTCCATTGCTGTACAGTATATAACATGTCCTGTAATGTTTTAAGTCTTGGCAAATATTTGCATGAATAAACTAATAATTTTTGTTAATGGTGTCCTTATCAAGTCTCAAACTACTCGATAGGTGTTGGTAAATGTACAGTCCCCTTCACTAGTGTGTTTACAGTGGCTCATCAGGTTTTGTGCAGTGTGGCAGCCTTGAGTTTGTTTACATAGAACAGAAGGAAAGTAGCAATAGTAAACATACTACGGAATCAAATTAAAACAATACTAAAACAAATACCTCGCCACATATATCTATGTACAGTATTATTTAACCTTCATAAGAAAACTAACATCCTCTTGTGGCCTTGGTAATGTGCGAGAGGCTTAGTGCTGCAATTCAATATTGTTTATGAAAGCTTTTTGATGGTGGACACACTAGTACACATATAAGGAACATTGGTTAGGTAGCAGGGCAGTTGGGGTGCCCCAGGGAGGTCAGCGTCCCTGCCTATGTCAGCTTTTATCTTGGGTTTGGATCATCCAAAACCTATTTGAGGAACCCCCAACTCAGATGGAAACCTAATCTGCCTGACAAATTATACTCCTGATGTTTTGGTTGAATAAGACTTCTGAAAATCTTAATTATGGCTGATAGTTAAGTTTGGGGGAACTGGAAAGCCAAAAGCACACACCCTTAATGGAGTAATGTGATCCCAGAATGATGGCATGACACTTGGGATGGTAGGAATGAGAGTTTGGAAAAAGTCCCTTTTTCTAAAACGCCTGAATCTGCTTTAAGGCAACAAGTACTGATGAAGATGAACTCAGATTCAATGGAATAATTAATTAAAGACGAACATTTTTACAAGTTATTTTCCTGAGGTTGATAAAAATTACTTTCTAATTCTGTTTGAAAGTTTGTACAATAAGGGTGGAAATTGTTAAGGTTTTAATTTCCTGCAATAGTGGTCTTTGTCCTTAAGGCATGTTAGAAAAATTGATCCACTAGAAGGATAACGAGAACTAAAGCCATCAAGGTCAGCGCAATTTTCTAACCACAGTATTGATGAATAAAATATTGCCAACAGAATAGAGAGACTTGGATATGGTGGCCATTTGGATACCTGGACAAATATACCAATGTATGTGTTAGCCATTAAGTGTGACACTTATCTGTGGCAGACACTGATCTTACAGAGAAGAGATCATAGAATGCAGCCGTAATATAACCAGTACCATCCCTCGGTACAACCTGCCTCGACAAGAACCAAGACCAAGTAGTGACAAGGACCTGTGTTGATAAGCTGAAGTTCTCTGAACTAGACGGCTCATCCTTCATAATGCTGCTCGAGAGTGAAGTACTCTTCCCACCTGGTCCCCAATATGTGTTAGAGACTAGCTGACTGAAACTGTCCAGAGGAGGGCCACTTGACTGGTGCCTGCACTGTGGTACCCAGAGACATTAAAACACCTGCAGCTTATTCTATAGGCAGGCAAAGGGTGACTTGATGCAACTCTGTAATACCTCGGAGCATATTAGTACTTTGCCAAGGCTTTTGATAGCGTGGCCCATGAAAGGTTGAAAATTAAACCAGAGACTTTCTCTTTGACCACAACCAGTGTATGGTGACAAATGGCATGAAATTGTCATGCTTACACTTTACAAGCAGGGTACCATAAGGCACTGTACTGGGCCCATTGTTGTTTGTTTCATAAGTGACCTGCCATAATCTATAAACTCCTCCATATAAATGTTTATGAACGATGTGGAGTTATTCAGGAAATTAAGAACCGAACATTGTGCAGAGCTACAGAAAGATCTGTCAGCTTCATCTGTGGTCTAAGGAATGGCTGTTAAGATTCAACGTTACCAAATGCAAGAGAACTTACCAACAGTAAGGAGGCGTATCACATGTCCCAACTGAACAAAGAAAAAGCATTAATGGAGACCAAATGTGAAGGCCTGGGTGTGTATGACGACAATAAACTGAAGTTCTCGGACCATTGTGAGAAGAAGGTGAGTGACTAAGCTAGTAAGTCTTTACTGTACTGTAATTTTTCCTCTTCTCCACTCATCGGCTTGTCAGTCATTTGGTTGGTTAGTTAAATCTGTTACACACTGTTGGCAAGTTCAGATACCTGATGGTCCGTCCCTCATAACACACTTTAAAAAGTGAGGTGCTTCCCCTTGTGGACTACTGTCACCCTTCCTGGTCCCTGAGATATGCAAGAGGCTGTCAGTTGATTGAAAATGTCCAAAGGGCCACCAGATGGTGCCTGCACTATGGCACCTCAGTTAACCAGAGATATGAGAACACCTACAACTGCCTATCTTATATGATAGACAGGCAAAGTGTGAATTAATATAAGTTCATAAACACCTCAGAGGACAGTACTCACTTGAGTGTCTGTATCTTGATTCTCGACTTATGTTGGGACGGTGGTCTCCCTGCTACGGCAGAGGCTTCAGGTATTTTATTTGGACTCGAGATTATTTTTACCCACCCTCAGTAATTTTACAGTTATTAGCTATTGTTGCAGTGCTCTCCAGGCCTTGGCTAATGTCTCATCACCCCATCCCTTGGTTATAGCTACTTACAGTGGCTGTTTCTCATTCCATGTTGGGGCCGGAACATAGTTTTTGCTGGGTTCTGGCACGTGGGGAGGAGGGAAAATGAGCGTGCTGATGCTGTGGCAAAAGCAGCTGCTTCTCACCCTGTGTCACCTCATTCCCCTCTCTTGTCTTCCCAGTTCACTCAGATGTTGGAATGTAGACTATGTCTCGCTGCCATACGGCAGGGTGGGGAGGACTGCTGATTGATATACGTGCAGCTCTCTAGATAATTTCAGCTCCCTACAGCTGAAGAGACAGGTGCGGAGTCTACCAAAGGCTTGAGATGCACATTTGATCCGATGTTGAATCTCTTCATCAATGTGGTGGACAGGTGGGAGCCAAGATATTGTAAGTGGGTAACATTAGAGAGGATAGTACCATTAAGCTGGATGGATGGTGGAGTTGTGGCTGAACCAGGGGCAGGCTGAAAGAGAATCTGAGTCTTTCATACATTCACCTCAAGGCCGAAGTGTGTATACGCATCTGCGTAGGTGTTCACGATCTCCTGTAGGTCCTGTTTAGTGTGAGCGGCAAGGGTGAGGTCGTCTGCATGCTGAAGTTCAGTGATTGAAGCAGCCGACACCTTTGTTCCTCCCTGGAGTTGTCTTGTGTTGAAAAGACCTCCCCCCCCCTTCATCTGGTACTCGATGTCCACCCCGCCGGCTAAATTGGCACTGGTGCCAGTACACGTCCTTGTTTTACCCCTGTTTAGATGGAGAAGATCTCAGACTGGGTACCATTGTGCAGGACACTGCCATTCATGCCATCTTAGAGATGCCTCACTATGGTGAGCAACCAAAACAACTGAGGGTCTGCCAAAGGGCCTCCCTGTTGACTGAGTTGGAGGCCTTAGTATGGTCGATGAAGGCCATGTACAAGTATGATGCTGTGACGCTGTTCTCTGCATTTTTCCTCTGTCTGATGGGCAGTGATGATCATTTCAGCAGTGCCACTGGATGGCCTAAAGCCACATTGAGATTCTGGGAGAAAGTTTTCCGCCTCAGGAAGACGTCTGTGTAGGAGGACTCCGGTGATAATCTTGCCAGCTATGGACAGCACCGTGATCCCATGGTGGTTGCCACAGTCTGACTGGTCTCTCTTGTTCTTATAAATATTGACGATGGAGGCGTCTTTGAGATGTTGGGGGGGGGGGGGGGGGGGATTTCCTCTTCCTCCCATATATTCTCCAGGAGACAGCTGGTAAACAGAGGTCCTCCTGCTTTATACATCAGGCCTTGAGGCTTTGTTATTTTTCATCTGCTTGATGGCAGTAGCTACCTAATCACAGAATGGAGGATAGCTGAGGTGGATCAGTTCTGGATCCTGACGGACCTGCTGGGTAGTCAAGACATCCACATTGTTAATTCAGTTGAGCAACGAATGGCAGAGCTCTTTCCAGAGCTGACAGATGCCTTCTTCGTCTTTAATTAGGGAGTTACGATAGGATGAGTGGAGGGGAGCCGCACCATTAGTAGTTGGCCTATACATTGCTTTAGTGGAGTTAAAAAATTCATGCATCTTTTGATAATCCAAATTTGTTTGCATTTCTCATGTTTATTTTTCAACACTTACATAGTGTGTCTTATAGGCCACACACACACTCATGTTCAGGTTACCTCATAGTTCACACACACACAAGTACAGGGTGTCTCATAGTTCACACACACACACAAACACAAGTACAGGGTATCTTATAGTTCACACACACACACAGACAAGGACAGGGTGTCTTATAGTTCACACACACACTCCAGGGTGTCTTATAGTTCACACACACACGTACAGGGTATCTTATTGTTCACACACACACGTCCAGGGTGTCTTATAGTTCACACACACACGTCCAGGGTGTCTTATAGTTCACACACACACACAAGTACAGGGTGTCTTATAGTTCACACACACACACAAGTACAGGGTGTCTTATAGTTCACACACACACACAAGTACAGGGTGTCTTATAGTTCACATACACACACAAGTACAGGGTGTCTTATAGTTCACATACACACACAAGTCCAGGGTATCTTATAGTTCACACACACACAAGTACAGGGTGTCTTATAGTTCACATACACACACAAGTACAGGGTGTCTTATAGTTCACACACACACACACGTCCAGGGTGTCTTATAGTTCACACACACACACAAGTACAGGGTGTCTTATAGTTCACATACACACACAAGTCCAGGGTATCTTATAGTTCACACACACACAAGTACAGGGTGTCTTATAGTTCACATACACACACAAGTCCAGGGTATCTTATAGTTCACATACACACACAAGTCCAGGGTATCTTATAGTTCACACACACACACAAGTCCAGGGTATCTTATAGTTCACACACACACATGTACAGGGTGTCTTATAGTTCACACACACACGTCCAGGGTGTCTTATAGTTCACACACACAAGTACAGGGTGTCTTATAGTTCACACACACAAGTACAGGGTGTCTTATAGTTCACACACACACAAGTACAGGGTGTCATATAGTTCACACACACACACAAGTAATGGGTGTCTTATAGTTCACACACACACACAAGTAATGGGTGTCTTATAGTTCACACACGTCCAGGGTGTCTTATAGTTCACACACACACACCTCCAGGGTGTCTTATAGTTCACACACACACACACCTCCAGGGTGTCTTATAGTTCACACACACACACCTCCAGGGTGTCTTATAGTTCACACACACACACCTCCAGGGTGTCTTATAGTTCACACACACACACCTCCAGGGTGTCTTATAGTTCACACACGTCCAGGGTGTCTTATAGTTCACACACACACACACACCTCCAGGGTGTCTTATAGTTCACACACATGTCCAGGGTGTCTTATAGTTCACACATGTCCAGGGTGTCTTATAGTTCACACACACACACACCTCCAGGGTGTCTTATAGTTCACACACACACGTCCAGGGTGTCTTATAGTTCACACACACACACGTCCAGGGTATCTTATAGTTCACACACACACGTCCAGGGTGTTTTATAGTTCACACACACGTCCAGGGTGTCTTATAGTTCACACACACACACACACACGTCCAGGGTATCTTATAGTTCACACACACACGTCCAGGGTGTCTAAAAGTTCACACACACACACACGTCCAGGGTGTCTTATAGTTCTTACACACACAAGTGCAGGGTATCTTATAGTTCACACACAAGTGCAGGGTATCTTATAGTTCACATACACACACAAGTACAGGGTGTCTTATAGTTCACACACACACAAGTGCAGGGTATCTTATAGTTCACACACACACACAAGTACAGGGTGTCTTATAGTTCACACACACACACAAGTACAGGGTGTCTTATAGTTCACACACACACAAAAGTTCAGGGTATCTTATAGTTCACACACACACACACACACACGTCCAGGGTATCTTTTACAGTAGTTCACTCACACACAAGTACAGTGTGTCTCATAGTTCACGCACACACGTTCAGGGTATCTTATAGTTCACACACACACACACAAGTACAGGGTATCTTATAGTTCACACACGTCCAGGGTATCTTATAGTTCACACACACACACGCCCAGGGTGTCTTATAGTTCACACACACACACACACAGGGTGTCTTATAGTTCACACACACACACAGGGTGTCTTATAGTTCACACACACACACGTCCAGGGTGTCTTATAGTTCACACACACACGTCCAGGGTGTCTTATAGTTCACACACACACACGTCCAGGGTGTCTTATAGTTCACACACACACACACGTCCAGGGTGTCTTATAGTTCACACACACACACGTCCAGGGTGTCTTATAGTTCACACACACACACGTCCAGGGTGTCTTATAGTTCACACACACACACACACGTCCAGGGTGTCTTATAGTTCACACACACACACACACACGTCCAGGGTGTCTTATAGTTCACACACACACACACACGTCCAGGGTGTCTTATAGTTCACACACACACAAGTACAGGGTGTCTTATAGTTCACACACAAGTACAGGGTGTCTTATAGTTCACACACACACTCATATACAGGGTATTCCACTTATAAGTTCCCTTCATTGACCAACGCAAGTCTCTCATCAGTGTTTGGTGTTCCCTCCCTTAAAGTTCCTTCATTGACCAACACAAGTCTCTCATCAGTGTTTGGTGTTCCCTCCCTTAAAGTTCCTTCATTGACCAACACAAGTCTCTCATCAGTGTTGGTATTACAAGTGGTAATACTTTCTTTATTTTGTTCAATGTTTCATAAGTCTTTCATGGGTGTTAATAATACATATATATATATTTCTTTCTTTTATTTTTTCAATGTTACAGGTGATGGCTGCTGCTTCCTGGGTCTCTGCTTCCAGCTCCTTGGGTCCTGGCTGCATCCTGGGGGCTCCATCCATCTGGCCCCCTCTGCAGACAAGAGGGCCGCTGCGTCCTGGGGGCTCCATCCATCTGGCCCCCTCTGCAGACAAGAGGGCCCCTGCGTCCTGGGGGCTCCATCCATCTGGCCCCTCTGCAGACAAGAGGGCAGCTGCTCCCTCCCACTGGCTCACTCTTCAAGATATAAGAAGAGAGATTAGCAACTCTACTATTTCAAAGGCTACTCCTCTCCCCCCTCCCCCCTCTCCCCCACTCCCTACTACTACTTCTACGACTACTCCTACCCACCCACCCACCCTCCCTTCCCTCCCCCCCCCCTCTCCCCCCTTCCCTCCCCCCCCCCTCTCCCCCACTCCCTACTACTACTTCTACGACTACTCCTACCTACCTACCCCCCACCCCACCCTCCCACCTCCCTTCCCCTTCCCCCCCTCCCCCCACAGCCATCTGCAAGAAAAAGAGAAGTGTGATTAGTATTCCCCACCCCTCCCTCTGCTGCCTCCACCACCACAGCTCCTGTAAAAGATGAGAGAAGTGTCATTAGTATACACCTCCTCCCTCTGCTGCTGCTACCACCACTGCTGCCACTCCTGTAAAATATGAGAAGTGTTAGTATATTGTACTGTATACTGGACCATACTTCCCTCACAACTGCTGCTTCAACCAACACCACTGCTGTCGCTGACATCACCACCACACTCCTGTAAAGAAAAGAGAATTATATGTAAAGCTAAATAATAAATATGAAGACTTACTCAAAACATTTAATTTTCCCAATATTAAAAATAAATGTGAGCTGCTGATAATGTGGCCTCATCCACTGTAATACAGGGCGAGCATAAAGTCTTTCCCTGATTACAAACATTTATTACACAAAACATATGCTAGGAACAAACATACAGTACAGTTTTTTGCAAAAAAACTTCTTGTGATAAGGTACAAGTTGCAAAAAACTGTATGTTTGTACCTAACATATGTTTTGGGTAATAAATATTTGTAATCAAGGAAAGACTTTATGCTCGCCCTGTAGTACTCAAGCTAACATGACCAACAAATATGAGCAAATTTCTCAAATACAAGAGAAAAAGGAACAAGTGAGACAAATAACTCACACACACACTTGCCGGTGCTCCTCCCTTTCACTCTATCCTCTTGTCGGTTCACTAATCAGTCAAGTGGTTGGTCATTTTTCTGCTACACAGTTGACAAGTACTGGATATGTACAGGCTCTTGAATGTACCCACTCCAGTGTTGGTCAAGTCTGGTCTTCAAGGAACTCGCATCCAGTGCCGGCACAGCGGTCACTGGCAGGTCGTATATCTTCTGGCCAGTGGCATGAATCTTGTCGTCTTTGGGTTGATCCAAGTTGTACGGGAACCTAAAATGAGGAGATCCGTCAACGTTCAGTGAATTTATTCCACAAATATCTGTACAAGGATAAACTTAACACCTGGTTTCTATAATTCATCAACTAATTTAAAGATGAGTCATGCAATATTATGAAGTGGATCTTAGTTTTCTCTCGTACTTTTACTGAACCACATTACAATAATAACTGATATTTTTCAAGTAATCAAAAACAATATACAATAAACCCTGGCTAGTCACAGGGGTTAGGTTCCAAGGAATGGCACAAATTGGTAAAACCGTGAATAGCAACTAAGTGCACTACTGTATACCTACACTGTGTAAGAGAAACTTAAGTCACTAATACTACTGACCTTCATATGTGGAAGTTTGGAGATGATGAAGTGTACTGTACATAGGGAGACATCTGGTTACTGAAGCATAGGGAGATCATCAGGATCACTGGTGGAAGAGGGTGATGCAATGGTGGGTGGTGGAGAGGCCTGCAGCCGGGAGGTGGCAAATGGCCAGGAGAGGGAGACAAATCAGCTGGGTGAGCAGCCCAGCTGTTGGTCAGGTCTCTGTTACACACTGATGGCAAGTACTGGGCATGAACTGGCTCCTAAATGTATCAGTGTTGGTCAAGTCTGGTCTTAAAGGCGCTCACGTCCAGTGCCGTCACAACAGTCACTGGCAGCTCATTACAAAGCCATCAAGGAGGATTACATCAAACACCAACTTCCTCCAGACCTGAAAATAAAACAATTATGTAGACATATTTTTGGGGCATATATGAAAATTTACTCCATAAACATCACTTTCCTCAATGTAATCTTAGTTGTTCTATTAAGAAAAATTTCCCTTATATGTTAAAATTGTAACATTAATTTCCTATACTGCTTCCCATTCCAGTAAGGTACTGTTAAATGAGTCACCTCAAGCAAAATGTTCTGTTAACTTTTCCCTTTACTTGCTAAACACTACATTGTAATCCTGTAGGACCAGACCCCACCTAAGCAAACCCTGGCTGGATATTAGGATGATTAAGTGATCTGTTTTAAGGCACTTGCAAAACTTATAATAATAATCGTACCACTAAACTTTACACAGTATAATTATTAAACAATTACAAGACTGTTCACACCCAATCAAGACCTATATCATACAGGAGCAGTTGAAAGTGCGTGCGTAGTGCGTGCGTGGTGCGTGCGTGGTGCGTGCGTGCTGCATGCGTGGTGCGTGCGTGCATCGTGCGTGTGTGTGTGTGTGTGGGTGTGGGTTTTTACCGTTCATACTAGAGGGTCGAGGAAGCCACCACCAACTGATGCTCCTACGTCTCTAACAGGAATTGTGAAGCTCGTGGCCGCTCCCTTCTTACTAGGATCTGACATCAGGGACGGGCGAGTCTCAGCCATACATATTGGAAGGTCACTGAAGCCCTGAAAAAGTCAATATATTTGATCATGTGTCCATCAATCAATCACCAACAACACTTGTACTAAACCTCATAAAATGCAGCAGAAAATTGTTGGATATTTTAATTGTTATATAACAGTACTGTACAGTATTACCAATCAAAGATAGACAAAACCTGTTGAGCAGAACCAACCAGTTATAAATGGATCAACTCTCCTTATACAGTATATCATTGGTACAGTTATATGACATTCTGCTGCAAGTTGCTAGAGGAGTCACACACACACATACATACCGTACTGTATATGCAAATGAACAAGATTAAACTCAGGTACCAAGGTGAATTACCCTTAATATACAGAATAATCAAAGTTATTTGATGATAAAGCAGTTTAGCAGCAGTTGTGGCTTAAGGCATGGGTCATATAACACACACATAAGACTACTGTGCACTGACCTGTTTCCTGTAGTGGTTAGCTTAGGTTGGATGTATGTCGTCGGCGCCGTATATCTTCTGGCCAGTGGCATGAATCTTGTCATCTTTGGGTTGATCCAAGTTGTACGGGAACCTAAAATGAGGAGATCCGTCAACGTTCAGTGAATTTATTCCACAAATATCTGTACAAGGATAAACTTAACACCTGGTTTCTATAATTCATCAACTAATTTAAAGATGAGTCATGCAACATTATGAAGTGGATCTTAGTTTTCTCTCGTACTTTTACTGAACCACATTACAATATTAACTGATATTTTTCAAGTAATCACAAACAATATACAATAAACCCTGGCTCGTCACAGGGGTTAGGTTCCAAGGAATGGCACAAATTGGTAAAACCATGAATAGCAACTTAGTGCACTTCTGTATACCTACACTGTGTATGAGAAACTTAAGTCACTAATACTACTTACCTTCATATGTGGAAGTTTGGAGATGATGAAGTGTACTGTATATAGGGAGACATCTGATTACTGAAGCATAGGGAGATCATCAGGATCACTGGTGGAAGAGGGTGATGCAATGGTGGGTGGTGGAGAGGCCTGCAGCCGGGAGGTGGCAAATGGCCAGGAGAGGGTGACAAATCAGCTGGGTGAGCAGCCCAGCTGTTGGTCAGGTCTCTGTTACACACTGTTGGCAAGTACTGGGCATGAACTGGCTCCTAAATGTATCAGTGTTGGTCAAGTCTGGTCTTAAAGGCGCTCACGTCCAGTGCCGTCACAACAGTCACTGGCAGCTCATTACAAAGCCATCAAGGAGGATGACATGAAACACCAACTTCCTCCAGACCTGAAAATAAAACAATTATGTAGACATATTTTTGGGGCATATATGAAAATTTACTCCATAAACATCACTTTCCTCAATGTAATCTTAGTCGTTCTATTAAGAAAAATTTCCCTTATATGTTAAAATTGCAACATTAATTTCCTATACTGCTTCCCATTCCAGTAAGGTACTGTTAAATGATTCACCTCAAGCAAAATGTTCTGTTAACTTTTCCCTTTACTTGCTAAACACTACATTGTAATCCTGTAGGACCAGACCCCACCTTAGCAAACCCTGGCTGGATATTAGGATGATTAAGTGATCTGTTTTAAGGCACTTGCAAAACTTATAATAATAATCATACCACTAAACCTTACACAGTATAATTATTAAACAATTATAAGACTGTTCACACCCAATCAAGACCTATAACATACAGGAGCAGTTGAAAGTGTGTGCATGGTGCGTGCGTGGTGCGTGCGTGCTGCATGCGTGGTGCGTGCGTGCATCGTGCGTGTGTGTGTGTGTGTGGGTTTTTACCATTCATACTAGAGGGTCGAGGAAGCCACCACCAACTGATGCTCCTACGTCTCTAACAGGAATTGTGAAGCTCGTGGACGCTCCCTTCTTACTAGGATCTGACATCAAGGATGGGCGAGTCTCAGCCATACATATTGGAAGGTCACTGAAGCCCTGAAAAAGCCAATATATTTGATCATGTGTCCATCAATCAATCACCAACAACACTCGTACTAAACCTCATAAAATGCAGCAGAAAATTGTTGGATATTTTAATTGTTATATAACAGTACTGTACAGTATTACCAATCAAAGATAGACAAAACCTGTTGAGCAGAACCAACCAGTTATAAATGGATCAACTCTCCTTATACAGTACATCATTGGTACAGTTATATGACATTCTGCTGCAAGTTGCTAGAGGAGTCACACACACACATACATACCGTACTGTATATGCAAATGAACAAGATTAAACTCAGGTACCAAGGTGAATTACCCTTAATATACAGAATAATCAAAGTTATTTGATGATAAAGCAGTTTAGCAGCAGTTGTGGCTTAAGGCATGGGTCATATAACACACACATAAGACTACTGTATACTGACCTGTTTCCTGTAGTGGTTAGCTTAGGTTGGATGTATGTCGTCAGCGCCGTATATCTTCTGGCCAGTGGCATGAATCTTGTCATCTTTGGGTTGATCCAAGTTGTACAGGAACCTAAAATGAGGAGATCCGTCAACGTTCAGTGAATTTATTCCACAAATATCTGTACAAGGATAAACTTAACACCTGGTTTCTATAATTCATCAACTAATTTAAAGATGAGTCATGCAACATTATGAAGTGGATCTTAGTTTTCTCTCGTACTTTTACTGAACCACATTACAATAATAACTGATATTTTTCAAGTAATCACAAACAATATACAATAAACCCTGGCTAGTCACAGGGGTTAGGTTCCAAGGAATGGCACAAATTGGTAAAACTGTGAATAGCAACTTAGTGCACTACTGTATACCTACACTGTGTATGAGAAACTTAAGTCACTAATACTACTTACCTTCATATGTGGAAGTTTGGAGCTTGATGAAGTGTACTGTACAAAGGGAGACATCTGGTTACTGAAGCATAGGGAGATCATCAGGATCACTGGTGGAAGAGGGTGATGCAATGGTGGGTGGTGGAGAGGCCTGCAGCCGGGAGGTGGCAAATGGCCAGGAGAGGGAGACAAATCAACTGGGCGAGCAGCTGGTTCTTGAGAATCATCGTAATTGGTAGTTGTTTCCTCTTGGCTTTGAGGTCTTTAAACATTTCTTGGTATGGAAATAATACCTGGTTGATTCCTTGGACCATCTTAAGGCTCCGTTCCATGGAAGGGTCGTGGTCAACAATGGAATCAGTTACCACCTTTACCTGTCAAAATGGTTCACCCAAATTGTTCAAGCTCCAACCTTCTTGTTGTAATTCCATAATTTCTTCCCCTTCATCTTCCTCGGCACTTTATACCAACTCTTTCAAATCCTCTTCTGTCAGTTCCTCTCCATGCCCATCACTCAGCTCTTCCACGTCTTCAGCAGCCATATCCACAAACCCCTCACCACCCAACTGACGTGCAACTCTCACAATGTCAATCACATCCTTTACTATAGACGGAAATCCCTGGAAGTTATTCACACACTCAGGGCATAAGGTGCGCCAACAAGCATTAACTGTCTCTGGTTTGAGTTCATTGAATGCTTCACTAATGTAGTCTGCAACGCTGTACTCCTTCCAACGCTTGCTAACATTGAGAGGCTGAATAAAAGCAGTGGTGTTAGGGGTACTGTAGGAACACCCTCTACACCTGGGTGGCCTGGTGCATTGTCTATCAATAGTAACACACTGAATTCCATCTTCTTGGAGGCAAGAAACTTTTAGACTTCTGGGATGAAACATTTATGGAACCAATTCATGAATGCTTGCACAGTTACCCATGACTTTTTGTTGGACTGCCAAAAAACTTGCAAAAGATTCTTGTTTTCACCCTTTAAAGCCAGAGGGTTTGCCGAGCGGTAAAGAAAGCCAAGTTTGTCAGGGTCATCACTGACTTGCCTTTTACATTTCACTCCACTAGCATCACTAGCAGTCTTTTAGGGGCCATTTTCACACAGTATCACTAAAGTTTTGAGAGTACAACATGAGATGCTGTGTCACACTGTCACAGGCAATGGCTAAGCACAAACAGAGGGAGAGGAGACACTGCAGGCACGTGGGGTGACTCATTGTGCTGCAGGAGAGGCTTGCCACCATAGCCACCATCTACTTACTGTGAATCGTGGAAATTGTAAATTGTAAACCTATGAATGGCAAGGGTTTACTGTCATCAGCAATCTCTTTAACATAATATGTTAAATGTCTTCAAGCTTCCACAATAAATTACTGTTGCAGTTTTTATGTTTATCCTCTCCTCTTCCCCACTTGGGCTGTTGGTCAGGTCTCTGTTACACACTGTTGGCAAGTACTGGGCATGAACTGGCTCCTGAATGTATCAGTGTTGGTCAAGTCTGGTCTTAAAGGCGCTCACGTCCAGTGCCGTCACATCAGTCACTGGCAGCTCATTACAAAGCCATCAAGGAGGATTACATCAAACACCAACTTCCAAACCTGAAAATAAAACAATTATGTAGACATATTTTTTGGGCATATATGAAAATTTACTCCATAAACATCACTTTCCTCAATGTAATCTTAGTTGTTCTATTAAGAAAAATTTCCCTTATACAGTACGTAAAAATTGTAACATTAACTTCCTATACTGCTTCCCATTCCAGTAAGGTACTGTTAAATGATTCACCTCAAGCAAAATGTTCTGTTAACTTTTCCCTTTACTTGCTAAACACTACATTGTAATCCTGTAGGACCAGACCCCACCTAAGCAAACCCTGGCTGGATATTAGGATGATTAAGTGATCTGTTTTAAGGCACTTGCAAAACTTATAATAATAATCATACCACTAAACTTTACACAGTATAATTATTAAACAATTACAAGACTGTTCACACCCAATCAAGACCCATAACATACAGGAGCAGTTGAAAGTGTGTGTGCATGCGTGCGTGGTGCATGCATGCGTGCGTGGTGCATCGTGCGTGGTGCGTGCATGGTGCGTGCATGCATGGTGCGTGAGTGAATCGTGTGTGTGTGGGTTCTTACCGTTCATACTAGAGGGTCGAGGAAGCCACCACCAACTGGTGCTCCTACTTCTCTCACAGGAATTGTGAAGCTCGTGGACGCTCCCTTCTTACTAGGATCTGACATCAGGGATGGGCGAGTCTCAGCCATACATATTGGAAGGTCACTGAAGCCCTGAAAAAGCCAATATATTTGATCATGTGTCCATCAATCAATCACCAACAACACTCGTACTAAACCTCATAAAATGCAGCAGAAAATTGTTGGACATTTTAATTGTTATATAACAGTACTGTACAGTATTACCAATCAAAGACAGACAAAACCTGTTGAGCAGAACCAACCAGTTATAAATGGATCAACTCTCCTTATACAGTACATCATTGGTACAGTTATATGACATTCTGTTGCAAGTTGCTAGAGGACACACACACACACACACACACAGGCACACGCACACACACACACATTCAAACATGCACACACACCTCTGACTTTATCGTCAGTTTCAGAGAATGAATCTCCTAAATCAGCCAGTCTCCCTCACTATCAGCTCTGTCTACCTCCAGTAATCACCAGATCCTTCTCTCTATCCTCCCTGTCTACAGATTTCTTCCCTTCAGTTGTGAATGTTAATATGGAGTCTGTAATCTGTATTCACTTTACATTCTCACACTTTACACACTGTAATGCATTATTTCAGCATTCCACACACTTTACTGTATTATTTCAGCATTCTACACACTATACTGCATTATTTCAGTATTCTACACACTGTACTGCACTATTTCAGCATTCTACACACTATACTGCACTATTTCAGCATTCTACACACTATACTGTATTATTTCAGCATTCTATACACTGTACTGCATTATTTCAGTATTCTACACACTGTACTGTATTATTTCAGCATTCTACACACTGTACTGTATTATTTCAGTATTCTACACACTGTACTGTATTATTTCAGCATTCTACACACTGTACTGCATTATTTCAGTATTCTACACTGTACTGCATTATTTCAGTATTCTACACTGTACTGCATTATTTCAGCATTTAACAAGATCTTACCATATATAGATAATAATGGTTGCCCCTCGTGTAACAAGGATGGCCGGCCCAAGAGCCACCTAGGCATGAATTTGTTTATGGAGTAGAAGCTGTCAGCAACACAACAACCACACCCTGAGTTAACGAGCTGCATGACCCAGTGTCAAGGAATAGTCCGAGAAGACTGGACAACTCGCCAACTACACTGGCTAACCATTAACCCGGAATACGATCCACAAATCGATTAACATCCAGGTTCCCAATTACTGCTGGGTAGACAGAGGCAAATGGCAGAAAGAAACTTGCCCATAGCTTCACGCTGCCCGGGGATCGAACCCGAGTCCACTCGCTTGTGAGGCAAGCATGCTGACCATTACACCAGAGGTACATCATGGTGGCTCTGGAAGGTAAATTATTTTTAATAAATAACAAAAATAAAAACTTAACAGAGTCATAACTTAAGTCTTTGGCCGCTGCATTTGTCAGTTGTTGGAGATGTGCACGAGGGTGGTGGTTGTTCCTGTACTCAACAGGTGGGGGTAGTTGTTCCTGTACTCAACAGGTGAGGTAGTTGCTCCAGTACTCAACAGGTGAGGTAGTTGCTCCAGTACTCAACAGGTGAGGTAGTTGCTCCAGTACTCAACAGGTGAGGTAGTTGCTCCAGTACTCAACAGGTGAGGTAGTTGCTCCAGTACTCAACAGGTGAGGTAGTTGCTCCAGTACTCAACAGGTGAGGTAGTTGCTCCAGTACTCAACAGGTGAGGTAGTTGCTCCAGTACTCAACAGGTGAGGTAGTTGCTCCAGTACTCAACAGGTGAGGTAGTTGCTCCAGTACTCAACAGGTGAGGTAGTTGCTCCAGTACTCAACAGGTGAGGTAGTTGCTCCAGTACTCAACAGGTGAGGTAGTTGCTCCAGTACTCAACAACCATCTGTAAAGAAGATATATCTATTATTACACTGTAGTCAAATCACAAAGCATCATTTTATTACAACATTCCTTAACCCTGCATGATGTAGTGTGGCCAGACAGAACTGATCCTGAGGGTCACCATCAGGTTATTGGTCCAGTGACCAGTGAACACAATATCCTGGTGTATTTTTGTGTGTCATGTGAACAGTGACCTACAGAAGCCCTCTCACCACAGCAATAAAACAACATACACAAGATTAATACATGGTGGTGCAGAATGTGTGTAAAATTACTCATTACAAATACGAGGCGAACATTCTCCCTCCATTTTGTACTGTACTGTTATTTAACAAATATAATTAAGGGCCTAAGGCATATAGATAAATTATGTGTGTTGTCTAGCTAATAAAAGGTGCATGTGTATGGCAACAGTGTTTTTCTTTGCCTAAAAATGGATATAAAGGAACAGAAACACATCACTTGTAAAGGAGTGGAACCTAACACAACCTAACCAAACGTAACTTATCCTAATATAACTTAATTTATTGTGACCAAACCTAATTTATCTTAATCTAATCTAATTTAACGTAACCTAACCAAAAGTAACTTATCCTAATCTAACCTAACCAAATGTAACCTAACCTTACTTACCTAACCTAACATATCCTAACCCAACTAAAATAATATAGTGTACTGTGGTTCCTAATAATCCTTAAATCTCTATATTTTTATAATTTTTTACTAATAATCCGTAACATAAATTTTATTTTGTTAAATTTTACTAAAGTTCCATTATGTGAACTTTTTGTTATAACAATTTCTATATCTAAGGTTAATTTCTTTAATATAACTCTATCTTGAATTAACTACACAATAATTATTCCATATCTAGTTAATAAGTAATAATATTCTTCTTATTATTCTTTATTATTATTATTATCAACAACAGAATCTCGAGAATTTTATCTTTACATTCAATATTTCAGACAAATCAAAGTTAATTTTCTTCTAAGACATTTCCCGCCCAAATGTCCTGTATTATTACTATTGTTATTGTTATTATTAGCCATTTAATTACACGTGGTGTCTTTAGTACTACGATAACACCTTTAAACTCATTCAGAGTCATTTAATTAAAGCTTTAAACTCATTCAAAGTCATTTAATTAAAGCTTTAAACTCATTCAAAGTCATTTAATTAAAGCTTTAAACTCATTCAGAGTCATTTAATTAAAGCTTTAAACTCATTCATGAGTTTGTTTACATCCGTTTTCTCTGATGTTATAAAAGAAAACGAAACTTTTGTAAGGGAGGACTTTTTTACTTTTTTATTGTGGTAGGTATAGTCCCCTTCACTAGTGCTTTATGGTAGGTACAGTCCCCTTCACTAGTGCTTTATGGTAGATACAGTCCCCTTCACAAGTGCTTTATGGTAGGTACAGTCTCCTTCACTAGTGCTTTTACAAGGACTTGTCATAGAAACATTCCTTAAATCATTATATTGAGATATTTGTTTTAATATTGTTTTAATGTGACTCCATAGTATGTTTACTATTGCAAGTTTCCTTCTGTCTAATGTAAATAAACACAACTCTACCACAAAACCTGATGAGCTTCTATAAACGCAGTAAGGTTAGGAACTGAAAGTTAATTTGCTAGGTACACCATCAGAAATCTTATAATAGTTTATTTAAAGCATCGTCTGCTCCACAAACAAAATCAAACAATAAATAATGCAGTATTTTTGGTGATTTAAGTAAGAACCACAAATAAAATATTAAGTCTTATTTCAGCAAAATATGAACCACTCAGCACTAGTAAACTGAGTTAACATTGCTCGGTGGTGCACACTTTCTTAAGGTATATACATTTATTATTCCTTGTTTGATCAATGAAGCACCAAGAGTGAGTTGATAGTAATGAATGGAAAACTAATTATATGCTGTATCATAGTAATTTTTATCACTGATCGAGCCGTTAGCCGCTTGGACGATCGGTCACGTCTATGTTATGCACTGTTGGCAAGTACTGGGCATGTACTGGCTTCTGAATGTATCTCAACCTTCAATTTTGTCTGCCAATATATTGTGACACATTAAACAATCTTCTATAATAATTTTTCCAGTTAATTTCTCATCCATATATTAACAAACTATTTCAATATCCTATATCCATAACCTATGAGTGGGGGGAGCTGAGACAGGAACTATGAGTAAATAACCTCATTATTAAGGATTTAACATTATATATCCAGACTAAAGATAAAAATCACTCAATATAGCGACAAAAATGTTGGTGACAAACCCTAAATAAGTAAATAAACACAAATAACAGCAGCAGGTGTTAACCAGGCAACCATAAACACAGCTCTTAGTCGTGACCTCAGTGACAGGAACAATTAATACAATATAAAATAAAATCACTAAAATTCTGTCTGATTATGGTAGAATTAAACTTGTAGATGATGACAATTTACCTTATTGTTGTGTGTAGAGGCTGGTACAAGTGTTCTCTTAGGTGGTGTTGGTGTTTAGGGCTGCTGTTAAAGCCCACCTCCTGGGCCCTCGTAGATTCTCTTCCTGTCAGCTCACAAGGACTCCGGCTCATACTTTACACTGAATTAATACGTTCTTGAGTAGTTCATTACCTTCCTGTCAAACCTATTACGCGTATTAATCTCTATTAATGTTCTATGGCAAATATTAAAATCTAAATCACTTGGAGCTGCCGAAAGCCAGAGTTAAATCTCAACAATGGCGACCAATAGAAAACGGATTATGGCCAATAGAATAGAAAATGGTGTATGTTTTTCTCATATATGACGGTTTATCATAACTTTAGGGAGTAATGACTATGACTTAAAGAACAAATAGGAATTAAATGATATGAATATTACTTAATTAAACTTAAAACACACGTCACAGCTCCTAATTCCCCTGGTTTGAGCGGTATAAGCCAGTCTTCTCATTCTCTATCAACTTTTTTAAGGAGTGACTGTGTTATTTTCGACACCTCAGCTCCCGGGGCTACACCATAATATTTCTTATATGATTATATTTATTTTTAATCTTAAAATTCCCAAAACTGATAAAACAAAGGATGTATACATTTCAAAGCCAGTTTCAGCTTTCTTCGTACAATTCTAATCGTGTTTTTAATGTAAAATTGTGTGCCTTGCTCATTTAATTTATCATTTCACCTTTTATCCTCTTATTGGGCGTTCAGGCGGTTAGTATATATGCTAATTTATTATGAACTTTATTATCAAGTATCAGTAAAGAAGGAAACTTTAATAACCATAGAAAATCTGTCGTATTTGATAGTATCACACTCGACAGTGTACCCCACAAAAGGCTGAAAATCATCATCCGTACCTGTCACAGGGCAGTGTATTGGGCTCGCTGTTGTTTGTTTGTTTCATAAATGACATGCCTGACGCTGTACACTCCTCCATACAAATGTTTGCCGATGACACCAAGTTATTTCGGGAAATCAAGAACCAAGCGGACTGTGAAGGGCTGCAGAAGGACCTCTGTGGGCTCCAAGAACGGTCGAAGAAGTGGCTGCTGAGATTCAATGTCACGAAGTGTAAGAGGATGCACCTGGGGCGTGCCAACGGTAGGAGGCGTATCATATATCTCAACGGGATGAAGAAACTGCACTATTTGAGACTGAATGTGAGAAGCCCTAGGTGTGTATGTTGACAATGAGCTGAAGTTCTCGGCCCATTGCGAGAAGAAGGTAAATCAGGCAAATAAATTATTGGGTCTTATAAGAAGGACGTTTAGATATTTGGACGGTCCGTCCCTCGTAACGGTCTTCAAGAGTGAAGTGCTTCCCCATCTGGAGTACTGTCACCCCGTCTGGTCCCCGAGATATGCTAGGGACTGTCAGTTGGTTGAGAATGTCCAAAGGAGGGCCACCAAACTGGTGCCTGCACTTCGGCACCTCAACTACCCTGAGAGATTGGAGCGCCTGAACTTGCCTAGCTTACACTGCAGACGGGCAAGGGGGGACCTAGTTGACGTGTATAAGCATCTCAAGGGGCACTACTCAGTACTTACCAAGTTACCAACAGTGTGTAGGAGAGCCAGTTCACGCCCAGTACTTAAAACAAGTGTGCAATAGAGCCAGTCCATGTTTAGATGTTTATAAACTTCAATTAGGTCGTCTCTTGCCCGTCTGTAGGCAGTTGCAGGCTCTAATCTCTGGATAACTGAGGTACCGCAACATTTCACCCAGGCCCTTTCCACAGTCTCTCTATTAATGCAGCTTCTTCGTCCCGCTAGGACACGTGATACTACGTGACACTGAATCTTAGCAACCATTTCTCCCATCACTTTTGAAGCTGCCAAAGATATTTTTGTAGCTCTTCACAGTCTGTTTGGATCTTAATTTCCATGACAAACTTGGCAGCTTCAGCAAACATTTGTATGTAAGCGTGTATAGCTTCTAATTTCCCTGTAATGAGTTTAAAAGCTTAAGTGAAATGAATGAATTTAAGCCTTAGTAGCAAGAATGAATTTAAATGGCGAGAATTTAAAAGGTTTTGATGGCGTAGTAAGTTTAAAAGGACGAATTTAAATTACTTCAAGTAAAGTACCTGTTACTATGGAATAAAGGTTAATTAATATGAGTTAGAATGGGAAGAATTATTATAAATTATCAGTTTTATGAGCCGATTAGTGGCAAAGACAATAAATGTATATATAAATAACTGAAGAAACTGAAGTAATCACCTCGTGCTGGCTCTAGGGAGAATGAATTTAGGATAATTTGACCGTCTTTATCATTATATACTAACTATTCTCACATTTTCTGCTATTTAACATCTACTTTTATTGTTTTAAGTTATCCCACTACTACCATTTTCTGTAAGTATGTTTTGTAGTGAAGTATAACTGACGGCTAACTGAGCTCAGATGGAAGTAGCGACTTTTATATTATACTAATTCGTCTCTAATACACCTGTGGATGAAGCTATAGGTAATATTATATGTGTGATTTTAATGTAATGAAGCTATAGGCTTAATTTAATCTAGTATTGAAATGTGAGGTGATAAGTATAACGACAATAACAACCATACTTTATATTTTGGTTACTTATACTTTATTTATTATACTTTATTTATCACTTAATGCTCTATATATATTCATTCATTAACTGAATATATCTGTTTATGATATATAATGGTTGTTAAATTTACCAATGATATATTTGACCTTATTTACCTTATGACCAATCTGCTGGCAGGTCAGAAGTCTTAATAAAGAACATTATACAAGGCTTGGCGTTAGGTTAGATAAGTTTGGTTAAGTTAGGTTAGAGTTGGGTTAGATTAGGTTTGGTTGGTGTTAGGTTAGATAGGTTTAGTTTGTGTTAGTTAGGTTAGTGTTAGGGAGGTTAATCATCAGGTGATGTGGAATGTTAATCTTAGAGTACAGGTATTTTGTTTCCAGTGGCCTCAAGGTTTCCTCCTTCCCCCAAGTGTTGTTGGTCTAATGTCCGAGGCTGATAGTCCGCCAGACAGTCCCGTCATCATTGGGAAGATGGATCACGCAAGACACCGCTACCCTTGTTGTATAGTCTGGACGCCGCTGCCTTTGCTGTCGTACGTTGCCGTTTATTTGTTTTTATTCGTGTCCTTGTTTATCTTTGCTAGCCTGTTACAGTTTAGCTGATAACCAGTAGAGCAATTCAAAATAATAATAATAATAATAATTCAGTATAACTATAATATAAGTTTATGATTGGTTTGGTTTGTTCACGTATAGGCAGTGTAGGTATACAGTGTACCGAGACTGTGTAGGTATACAGTGTACCGAGACAGTGTAGGTATACAGCGTACCAAGACAGTGCAGGTATACAGTGTACCGAGACTGTAGGTATACAGTGTACCGATACAGTGTAGGTATACAACAATGGTGATCAGTAAGGCAGTTAGATCAAGGATAACTGTCTAGGTCAGGAAAATAATTTCATCAGCCTTACTATATTAACTATTCAATAATAACATATTATGTACTGTACAGAAGCAACGATGAAAGTTTGTTGATAAATATAACAAGTTTTACATTTTACTTCGATTTTACGTTTTAAATATAATTTATTTTTTATAGTTATTGCATAAATATTAATTCTCGTCTATCACTAATTTTACTTTTATTTTAGAATTGATATTATAGAGAAATGTACGGTAAATTAGTTAATATTGTTTCACACACATCATCATCATTCTCATCATTTTCCAGCACCATCATTAATTTTTACGTTTTATTTCAGCTGGTTTATCCCCTTCATCGGTCACATGGGTGTGGCGTACACCTCGGGGGTTGTACGTGACTTTGCCGGTCCGTATTTTGTTTCCGAGGATAACATGGCTTTTGGGTGGCCGACCAAGTACTGGGCACTAGACCCTTACAGAGCTCAGGGCGGACCGACATCTTTTGACCGCAGTATATCGCTCGCTTCAGAAGAATATACGGGTAGAATGGTGAGATTGTTGACTTTAATGTGCAGGGTGGCTCATAATGTCAGATGGCTTATTGTACAGGGTGGTTCATAGGTCTCATGGCATATTGTACAGGGTGGTTCATAGGTCCCGTGGCATATTGTACAGGGTGGTTCATACTGTACAGGGTGTCTCATTGGCTGGGAACTTACCCCATTGAACTATATGTTATAATCTTCTTGATTTATATATGCTGACCTACAATGGGTTTTCCCAAGAACGTCACCCCATTGTAAATTGGGGAATACTTGTTCTTATACTGATATTTTATACATACTAATACTGCATACTTACTAATACTGATACAGCATTCATACTAATACTGTACCGACTTTTCCATTTCAGCATAATTTGTTCTGTGACAATTGCCATTCACACGTTGCCATGGCCCTGAATCTGATGCACTACGACGGGTCAACTAACTGGAACATGGTGAAGCTGTGTCTGTTGATGTTGGTGCATGGTAAATACATCAAGTAAGTTATTTTACGGCTATTGTATTGGCATTAAAGTACAGTACTAGTGTATAATACAATAGGTATTCTAATACAGGATGTCCATATGAAAATACTACTAGTGTATAAATGTGTATGTTTCTCAGTGTAATTTGTATGAGAACTAAATTTATTAAGAGAGTAATTTGTATATTTCTCAGTAATAATTATATCACTGGTTAATTTAGTCAAGTGATAAGATAGATTCCTGTTATTATTATTATTATTATTAAAAAAATAAACAAATCCTGTATTGTATTTTTATATATCGTTTTGGTTTTACAGTTTTGTAGGATTTCTGAAGACTTGGCTGCCATTCACCTTTGTGGCAGGAGGAATAATTGCTCTAGTGGTGCTGATGTGAAGAACACTTTGCCAAACATTATTTACAAGTTCAAAAGAAAGGAAGAAAATCATAGGGTGGTGAAAATCTTAGGGTAGTGAAAATTTTAGGGTGAACGATTATATTTTCTTAATTTCAGTTTAATTTTTTTGTCTTAAACATTATTAGTGAACATGAAGAGATTAAATTATATATTTATTACTGATATGATTGTTTCTTTTTAAATGAACATATCCAGATTTCTTTCTAGATACTTATACTGTATTAGTCTTTGGTGATTTATAGAGAACTTGAAGGGGATATTTGTTATTTAGTGAGATTTCCATATAACAGTTTTATATCTATAATTCATTAGATGGAGGTTTTATATCTAATGGACCCTCGATATAATGGGAGTACGTGGGGAATCCTTTTTTACGGGTTAAGAATTATAAGTTAACTCTTTTTTACGAGTCAAGGATTATGAGGAAATTATTAGTTCATGTTAACATTTCAACCATCCTGTCACGGAGGCATATTATCATAAGCATTTCCGACTTACGACCATTTCGACTTATGACCTGGATGTCGGTCCCTAACCCCGTCATGAGTGGGGGAGCAGCTGTATAAGAATCCTCATTAGTTTGTTATATCCATTGAAATATCTTTATGGGTCACCAGTAGTAGATCCACAATGACCTTAAGTCTTGGCTTTATATCTGTGAATTTGTAAGGCATCTTCAGTGATGCTGATGTTGACCTATCGACTAAGCTCCACCCATTTCTTTCGTCGTTCCTAGTAATGTCATCATTCCTCGGAGAAGTTTGGTCGTCGGGTGGGTCTTGTCGGTGCATTAACGTGACGAGTTTTCTTCCTCTACCCAGCCAACTTTCCGAACCTTGATAAATGAGGCGCTCCGGGCGAATGAAAACTAAACCAGCGACAATGGCTCGGGATATGTCTAAAATTGGATTGTTTTTTGCGACTTCTTTTTGACTTTTGTGCTTTATTTCTTCTCATGTCTCAAATATACAATCGTGGGCAAAAGTTGGCTCCCTGTGGTGAAACTCAAGTCGGAGAGGAATGAGTCTCCAAACACACACAAAACCCTGACTGTCATCTGGAGCGGGTGAACTGTTTTACCACATTTAGGGTCAATACCGTTTCAGATTTGTAAGGTAGCGAAATTTTAACCATGGGTGGATATAAATTACACTGATCAAAAACTTCTCGAATGCTATAAGAACTACGGAGTCTGATAAATGAATGAAGAATCTGAAACCATTCCGTGATGACAAGCTCACTTCTGCTCTTTCTCAGTCATCCATTATGTCCAGGTGTTCGAGGAGTTTTACCGAGTGTGCATCTTACCCCATGACTGTGATAATTGCTAAGGATCCCAAAGGCGTAGTTGATTGGTTAATTGTCTTATTACTATTTTTTTTTATCTAAGTATTCCTCTATTTTTTTTTTATATATATATTTATTTTTTTTACCAGTGTCAGTTTGTGGTTATTTTTAAACATTTAATATTGTGGTGATACTGAACATTTTCAACATAGTCAGTTATTTTGTCACATACCTGTACTGTATATTATCATGTTGCTACAGATTATGGATGTACATAGACTATCCAGACTTATGGCCATACAGACAGACTCTCCAGGTATTTTAGACAGTTCCATATTCATACTTTTATACACTGGAGGATTAATTGTTTATATACCTTATGCATCTAAACTCATGGTGCTTAAAATGACGAGAGGAAATGTACAGGGTCACTATTACGATATTTTAGGATGGGCAATAAACGGAATCAAATATTTTCATTGCGGAGAACATAGATGTGTTCTCCTCAATGATTAGAACGTTCTCCGACAATGTTTTTTTTTTTTTTTCATGTCGTAAAGTATAGTAATAAATTATTTAATATGTTTGAATAATAATAAAAAAATTACCTTGTACACTCTCAAGTTTTATATCAGTTTAGGTAAGGTATTACTGAGGGTTTGGTCGGGTTAGATGATCCAGTTTTTGACACTATCCAAAGACTGGGATATGGAGTTTATATTTGATATGGTTAACCCTCTTTAAGTTATGTTGGGGAGGAGATGGCCTGTAGGGTAGGTTGGAGAGCAGGGTGGTGGTAGAGAGGAGAGCAGGGTGGTGGTAGGGAAGAGGTAGGGTGGTGAGGAGAGCAGGAAGAGGAAGAGTCATCATAAGGGACATGTAACAAGAGTGACTCAGGTCTGGCGGCTGTTGTGGTGCTCCTCGGATAATTTTTACAAGGTTGTGAGTTAATTTTTAAGAGATGACCTTCCTACATAAGGTGAAAGATGTATTTAATTTATAACTCTTGTAATCATTAGAGAAATATAAAAGTAAAATGTCAATCCTAGTCATAATTGGAGTAATAACAGTGAGGTTGGGAGGCAAAAAACAAATCCAGGACATTGTTGTTCTTAAATGACCTGTGACTGTTGAAGGCCAAATACCTGTTAATTATTCCTAACAGTCAAATGAATGTTAAGGGAACTGTTACATTAAAATAAAGCAATTACTGTATATCCATTAGTTGTGTTCCAAAAGTAAGTTAATGTGAAAATCTTTCTTTTTCTCAAGTGTCTAAGTTTACCAGGACAGTGATGACGAACTGCTGGTAATATTTATAGAGTATTAATGGAGAAACAGTAATTAGTGTCCAATACCTGTACAGTAAGTCCACCTGGTTAGCCTGACAACACTGTACAATAATGAGATTCTTATAAAACCTTTTTTAATTTGAGAACTTAAGTTTTATTGAAGAACTTTACTACATATGGGACATTGTTTAGTCTTGATCAGACAAAAGTAAAGGTTAGAGGTAGCCATTGCATAGATATTGAAAGTGTGATTAACTGCAGTGATGTGATAGCAGTACTGTATATGGTTTATTTTAGAGAGAAACATTGATTTTTGATGTAAAAGGCTGGTGAAAACTCCAAGAATTATTGAATAAGGCAGCATAGTAGGATAATAACTTAAAAGAAAATGCTAAAAGTCCAAGTAGGTGATATTAACTTAGAGGGAAGAGAGACAGAGGGAATTTCTGGAGGTTATTTTTACAAGTTCTTACAATAGAATATTATATGAGGGGATTCTGTTCATCCACATATTCATTAATTTTTTGTATCAACCTCAAAATATAAACTTGAGGGATCTTAACTAAACTATATAATACTATGTTCCATTAATAGACCACACAAAAACTGTGCTAGCTACTGCATTAAAAATCAAGTTTATATTTTAAGGCCCGACATGAGATATTGTTTTAGTAGCTACATGTATTAACACGGGCTGGTTGTTATACTTTGTGTGGGTCTTCATGTTAATGGGTTTATTTCCAGCCATTATATCTAATTTGTTGAATTTTGATCTGTGGTACAATCAAGGACAAAAGTTCACTCCCTGTTGTGAAGCCGAGTCGTTTGTATTAGTCTCAGAACTGACGTACCCTGACTGTTTCATCTCATTAGGGGTCGACGCTGCTTCATTGTGGGGTAGGAGCAAACTTTTGACCCCCAACTCAACATAAACATCACCACCAGATGACGCCACGTGCATGTACTTAACGGCGGCCCCTCACCCACAAGTATAGGGTGTAGTGTAGTCTAGTGTATGACTCTATACTTGCACTACACAGTTCTTTAATTGACCAGTTTTTCTGTGTTACATTTCCATTATGACATTTTATTACTGTTTGCATTTTTATTGTATTTGCTTTGCTTTATGGAGTTGGAGATGTATTTAGCTGAGGCAGAAATGTTAAACTAATGTAATTTAGCTGAGGCAGAAATGTTAAACTAATGTAATTTAGCTGAGGCAGAAATGTTAAACTAATGTAACTTGAACTTGACAAATATTCTTGGAAAATCTTGAAAGGCAGAACTAATCAAGTTTCTGGACACTTGGATCCCAATTGAACAAACAAAGTACGTCATTTATCTTAAAAATTGCAATGAAAATTATATGTATTAGTATACCTACATGTGCGATATGTGAACATGTATGTGTGATTTTGCTTGTATGTGCATGTTTAAGTGCAGTGTACATGTGTATATCTGTGAAAATGCATGTAAGTGTATAGTGTGTATAGTCTGTTGGTTTAGGTAACTAGATAACAGATAAACATTGGAACTCTAAGATTTGTGTGAGGAGTTTGTGTTAAAGGTGTTTGGAAAAGCATAAATATACCTGGACAAGAGCGGCAATTTGTGTATTTTATGTCCCTTATTTATCCCTATTATATTCTACTGTAACTGCCCGAGGCTGTTCTAACTCCTCGATATTCGTTCACTAGGGTAATTGTTATCGTGAATTGACGTTAAATTACGGAGGTTTTCGGGAACATTGCCAAGACTGTGATGTGGTTGATCATGAATTACTCCTCGGGTCCTATACTGAGCTCTTGATATTTACCGCATTATGAAGTTGTAACACATGGCCACTGAGGATATTATTGTTCGTCATATTACAAGATACGAAGAAGAAACAATTCAAAATAAGGCCCAGAAGGAATTGATAGCATTGGATGAAATGATAATCCATTCAGTATCACAAGGTGTTTCTTAAAAGGTCTTTCTGGTAAGTTAAATAGGTTACTTTATGTTAGATCAAGTTCTAATAAGTTAAGTGCATTCTCGTTTCAATCTACCGTATACATTTAATCTGTTGTAAATAACGTTTCCAACAAATTTCATCCAATTCTATCAACTGTGGCATTGGTCTAAAAAAAAATAAACCTACCTGACTGACTATCGGGTATATACTATCCATAGCTTAACTAAAACTTGTCAAAGGCACATAATCCAGTGTCTCCTCAATCCTCATCTCGGCCTAACAATCATATCGAGGCATATTCCTTATCTGCAAAAAGTGAAGAAAAAACACAGCAAACTAATATATACACACTATAATTACAAGAAATTCATGAATAAATTTATACATTATATTATTTTGGAAAGTTCTACACAAAAAAGAAACATGGATGTTGTTTATGTTTAATGATAAATAGATTCTTATAAACGACTTGAAAATATAAACACAAAACTGGAGAAACAATTGGTCCCATGATAGGATTTTGATACAATGGGATATTTAAATTGGATACACAATAAGAGACAATATAAACCTGTTAAAACCTATTGAGAATGATGGAGAGAAACACAATATAAACCAGCACATTCAGACTGTTCAGAATGATAAGTGAATAATTAAACCAGCACATTCAGACTGTTCAGAATGATAAGTGAATAATTAAACCAGCACATTCAGACTGTTCAGAATGATAAGTGAATAATTAAACCAGCACATTCAGACTGTTCAGAATGATAAGTGAATAATTAAACCAGCACATTCAGACTGTTCAGAATGATAAGTGAATAATTAAACCAGCACATTCAGACTGTTCAGAATGATAAGTGAATAATTAAACCAGCACATTCAGACTGTTCAGAATGATAAGTGAATAATTAAACCAGAACATTGAACTGTTCAGAATAAGATGACCAACATATTTTGGTATCAATATCGGGAGTGCTGGAAATATTCACTTGATACCAATGACAGAATATCGATGAAGATTTAGTTAGTCAATGACAGATGATTATATACTGTTATTAAAGCCAATGATCTCACTTCACAACTCATTTTATAAGTCTTATTTATCATCATCTTCCAAAACAATGTTAATATTGTTTTAGAGTTTAAATTGCAGTAAAATTAATTCAATATTTATGATTAGCAACAACTTGTATTCAACAAAATCTATGACTAAAATGACCACAATGGAGTATTATATAATTTTAATAGAACAATAAAAAAATACTCTAAAAGTAATTGATATCTTTAATTATGATAAATTTTCCTAAGTACTAGTAGTTGCTTATCTTAAACTGACCTATTTAGTAAACCTTGGCAGTCTAAATCTCAATGACACACAACATCTCGACACAACACAACGCCTCAATAATATCTATTCCGTTCCTTTTAAACATGTTGCTTCCTGTTGCTGTCTAATTATGTCCTTGATGACTCGTTCCTCCTGGAGAATTACCGACTAAATCAGTTCTTTTAAGAGGCTACAATATAACCTGGGGAGAGAAGGCTGGGAGGGAAGAGAGCACAGCCATAAAACTTAAAGTCTCAAAAAACTTTATACCATCAGACAACTATGGCCAATGCACACAAGTATAAACAAAAATGGCCACAAAACAGACATGATGATAAGAACAGTAAAACAAAACCACCACCAAATAAGACAATAGCAAGGACCTTTACCCATGGTTATGTCGCCCTCTCTATTTCCTCATCACCTGCAGTCCTGTTCTCTTGTCCCTCTTAGCTTCTTCAGTAGGGGACACCACTTTTGTTATTCTATCTTGCCAACACCAGACAATTTTAATCAGCGAAGAGAAATGCTCCAGTCACGACGGGGGTTGAGGAGGAGAGGTAGGGGGAAGGTGAAGGAGGGGTACGGGGAGGAGGAAGGTGAAGGAGGAGGAGGGGTAGGAGGAGGGGTAAGGGAAGAAGGTGAAGGAGGAGGAGGGGTAGGGGAAGAAGGTGAAGGAGGAGGAGGGGTAGGGGAAGGTGAAGAAGGAGGAAAACCTTATCGATATTTTATCATTCACAAACTAAAATGGAACCAGGATTAAAAAATAAAAATAAATTAATCAATAAATAAATACCCTGTACGTACACCGCCAAAAAATGAATCAAAATTAACATCAAATTTCTTACAAAAATATAACATATTATCTACACACAGAGTTAGGGGTTAAAAGATAAAAGACGGGGAATTTGTCATTACTGCTTATATAGTTACTCCATAAACAGTATAACACAGGAAAGCTTTAACAATCTATTTCTCTTCTAAAATCTTGTAAGCCATTTCCCACTAAGGTGTAACAGGAAGGTCAGAGTTGTGTGTATAAAGGACAATTCTCCTTGTACACTTATCTAGAGTACCAAGTTATACAAGTCAATGAATAACATATAAAACCACTCATTGTATAACTGGATAAGGCTCAAGAGTGTTGCTAGAATGAATATCTGTAAGGCTCAAGTATGTTGCTAGACTGAATAAAGATGATGTGTGTTGCTAGAAATAAGACTGACATGTGTTGCTTGAAATAAGAATGAATAAGGCTGCCAATATCACTCACTACTAGTTATTCTTGTCATTTCAAACCACAAACAAGTTACTACTGTACATAATCTAAGGGGTCACATCAGAGGGTCTGAGTTGGCATCGTAGTGCTTTTTGTAACCTGAGAGTGACGTCTCCTCCACGACACCAACCTTCGAGAAATAATTACAGCCAGATAATTCTAAGGATTTTAATCATTACGTAATTGATTAATCTTAAATAAAAAGCCAGCGAACTATATAAATAATAACTATATATTGCAGTTTTGAGATAAATGTAAGATATTTATGCTATTTAGGAGTGTCATAACCACTGTGTTATGGTCGATGATTAGAAGGACATCAACCAATCAGTGATGCCGAACACATGTGAGTATGAAAGTCATAACATACATTTATAAAGATAACACACACACATGTAGGCATAACCACCACAAAAACACTACTGTATGACTATGAACCCATAACGTGACCCCTATCAAAGCACCTGATATAGTGAAGCCAATAGTTAAGTAGTGCTGTGTGTTTATACTGAGCTATAAAAAATATATATATATATAAGTACCTCCTGTCATATATTTATGTGGTGAAAATACAATGTAACTCCAGAAGAATTAAGATAAATTACACAATTCAATTATTTCTTAAATTTTTATGATAGATTAACAGACACGAGCTAATGACAGTGTTCGGTGATGTCGACCACCACGGATTTACGCCACCCGAACAGGAAGTAACCGACGCCAGCCCCCAGGACAGTGGCCAGACACAGCCACACGTTATAAGTCATGAATATCAACATGAGGAAGTAGCTCACTATCATCTGCAGCATGTGAAGGAACGTCTGGACCCCGTGCTCTGGGCTTATCATGTTCATGCTGAGGGCGAGAGTAGCTGGATTAGGATGAGGTACATTAAAAATAAACAATGAACAAGGAGAAAAAGGGGTGATGGAGGGGGGGGGGGAGGGGAGAAGGAGGAAAGGGGAGAAGGAGGAAGGGGGAGATGATGGAGAAGTAGGAGGAGGAGTACAAGAAAACAATAACAACAAGGAGAAGAACAAGAAGATAATAGAAGTAAAATAATCAATATTAAATCATATCAACACATTACTGCCAATACTGAACTGACCCCAGAAAATAAATAATAGAAACTTCAATAATAATCATGAAAATACATCCAACTCTTCCTAAAAGCTGACAATGTATGACATGATATTGTACAGTTATTCACAATGTAATTTACTATTATTCACTTCATAATTTACTCTCATTATGTAATTGCTAGTTCTTATATAATTCTGTATAAGTTAGTTTAAAACAAATTCAGAATAAATTATCGAAGGCCAGTTCAAGAGCCTCAGTAATAATAATAACTACAATAATAATAACAAACTACAATAATAACTACAGCAACTACAACAGCACATGCTACACAAGATTTACTCACACTGACAAACCCTACAGCAAAAAAAAAAAATTCTACAAAACCAGCCCCATTTTTAGGCCACTACAGGAATTCCCAGCAGAGTTTCAACCATGCAATACAGTACTACCATTCTACAGCTTACCATAAAATACAATAAATACAGGTATACCTAAATGGCTACAGTAAGAATGCCATAAGAATGTACTTTTATCCTCGTCGTGTGATGTAGTCGGAGAAACTATGTACTGTCGATATATTGAGTAAGTCTTTCTTTCTATCTTATCTATCTATCCAACTCTTTTTATCTCTCTCTTATCTATCTATCTATCTCTACCTGTCTATATATTTACGTTCATGTTCGGTGAAATTTTTAGTGGCCTCTAAGTGGAAAATTACTGTAAAACAATTGATGGTGGTAATGATGATGGAGGTGATGGTGATTATAATAGGTATGAATCTTGGCTGGCTGGTTGGCTTATCACCCTACAGTACACAGTCTTCCACTAACTCCACACAACGAGGATTAAGGATACGCAACAAAACACAGCCAAAAAAAAATAATAATAATAACACCGAATGAAAAAATAAAGCAAAGCCAAACAAGGGTGAAAAAAAAAACGAACAAAACATATTACTTACGTGGGGGGCAAAATAATCTGCTCCATATACCTACAGCAGCAACAAGATAAGAACAAACCACAGATTATTACACACACTTTGACGTCTTTACACAAAATAAGAAAAACCTTAACGGCTAAAACATATCCACCCTCCCCAAAAACTTTTATCACCAAGCTAAAACTATAGGATATGTACAGGGGGTCTCCGGGTTACGAAAGGGTTCTGTTCCCGAGGACATTCTTAAGTCGGATTTGTAGGCAAGTCTGAACACGTGTTATGTTCATACCGTACTTACAGAACAATGTTTAAAATCCCAGTGTATCATAGACTAAGTCCTTATATACATATAAAATCACTTAATTTAAGAGAAAAGAAGAAATAATGACAAAATACAGTAAATAAAAGTAAGCATTAAGTCATCAGGCAAATAAAATACTGTAAATTTAATGTTTAACTTCGTTTATATCGGCGGGTGTTGGTAAGTCGGGGACCTCTTGTACTGCAGTAACTCTCCCACAAAAACTCTTTCTCACTGAACAACACAAACGCTTCCCTCTCTCCAGGGTGTCTACTGGCCAGACAAAGCAAAATTTCCTGACTTTTCCAGGTTTTCCAGGTTTTCCAGGTGTAATTTGAAAAATTCCAGGTACATTAATTACGGTACCTATTATACAGTACATCATTAATTTATGGTAAGATTGCTGTCAAAATAATGAAGTTGAAATGAATTCACATAAAATTCCAGGTTTATTTGTAAAATTCCCTGCCTTTTCCAGGTGTTCCAGACCAGTAGACACCCTGAGATACAGTTGTGTATAGTTCTAAGTAAATGCCCAAAACTAAGATATTATTTCACACACACTTTTTATATATATCAATTTTTTGGGGGAAAGTGAAAACTAACGTGTTTATATGGTAAAGATCGTCTACCAACACCTCACCCTTCAACCAGTACACCCACATATACCCACATCAATACTGTACAGTACTTCTATACATACTGTATTATATTTCTACATTACAATATAACTATCATACATATAGTATCATTTAATTTCTAGAGAGAATATATACATCACACTATGTCTTTATCATCAACTTACTGTACGGTTTTGTTTTCTTCACCACCAGTTGCCTTTTGAACGTTGGCACAGTACTGCAATCCTGCTATGGCCTTTCGGAACAGGTGCTCTCTGTTGAGGGATTTCATATGTAATAATTGGTGTTGAAGCAGATCATTATTTAGACTATTATAATGTATGTGTTACGAGTAGTCTGTATTGTGTGTGTGTCTGGAAGATTGTGTGTGTGTGTGTGTGTGTGTGTGTGTGTGTGTGTGTGTGTGTGTGTGTGTGTGTTTATGTGTCTGTGTATCTAAAAATTCTTAAAGTATATCTACCGATCTAAAAAAAATCAAAACAAAAAATTGTGTGGTAATTAGTGACCAAAGAATTACTCTATAAACAGACCTCAAAGACAAATGGGAATACAATGAGAGAAAACAACTTCGGAAGATAGGGAGAAATGGTTGTACTTTTTTTCGTTACCTATAAGATCTGCAATAACTTTTTGACTCGTACTTATGCACTCACTGACCTACCTCCAGTACTTGAGTCCCTCGTACAGCATCGCAAGTATGAAGATGCCGACCATGGAACCAATCAACCCACCGATGGTATTAATGCTCCACCAGTCAAACAATATTGTCTCTTTGTACCCGAAGTGGAATGACATCTGAAAAGGTGATGGAATGATTTATACATCATAAATAATTACTATCTAAGCTTTGATAATACAGTAAAGGATACAAGAATAAGAAAATAGATTACAGTATACATGAAGATACACAATACCCCTGTACAGGAAGTCCCCAGGTTACGTACAAGGTATTAAGTCGAACTATGTACCCATGTGCGTACGGTACTTCCACACCAATGTTTAAAATTCTACTTTATCACATCCTAAGTCATCTAGAATCGCTTAATTTAAAAGACAAGAAATATAATGATAAAATACATAAAATGAAAGCAAAAAATAAGTCATCAGGTACATAAAATACTGGGAACCCCTTCATCTCAGTGGGTGTTCACGAGTCGGGCAAACGTGACCTAGGGACTTTCTATAGGACTTATAATCTAGAGAAAAAAGAAGTTTAATTGGAGTACTTACTGACATCATCATACCCCCTTCACCATGATGCCCGGATTCAGTTCCCATTGCATGTTCTCCGTGGCCCATGTGATCTCCGTGGCCCATGTGATCTTCTTGTCCCATGTGTCCGCTGTGGTCGACGCCGGCATCTGCAATATATGTGTGTGTTAATGTTTAGACTCCCATCACAAACACTACATGATGAGCAGCAGAATGTATGTATGTATCTCACTCACTCACCCATCCATCCATCCATCCACCCATCCACCCACCCACTCACTCACTCACTTGTTAAAGCCATACCCTAACAATAACAAAGTATTAATTAGTATTTTAGAACAATAAATGAAATCTTATGAACAGGGGATCAAGCAGAGATGGGCAGCCACTGACCAAAACCTAGAATATAATGTACAGACACTTAACACTGCAAATTATGTCTGATGGTAACTGGTGGCATGTCTGTCTGTCTGTCTTGAGGATGACCACTGGTGAAATGTCTACCTGTCTGTAATGAGGGTGGTTATGTGTGTGTGTGTGTGTCTGTCTGAAGGTGGGGTCATATATGAACAAAATATCCCCAAATCTATAGTAAACTGAGGCCTATACTTACCAGAGCCAGTGGCCATCTTGACTCCTGTTCCCATAACATCTACAATAGCTTTGGCAGTTGCGTTGACTACTGCCACGGCCATGTTATGTCCGGAGTGGTCCATGCCGGAGTGGTCCATGCCGGAGTGGTCCATGCCGGAGTGGTCCATGCCAGAGTGGTCCATGCCAGAGTGGTCCATGCCAGAGTGGTCCATGCCAGAGTGGTCCATGCCAGAGTGATTCATATGTTGGCTGCGGGTTCGTTGTTAAATGGTCAGTTCACAGGAGACTGTATACAGCGATCTGGAAAAAAAATAGAATAATTTATAACAACTGATATTTGAAATATTACGCATGAGGTCCCTTGTACCCACATAACATTCATGATCAAAATTGTTTTTATTTTGTGTGTGCGCGTTTGTCTGATGTATTGTGCAGTAATATCATTATCATAAGTGTGTGTGTGTGTGTGTGTGTGTGTGTGTGTGTGTGTGTGTGTGTGTGTCTAAGGCATGATACTGGTCAACAATACAACAAACACCACTAGATAATCAAGTAGGAAGCAGAAATTAACTCATCAAGAGAGAGAGAGAGAGGGGGGGGGGAGCCAGACCAGACTCCAGTACACAGTTAGCTGGAATTTTCCCACTGTGGTGCGTACATACCCTGAACAATCACCTCCCATCACTACCACCCCTACTCCTGATTATAGTACACACTAACCCACACCCACCAGGAACAGTGTAACTCAGGGCCTCACGGTATAAATTGACAGTGAGATGGTTCCTTCCTACACGGTGGAGGTGGCAACACTGGACACCAAGGCACATCACCACCCAGCCCACCTGTTGAACTTCCTCTCTACCACTCACTGACCTTTGGGGAGGGGGGGGAGGAGGGGGAGGGGAGAGGAGGGGGTTGGGAGAGTGGAGGGAGAGGGAGGAGGGGGAGAGGAGGGGGTTGGGAGAGTGGAGGGAGAGGATGGGAGGGATGAAGGAGGGGAAGCAGGGAGAGTGGGAGAGGGAGGGAGAGTGGGAGAAGAAGGAGGGTAGGGAGAGGGGTGCATGGCTGCCACAATTACGACCATCACACAAGAAGAAGACAAGACAACAGGTCATGTGAGTGAGTGTGTGTGTGTGTGTGTGTGTGTGTGTGTGTGTGTGTGTGTGAGTGAGTGAGTGTGAGTGTGTGTGTGTGTGTGTGTGCAGTACATGTTGTTGAATATATATCTGTTAGGATGTTAGTGGACGAGAACTATACCATGGATACTGACCATTGTGTTGTCATGACTACTGCTCCCCCCCCCCCCCCCCCCACACACACACTGTTCCGACTAACAGGACACACAATATAACCCGAATTAAATAATATAGCTAATTTAAGCCATATTAGTGGAGGGAGGAGTAACGGATTGGGTTGTTTTGCAGGGATGGGGTTGTTCACCTCTTTGTGTCACCCTACCCACTCCCACACACGCGGCCCCCACACCCGTCAGAATCACTACAATAAAAAAAAAATTCTCATCATGTAATAAATGAAAACCATTTCTTACTGTCCAGAGTTTATGAGTGAATCTGTCAGCGAGAGGCGTATGCACTGGGTGGCTGTTGTGGCGTAACTAAAGAGTTGGGTGGTGGCGTACAGTATATATATATATATGTATGTGTGTGTGTGTGTGTGTGTGTGTGTGTGTGTGTAGGACCGTGAGTGAGTGAGTGAGTGAGTGTGTGTGTGTGTGTGTGTGTGTGTAGGACCGTGGGTGAGTGTGTAGGACCGTGAGTGTGTGAGTGAGTGAGTGAGTGAGTGTGTGTGTGTGTGTGTGTGTGTGATGATGATGATGATGATTGGATTCCCGGCTCCACTATGCGTGTCTCCCCATCATTGTGTAACAGATCGAGTTATTCCCCAACACACACACACACACATACCTCCATCTTTACTTATCCAGTGTACAATATATAAACCTCGATATAACGGACTTTCATCTATATACAGTTCATTAGATAGAGGTTTCACATCTAAAGAACCCTCGATATAACGGACTCTCATCTCTTTACAGTCCGCTAAATAGAGATTTCACTATATCCTGTAAAAATCACCTATCTTATAAGAAGGTCAAGTACACACACACATCAAACTATATAACTTTATCTACGCCTAATAACAAAATATACAAACGCAGTTGAGACATCGTAAATAATATTAATCTGGGAATTTTTTAAAAGCTACTGTTTTATCTTCTACAGGAGCATCCATCAAGGTCATTAGAGATTATTATTGTTTTGTACAGATGATCTCTCTCTCTCTCTCTCTCTCTCTCTCTCTCTCTCTCTCTCTCTCTCTCTCTATCACTATGGCAGATAATATAAGTACACCTCATTTACCTCAATTCTGTGTTGCCAGACCATATCAGGAAACATCCGTCAGTGAGCCAGGTTTCCACATGTAATTTATAATAATCTCGTAATTTTACTATTTCCCTGGTGTGTGTGTGTGTGTGTGTGTGTGTGTGTGTGTGTGTGTGTGTGTGTACGTCACTGATAACACAGCTTCATAATATGACCCCAAAAATTCCTGATAAAACGATATTATTATTTTACCTTATTAACCACCCAAACTATCTATATACTTTAAATTACTTTATCTACACCCCAAAAATACTTGATACTTTGACATAACTACCCAAAAAATTATGTATGTTATATGAACTTTACTGACCCCATAACACCTTACTAATGAGCCAAAAGTGTACTATACCTGACCTTTACACCCGACACGACACATACACATATGAATGGATGGTACACCTGGAGATATGGGCAGCCCAGGTGGTGGTTTAACACACTTATGTAATCGAATATACACTAAAATAACCTAGCCTAAGTTAACCTAAGCTAATCTAAGTTAATCTGACCTAATCTAAGCTCATCTGACCTAATCTAAGCTCATCTGACCTAATCTAAGCTCATCTGACCTAATCTAAGCTAATCTGACCTAATCTAAGCTCATCTGACCTAATCTAAGCTAATCTGACCTAATCTAAGCTCATCTGACCTAATCTAAGCTCATCTGACCTAATCTAAGCTCATCTGACCTAATCTAAGCTAATCTGACCTAATCTAAGCTCATCTGACCTAATCTAAGCTCATCTGACCTAATCTAAGATAATCTGACCTAATCTAAGCTCATCTGACCTAATCTAAGCTAATCTGACCTAATCTAAGCTCATCTGACCTAATCTAAGCTCATCTGACCTAATCTAAGCTCATCTGACCTAATCTAAGCTCATCTGACCTAATCTAAGTTCATCTGACCTAATCTAAGCTCATCTGACCTAATCTAAGATCATCTGACCTAATCTAAGCTCATCTGACCTAATCTAAGCTCATCTGACCTAATCTAAGCTCATCTAATGGCAAGAAGCATTAGAGTGTCTACTCATCAGATGAATAATGATGTTCTGAGGTGTGGGTGGGTGTGTGTACGTGTGGGTGGGTGTGTGTGTACGTGTGGGTGGGTGTGTGTGTACGTGTGGGTGGGTGTGTGTGTACGTGTGGGTGGGTGTGTGTGTACGTGTGGGTGGGTGTGTGTGTACGTGTGGGTGGGTGTGTGTGTACGTGTGGGTGGGTGTGTGTGTACGTGTGGGTGGGTGTGTGTGTACGTGTGGGTGGGTGTGTGTGTACGTGTGGGTGGGTGTGTGTGTACGTGTGGGTGGGTGTGTGTGTACGTGTGGGTGGGTGTGTGTGTACGTGTGGGTGGGTGTGTGTGTACGTGTGGGTGGGTGTGTGTGTACGTGTGGGTGGGTGTGTGTGTACGTGTGGGTGGGTGTGTGTACGTGTGGGTGGGTGTGTGTGTACGTGTGGGTGGGTGTGTGTGTACGTGTGGGTGGGTGTGTGTGTACGTGTGGGTGGGTGTGTGTGTACGTGTGGGTGGGTGTGTGTGTACGTGTGGGTGGGTGTGTGTGTACGTGTGGGTGGGTGTGTGTGTACGTGTGGGTGGGTGTGTGTGTACGTGTGGGTGGGTGTGTGTGTACGTGTGGGTGGGTGTGTGTGTACGTGTGGGTGGGTGTGTGTGTACGTGTGGGTGGGTGTGTGTGTACGTGTGGGTGGGTGTGTGTGTACGTGTGGGTGGGTGTGTGTACGTGTGTGGGTGGATGTACACATGCGGGTGGTGTACATTTGTGTCAGGGAAGGTGTGTACGTGCGTAGAAGAGAGAAATTAAGGTGACTTATAAACAGGTATTCCTTTAATTGGCTCACTACACCTGTGTCTAGTAAAGGGGGGGGGGGTACAGTTACTCATACACAAGGTTGGGATTAGGTTGGGATCAGGTTAGGATTAGGTTAGGAACTATTATGAACACCTGAGCGAGGCTGACGGCCCAGATAAAGGTATTAATGATATGCAGTCAGCAGGTACAACACACCTTGTCAGTCAGTCTGGTGTGCTGTACTATCATCTTATCTCACGGTCGTCAAGTGATGCTCTCTCACCCACCCACCCACACATACGCCCCCCTCCCCCCCCCCCCCCAAGAGGCTAACACAAACACCAATAAATGCGTTCCCCTACACACACACAATCAGCAGAGTGATAACAGCAGTTCTCATACAGCCTAGTACACTTATCTCAGCTCTGGAGGGCCTCTCAATACACTTCAGTGACCCGCATCAGACGAGGGCTTACATCTCAGGGCTTACATCTCAGGGCTTACATCTCAGGGCTTACATCTCACCATCTCTCTCCACTGTTGATATTTTTCTTTAGTTCTAAGGGTCATTGATTCTCCAAATTTAGGTAGAATAAACCAGGTCACCTAAACTAATCAAAGGTCAGGTCAGGTTAAGGCTCAAATAATCCAAATGTACAGTAATAATATCCCTCGTAAATGACAGGACAATATATCAACGGCATCATGATTCACTCCACCCAACACACACACACACACAAAGGCCAGGAAACGGACGTGACACACACACACACACACACACACACACACACACACACACACACACACACACACACACACACACACGAGCGTACATAAGTCATTTAATATATTGAGATTTGGTTCACGAACACCACGGACCCATCATGGAGGAGGAGACGAGAGGAAGGAAGAGGAGGAAACGAAAGGAAGGAGGAGGAGGAGACGAGAGGAAGGAGGAGGAGGAGACGAGAGGGAGGAGGAGACGAGAGGGAGGAGGAGACGAGAGGAAGGAGGAGGAGGAGACGAGAGGAAGGAGGAGACGAGAGGGAGGAGCAGGAGGAGACGAGAGGGAGGAGCAGGAGGAGACGAGAGGGAGGAGCAGGAGGAGACGAGAGGGAGGAGAAGGAGACGAGAGGGAGGAGGAGAAGGAGACGAGAGGGAGGAGGAGGAGGAGACGAGAGGAAGGAGGAGGAGACGAGAGGGAGGAGGAGATGAGAGGGAGGAGGAGGAGACGAGAGGGAGGAGGAAGACAAACACATACACGAAATACACAAATTACACCTTTAAAACCAGTGCCATGCCTTAACCCCCCCCTCCCCACACAATGGCACCCCCTCCCTCTGACTTCACCCCCCCCACCCCACCCAATGGCACCCCCTCCCTCTGACTTCACCCACCCCCCTCCCTCTGACTTCACCCACCCCCCCACCCAATGGCACCCCCTCCCTCTGACTTCACCCACCCCCCACCCCACCCAATGGCACCCCCTCCCTCTGACATCACCCACCCCCCTCCCTCTGACTACACCCACCCCCCCCCCACCCAATGGCACCCCCTCCCTCTGACTTCACCCCCCCCACCCCACCCAATGGCACCCCCTCCCTCTGACTTCACCCACCCCCCTCCCCACCCAATGGCACCCCCCTCCCTCTGACTTCACCCACCCCCCCACCCAATGGCACCCCCTCCCTCTGACTTCACCCACCCCCCACCCCACCCAATGGCACCCCCTCCCTCTGACTTCACCCACCCCCCCACCCAATGGCACCCCCTCCCTCTGACTTCACCCACCCCCCACCCCACCCAATGGCACCCCCTCCCTCTGACTTCACCCACCCCCCCCACCCATGCACCCCCCACCCAATGGCACCCCCTCCCGCCGACTTCCCCCCCCCCCCCCACCCCTTATCAATGAGAGTTCAGCAGCACCGAATCTAAACAAAGCCTTGTACACGATGAAAAAGGTGCACGATAAACTAGCCCATGTAGAGTGTTTTGTGTGTGGTAGTCAAGCTGGTGTGGTACTGTGGGCCATGTGTGGTACTGTGGGCCATGTGTGGTACTCAAGCTGGTGTGGTATTGTGTGATATGTGTGGTACTCAAGCTGGTGTGGTACTGTGGGCCATGTGTGGTACTCAAGCTGGTGTGGTACTCAAGCTGGTGTGGTATTGTGTGATATGCGATGAAGCCTTGAATCAGTTCAGCCTTGAATCAATGAAAACACCACCATCACTACCACCAACCACTACCAACCACAACCACTACCAACCACTGCAATACAATAATGACCCTCACATCAGAACACAGACATTCACTCTACCAACAAGCGTCTTTTGTATCCTGTAGTTAGTTCATTCCCTCAAAGCCATGTTTACCTCATTACTGTCATGTAAGGATGTTTTGTGACCGACCAATTACCTAGTTAATTATGTCATGGGCTGGATAGACATGTGAACCTAACCTAAATCTAACCAAGATGTAACGTAACCTGACCTAATCTAGATGTGACCCAACCTAGACGTGACCTAACTTAGATGAGAAATAACCTAACCAAGACATAACGTAACCTAACCTAGACCTAACCTACCCAAACCTAACCTAGACAAAAGTAAGGTTAAAGTCATATCGGTCTGCATATCTGTCTGTCTGCATATCTGTCTGTCTGCATATCTGTCTGTCTGCATATCTGTCTGTCTGTGTATGTCTGTGTGTGTGTATGTGTGTGTGTGTCTGTTAGTTATTCCCAGATGATAAGGTTTACCCCAGAGGAAAGCCCTGGCGGACACTGATAATGCTCATTGAACTCTTGAGAGAGAGAGAGAGAGAGAGAGAGAGAGAGAGAGAGAGAGAGAGAGAGAGAGATTGACCATCACCCCTACTACCTGTTGATCACCACTACCATCACCCCTACTACCTGTTGATCACCACCACCACCCCTACTACCTGTTGATCACCACCACTACCATCACCCCCACTACCTGTTCACAAGTCAACCAAAACATACATAAGTATACATCATCTAGATCACTAAGTATACATGTGTATTAATTCAACCTTTATATACGACTATTTTGGATGAATTTAAATGTATACTTGAATATATTCATGTTTATTAGTGATGTAATTATGTATATATATTGGTATACATATCCATAGCTTTCAACAAATTATTAAATAAATTACCTTAAGAGAGAGAAACGTCAACACACCCACTCCTGAAGCTGGCTGGTCACTGAATGGGTCGACTACGTGAGTGACGGCAATATTAAAGTCCCCCCCCCCCCCCTCTCCCTCCATAAGGCAACGCCCACTTCTCTGACGTTACCCCATCCCTGCTATCTGATTGGTCCACCAGAGCCAAGATATGTCAAATTCAATAATGGGAACCTTTTTGGTATTCCAGTCTTGGGGTTTTCTGGTCTACTGAGAGGGACTAAACGTCGTTGTACCTCAGTTTTGAGTCGAAAAAGATAGATGGAAAACGTCTTACAAAATGTCTCTCTCTCTCTCTCTCTCTCTCTCTCTGTTAGATTCTCCCCTACAGTAGCATGTTGTTACTGCTAACTGGATTATCATATTGTACTCAAGGGGTTAAATCATCATACTCGAGGTGGTTAAATCATTATCATACTCGAGGAGGTTAAATCATCATACTCGAGGGGTAAAATCATCATACTCAAGGGGTTAAATCATCATACTCGAGGAGGTTAAATCATCATCATACTCAAGGCCACATCATATCTTAAGAGGCTACATTACTATTATACACAGACTACACTATCAGCTACTCTCGACTTGCTACAGGATCAACCAACTACAGTTTCAGGCTACAGTACATAAATTAACCCTTAAAATGTACAAACAGCTACAAATTTAAAGGTTAACGAAGGAAATTAGTTAGAGTAGGTAATTAAATATCAGTATGGTCAATAATTTGTAAATATGAAGCAAATCTCAAAGATGATATGCTAATTAAGTGTGTGTGTGTGTTGCGATCAATTGGTCAACCTAGTCGTATCATCCAGCACTAACCACCTCCCCTTCTTCCTTCTTTCCCTCCCCCTCCTCCTCCTCTCTTCCTTCCTCACCTCCCTCCCTCCCTCCCTGAAACAGTCACCTCACCATTACAACCAAAATGTAAACAAACCCCCCCCCCTTCCTCCCATCTCCCTCACCCCCCAGTAACCTTGGCTGAGGAATCGATCTTATACACATTCCTTCAACACCCATTCCCATCTCCCTCTCCTCTCCTTCTCTTCTACCCTTCCTTCTTCCTCCTTCTCTTCTACTCTTCCTTCTTCCCCCTTCTCCACCCTCCTCTTCCCGCCTCCCATCTCCCTTTCCTCTCGTTCTCTTCTACCCTTCCTTCTTCCTCCTTCTCTTCTACTATTCCTTCTTCCTCCTTCTCCACCCTCCTCTTCCCACCCTCCCCTTCTCCCCACCTCCACCTCCCTCCCCACCCACCCACCCACCTCCCCTCTGCCACACAGCTCACGTACACACAGCTTCACCTGCTAATGTAAAGCACACCCCAGATACACGTGTAAAGTGTTAGTGATTTTTTAACATTTAATAATAATAATAATAAAAATAATAATAATAATAATCAGACTGTTGCTGTACTAGGCGTATAAATTGTCACTACCACAAATATCTGAGAGAGAGAGAGAGTTTAGTATTGCGTGTGTGTGTGTGTGCGTGCAATGCTCCACATTAAAGCATTGTCCAGGACCATTAGGGCACTCTAGCGACCACTAGTACAGCTGAGCGTTCAAGAGGTGACTGTGATATAGCTCCACTCGATAACACAGAAATAACACAGACTGATATCAACTAGCAATGATACGACTGCACACGACACACACACACACATATATATCAATCACACAACACTAACTCACTTTACCTGTTTTAACATATTTCCTAAACCATCTATAATGCATGTTTAAAACTCAATATTGTTTTAAGGTTGGTTTAAGGGTATGGTATGGATGAGGTTATATCAGTGTTATGAGGTGTGCACACGACCCCTTGCACCTGTTAGCAGGGTAAGACCTTGTAGTGGCAGTGTCTCACAAGCACCCAAGTGTCCATCAGGTCAACTCTATCTTCCTTGACAACAAACATCAGATACCAACACAAACACACGTACGTACAATATAGATACATACACAATTTCTCTTTCACATACACATATACTGTATATACATATTCTCCCTCTCTATCTCACACATACATATACATAAATACACACCTACTCTCTCTCTCACACACCTGGTCACTGGTTCAAGGTTACCCAATGTCTGGTTATCAGAGAATGGTTGGATACCTATGTAGAAAAGATGACACATTAGTATTGAATGTGTGTGTGTGTGTGTGTGTGTGTGTGTGTGTGTACTGAACATACAGACATAAAACACAACGCTTCAACAACTAACTAATGTTCTTCATGCACGTAACTTAAAACCCAATTCTGGTACGAACACAAGAGCATCCATCTCTAAAACTAAATGACTGGCAAACAAACAACAAAGCCTTTCTCAATCTGTATTCTTGTGTCCAGCGTTCACTTCAGGTAAGGAGAACAACAACAACAGTCACATTTGGTAGCAACAACTCAAATATGGAACTGAATTTGCAATGACATATTAACAAGAACAGCAATTCCTCTTTAATATTAAACCTAGCTTTAACTCATAGATATTAGATATAAGATATAATTCTCCCTGGGGGTTTTGGGGGGGGTTATTTTTGCATTTTATAAAGCTTGGAATACAACGCCATAACAGCCCGTGCGTTGGCGGAGAGTTGTATATTACTGTGATTTGTATTAACATGTGTGACCTTGACAAATTGTATGTTCAGTAAATTGACGCAGGGATTCACTGTACAGTATACCTGCATTGTCTATATACATGCTGAACTGTATACTTGTTTATGCTGAACCGTATACCTGCATTGTCTATATACATGCTGAACTGTATACTTATCTATGCTGAACTGTATACCTGCATTGTCTATATACATGCTGAACTGTATACTTGTCTATGCTGAACTGTATACCTGCATTGTCTATATACATGTTGAACTGTATACTTGTCTATGCTGAACTGTATACCTGCATTGTCTATATACATGCTGAACTGTATACTTGTCTATGTTGAACTGTATACCTGCATTGTCTATATACATGCTGAACTGTATACTTGTCTATGCTGAACTGTACACCTGCATTGTCTATATACATGCTGAACTGTATACTTGTCTATGCTGAACTGTATACCTGCATTGTCTATATACATGTTGAACTGTATACTTGTCTATGCTGAACTGTATACCTGCATTGTCTATATACATGCTGAACTGTATACTTGTCTATGTTGAACTGTATACCTGCATTGTCTATATACATGCTGAACTGTATACTTGTCTATGCTGAACTGTACACTGCATTGTCTATACATGCTGACTGTACTGTCTATGCTGAACTGTATACCTGCATTGTCTATATACATGCTGAACTGTATACTTGTCTATGCTGAACTGTATACCTGCATTGTCTATATACATGCTGAACTGTATACTTGTCTATGCTGAACTGTATACCTGCATTGTCTATATACATGCTGAACTGTATACTTGTCTATGCTGAACTGTATACCTGCATTGTCTATACATGCTGAACTGTATACTTCATGGACTGATACGATGTCTATATACATGCTGAACTGTATACTTGTCTATGCTGAACTGTATACCTGCATTGTCTATATACATGCTGAACTGTATACTTGTCTATGCTGAACTGTATACCTGCATTGTCTATATACATGCTGAACTGTATACTTATCTATGCTGAACTGTATACCTGCATTGTCTATATACACACACTGAACAGTATACCTCCAATATCTATATATAACACAAGTATACATCATACAAAGACCAAACAAACTGAACCACCACACAAAAAAAGGGAGTTACTTCACAAGACACCATTATGGCCACCTCCCTCATAGACAAAACTGACAGAGGAATGTACGAATTCATCAACACAGACACAAACAAAGTTATCCATGTCGGCAAAAATTCCCCACGACTTCCTGTCATAATCTTTTTTCCCTATGTTGGCTGGATGAGAGAGAGAGAGTAGAGAAGAGAAGAGAAGAGAAGAGAAGAGAAGAGAGAGAAGGAGAAGAGAGAGAGAAGGAGAAGAGAGAGAGAAGGAGAAGAGAGAGAACAGAGAGAGAGAGCATGCCTAGCTTACCCCCTTCAACCAAGATGTGTTAAACAATGATATAAATAATATTTTTTATACTTAAAGTACAATCACTAATGGGTCTTTGATATGATACAGTTGCAGACAAAATAGACTAATTACTTCACATATCTAACCTAACCTCTCAAGGTGCTTAATCATCAGCTGCTCGGGGGGGCTAATAATCAGGTAACAAATGCTGACTTAGGTGTTGACAGCACTACCCGACTCATGAACCCATATTACCACAATACCACACCTGCAATGGGTCACCACTCTAGCCTAAACATGTGTGTGTGTGTGTGTACTGTATTAATGTGAGTGTGTGTGTATTCATGTGAGTGTGTGTGTATTCATGTGAGTGTGTGTGTATTCATGTAAGTGTGTGTGTGTATGTGTGTTTTTATGGTGTGTGTACGTGTGTATTTCAAGTTCACGTGTGCGCATTTACACCTGGTCCCAACACACCTAACACAAAATAATGAAACGACGTGAAAAAAAAAGGGAATATGTAAACAAACAAAGCGACCATCACTGAATCAGGACGAGACAGTTACAGATAGCAGTTCATCGCCATTAATCACACAATCAGACCCGCCAATATACTTGTTACCAACCAGACTCCCTGCCTCACAAGCTTATCAGTTACATATCACCATTTTAAACCTTATTAACCTTTGTAATGTACCCATGTTACCTTTGTTACCCTTATCTTAACGGCCTATCACAATCCCCCACCTCTAACCTATCCCGTAATCTCAGGACAATGGGACAATCTCAGGACAATGGGAAAACCACGTCCAAATTATCACAACACGACGTAAGTTTCACATTACACTCGATAATTCTGTCTCGGTGAAAAGTTTCTACGTTTGTTATTGTGGTTTATGGTATCTCGACGGGCGGATTAAAGAGACGATGTCAAATTAAGCGCTGCCCTTCGCTTAATCCTGGACGCCGCCAGAAGATGCTGTACGGGTAAAAATGTGCAGTATGGGTAAGCTAAAACCCATTGAAAAATCACCGGGGGAAAGTAAATTAAAGTAAAATATTAAAAGAATAGGCCAACACCTTCCTTCATCACAAGTTAATAGGCCAACACCTTCCTTCATCACAAGTTAATAGGCCAACACCTTCCTTCATCACAAGTTAATAGGCCAACACCTTCCTTCATCAGAGGTTAATAGGCCAACACCTTCCTTCATCACAAGTTAATAGGCCAACACCTTCCTTCATCAGAGGTTAATAGGCCAACACCTTCCTTCATCACAAGTTAATAGACCAACACCTTCCTTCATCAGAGGTTAATAGGCCAACACCTTCCTTCATCACAAGTTAATAGGCCAACACCTTCCTTCATCACAGGTTAACAGGCCAACACCTTCCTTCAACACAGGTTAAAGTAAAATACAACTGCAGGTATAAAAGATGATGAATATTGCCACCAGGTAAATGGGACACCTTCATACTGTACCCTAGCAACAGCGACCCTCACAGACCCTATGAACAATGGAAAGTTGCCACATGATCCCACAATGACTAACCTAACCTCCTTACCTCACTACTATATGTGACTAACCTTCCCTTAGTGTTAACATAATATATATAGTCATGTGAAATAGAACTTATAATGTAGGTGTTCAAGTTACTGTACAGGAATAAATAAAAATGGAAAGTGTAGAGTAATTGGATCAGCTTTTATCATTATATGTTATCAGACATGATGGCCTTGGGAGGCAGTGTCATCGTAGGCCTCACAACCTATCAGGGATAAAGTGGATACAGCAGTCTGGTGGTCACTGTTCACCCACCCCATGTATGAAGTTAGGTACTCATTTACAGCTGGGTGAACTTGGGTGCCAGGAGCTTCACAAAATACCAACCTTTACTGTACTGCATTATTCAAGCACTGAAACCATCAACCCTCATCAAATTCAGTACATTAAGTATACTGTACTGTACTGCAAATTATCTACAGTCAAAAACTATCGATACAAAATTGTGCTGAAAAAAATGACACAATGGTTGAAGGATTTTGACAACCCTACCAAGACAACAGCAGCCGCAGAGTTTATTCAGAAATTCATCGATCACCCCAAGTACTGATGGTTTTTTGAGTGACTGCACCTAATTAATCAATCATAAATTCTGTACAGTACTGAAGTCTTGCCTCAGGAAAATGAACAACAAATATTAATATATATCACTATCATAAAATACTGTACAAACAAATAATTAAAATAACATTACATCATCCCTGCAACCAGAACTATATTGTATGTGGGAACAGAGGAAAAAAATACTACTTTACTATAGGTGTAATAATACTGTATATATAATACCTTCACTAACATATTATATAAGACTCAATCAGATACTCAGACTCAATCATAAACATTGATCATATGACAAAACCAACTTATGGTCTACCCATCACTGCACCAAATGTCACTGATATTGGTGCAATTCTTTCTCAATGTATGTAAGAACTCAAGCTCCACAATGGGATAAGTTTTACAAAAGTTTCACGTACTAAAACCTTGAGTTCGTCTTCAGTTCTACGAGGAATATGTCTGCCGAGGTTTGGAATATAAAAAACCCGCACATGTAAACACACCCGCGACGTCAAACCTTTAAAGATTAACCACCGTCACCTAACCTAAACCCAACCTAATGTACCCACCCCCCCCCCCACCCCTACATACATGACTGTGACAATACGCTGGTGTACAAGTATACCGAACACATCATAAAGTGACTAAGATCTTGAAATGAATTACATATAGAGTATCATTGAGGTTAAAGAATACAAGATGAAAAACACATACAGTCCAGATAATGAGCGTGGATTCAAGGTAAGCAAAGGATGGCTGGGGAGATAACAAGCACAGTGGATGACTTAAGAGCACAGTGGATGACTTAAAAGCACAGCGGATAACCTAAGAGCACAGTGGATGACCCCAAGTCTTCAATAAACAAATGCTGCTATGATGACTGCTGTTGACTCTTTAACATGACATGAGAGGGCAATGCAAGAACCCAGACTATATCAAGCATCACTTTTGGTAGTAGGAGGTCAGTGAATGCCAAGTACTTGTCAACAGTGTGTAACAGAGACGTGACCGACGGCCCAAGTAGCTTACAAGCACGATCAGTGGCCAACAGGATAAAGTAAAGTATTGTAAAGTAAAGTATTGTAAAGTATTGTAAAGTAAAGTATTGTAAAGTAAAGTATTGTAAAGTAAAGTATTGTATTGTAAAGTAAAGTATTGTATTGTAAAGTATTGTAAAGTAAAGTATTGTAAAGTAAAGTATTGTAAAGTAAAGTAAACACTAGCCTTGAAAAGAAGCATGTAGACAATATCAGTTCCCTCTACAGGATGAGTTCTGTGAGTGAAGATTACAGAAGAGGTTCCCACATAATTTATTGTTATCATTTCACCTCTTATCGACTCAATGGCCGTATGATTGGTCAATGTTTTTTGTATACTATTATGACCTTCATTATCCAGTGTTAGTTCAGGATGGCAGTACAGTACCTGGAGAAAACCTGTTATGTTTGGTTGGGTCACACAGGATAACACCCTTCTCACATATGACTTGGCCTGGGAACTCAAACCCAGGCCAAAGTATGAGAGATTTACCAGTTAGGTTAGGTTAAGTTAGCATTACAGTGTTTAATCTTCTAGCAAGTTAAGCTGGGGGCTAAACTAACCTAACCTTTAACACATCTAACCTACCTAACTAACTTCACCTCACCTAAGCTAACCTTTAACACATCTAACCAACCTACCTAACTTAACTTCACCTCACCTCACCTAACCTACCTAACTAACTTCACCTCACCTAACCTAACCTTCAACACATCTAACCTACCTAACTAACTTCACTTCACCTCACCTCACCTAACCTAACCTTTGAAGTCAACATTAAAGCTGTACTGGTGGTTTCTTGCCTACTAGATTTATAACCAAATATTTGTTTGAAGCCACAGACTACAAACACTGTGTATGAGGTTGACAAAAACTAAGCAGGAGTTAATTTTTAGTGGTAATAGCTACTGTAGGTCTCGGCCTCAGCGCTTCTGCAGTTTACAAATGTCATCACAGAAATTTACCCCATTCTGGCAGGAACAAACAATTAAGTGTTATAATGGTGAAACAGCTATTTAACGAACTATAAAGTAGAAAGTACATTATATCAAGGGTCTGTTAGATGTGAAACCTTCATCTAACGAACTATATAGAGAAGAAAATCCGTTGTATGGAGGTTTCACTGTACACCCAAGTCAGGTTAGGTTAGGTTACAACACAAACCTTCAATAATTATACAAATAAACTTAAAAGGAATAATTTCTGGTTAACATTAACTTATGTTTAGTTCATGTTGTCTGCTATTAAAGATAGATATATACACAGTAGATTGGCATTAAGATACATAAATACATCTAAACATGGGGAATACATATGAATAGAGTAATGTTAATAATACAAAATTATAATAAATATTTGATCAATATTCAGTTTAAAAGGTATAGAATTTTACGTGTAATAAAATCAATTAAAAACTTGATTCAGAAATAAGGCATTAATACATATAACAGACCCGTGAAGATCCCAACAACATAATATAATAACTAAACTCTGGTTAACTATTACTTACCATTTAAACTAACATAGTCATTAAAAATTAAATATCCTGATCAAAACATAACCTGAAATACGGTCAAGATATAAGTAATTAAACTAGTTAAACTACCTTATTGACGAGTAATTATAGATAAAATTGTAAGAAATTAAGTTTAACTACTCACTAGTGAAGTATAATAAATTAACTCCTATTCGTTGATATTTAAATAGACAAATCCTTTTAACTGGGTTGCACTGACCGGCCACCGAGACGGGAAGGATTGTTAATATTTCCTATGCTACAACACGCGAAAAAACACCACCCTATGACGTCACTCCCGTATGTCACACTATTTCTCCAGCTATGGCTCAAGAAAGTTTTACTACGGGCCACATCCTATGACGTCATTTCCCTACGTCACATATATTTCTCCAGCTGTGGCTCAGGAAAATCTTACTACAGGCCACAGCTGATGGTCGACCACGTAAACACAATCCAGATTAACCTTTCCTACTCTAGCTGTTCCTCGTACAAAATGTCATCTCCTGTGTCTAAAATTGTTCGTAAGGTCGTCAAAAATGAAGAGGAAGTGGCGGAAGAATTGTGTAGTTTAATTGAGAAACTTTCTAATGAATCTATCAAACAGAGAGGAAGTTTTACCATTGGTTTATCAGGTAAGAGATGAGGATATTGCCAGCTGTCGTGGTTAGAAAGTATATATACTGTTTAATATGTTTGTATAATATTTACCAGTAATATAGTAAAGTAATTGTACTACCAATACACTCATGTACGTCTGTCATTCTGTATTATAAAGGATTCTTATTATTTTCAGTTATTATACGTTGGCACATTAAATATATCCAGTAATTACATATTTTTTTTTCCTGTTTGCGTTTAGAAATATTGAGAATAACCAAAAAACTATAATTAAAAGCTGAATTTGAGTGCCTGTATGTAGGTGAATCGTGGCAGGTTTTATACCATGGTAGTACTGTATGTGAGTTTAGTAATTTAGTATTGTAATGTATAGATTATTAACTGGAGGTGTTGGTGGTAGAATAGAGACGATAAATGGCGAATAATATAATAATAAAATAAATGAATTGCTCGACAAGTTTCATAGATACTTTACTGAGAAAATATCTTGGTGTTTAATGATAATGTGTATCTTCCAGGAGGGTCCATGGCCAAGTTTGTGTGCAATGGAATACCTTCTATCCAGACCGAGTGGGGGAAGTGGTCGTTGTTCTTCTGCGACGAACGTCTTGTGCCGTTCACAGCCGAGGACTCTACCTATAGACTATATCTCAATGGTCTGGTTGGCAAGACGCCATTGAAGGAGGAACAGTTTATTGCCATTAACCCAGATTTAGAAGGTAACGTTGTAAATAATTTGTATTATCTTAAGTTTTGACCCTTCCTCCCTCCCTCCTATCTCACCTGGTGTGTCTAATCATTGAGTGAAATAATCTAGGGTGTCTAATCATTGGGTGAAATTAAGCTTGTTTGGGTTTTTTGTATGAAAGAACTCTTAGATAAATGTCTGCAAGTTAACTGGAGGTCAATCTTAACACAGTGACAGCAGCAGCGAAAGATTATGAGGAGAAAGTACGAGCAAAGTTCCCTGATTGTGATTGGCCAAAGTTTGACCTCCTGTTGCTCGGGATGGGGCCAGACGGACACACGGCCTCTCTTTTCCCCGGTAAGTAGAGACAGATGGCCACAACACTTGGGAGTAATGGCCACAACACTAGGGAGTAATGACCACAACACAAGATGGATGGCCACAACACTACAGACAGATGGCCACAACACTTGGGAGTAATGGCCACAACACTTAGAGGTTATGGCCACAACACTAGGGAGTAATGACCACAACACTACCTGATCACTGAGTCTAATTTCTAAATGTGTGTTTAATTTTACTGTATTATGTTGTAACCTTTTCTGGATGATGTGTTGTACTATGAATACAGTAAATACAGTACTTGTAATTTATGTCAGTATTTACTACGGTACTGTATGGTACTGTAGTTCTATTACTGTTATTAATCTTTAAAAGTTATTATAAGGATAGTTATTATGATGTGTGTGTGTGTGTGTGTGTGTATTATGACGGGGTGGTTTGTGTTGTAGGTCACCAACTACTGAAGGAAGACAGTGTGTGGATCGCTGCCATTAGTGACTCCCCTAAACCTCCTCCGTGTAGAGTCACAATGACTTTCCCCGTCATAAACACCGCCCGCTGTTGTGTGTTTGCGATGGCCGGACAGGGGAAGGCTGATATGGTCAAGGTGAGAGTTATAATTGATTTTATAGACAGATTAAAATTAAAAATAGATGTTGGAGGAAATTAAAAGAAAAAAAGTGAACTGTGTGAGCAAGATTTTTACTTATTTAGAATGATTAATTTTCCGTCTCAGTTGTCCTTCTGCTGCTCACATACCCAGTTATGTTGTCATTAGTGCATCACCTTTCCTCAGCGTATCCTGGGAGATGGAGAAGAACTGCCCACAGGGATGGTTAAGCCTGTCAGGGGAGAATTGATCTGGATACTTGATGAAGCTGCAGCATCCAAGTTGTGAAGGTGAAGAGTTTGACTGTTTGTATGAAAGCTTTATTGACTTAGTGGAGATATAGTATGCTAGCCCCTTGTGTATGGGGTCCTCTCTCTGCTGAATAAAAGTAGCGGTGCCACATCCCAGTATTGAAGGGGTAAAGGTGACTAGATCTGTTTTTTATCGAGTATTATAGGACTTGTTTATTCCTTATGGTAATGGGTCACTTAAACACTGTAGCATCACCTTTAAACCTTACACTTAATCTATCTTTGTTGACATCAGGTTAAGTTTGTTTGGTAACATTACAACTTATTCGGGATCTTTTGAAGGTTTGAACTGTTGTGTTTAGTTCGCCCTCTCTTACGGGCTTTAGCACACCCAGGCACAGGTCAATGACCCACATCAAGGCCTGGGGGGCAAAAATATAATAAAATAATAATAATAATGATGATGATAATAATAATAATAAAATAAGAATAATTTACAATTATTATACAAGAAAATAGTAATAATAAAGAGCCACAAATAAATACAAATATTAAGAAACAAATCAAGAGTGAGACATGATACACCTATACAGTAAACTCTTGTTATTCACGGGGGACAGGCTCCAAGTGATGACGTGAATAGGCAAAACCACGAACAGCAACTTATACAACCTTAGTGCACTCCTGTATACCTACACCGACCAGCCGTGACAGCGCTCGTCCCTCTTTTAACTTATCCTTTAATAAAACTTTCTTTGTCAGGGTCATCACTGACTTCTGCCTTTTACATTTCACTCCACAAGCATCACTAGCACTGACACTAGGCAGTCGTTTAGGGGCCATTTTCACACAGAACCACCATTTTAAATAGCACAGTTTAATGATGCTGCACACATACTAACCAGAATTATGTGAGGTTACCGGTGCGATGTTTATGTTGTGGAAATTTTGTATGTTATTTCTCTTAATACATCCTGCAACCAATCATGGAAGGATAATTATTAAACCAAGATGCTGTATAATGTATTGCCCATTCTTCACAGATCATTCACCTTGGGATAATTATTTTCCTTCTCTTTTTTAAGTGACTGACTGACTGTCTCTTTCCTCTTCGTTGATTTGTCATGACTTTCGGTGAGGCGCATGACCTACGAGACACACTGTCGATACTACTACATATACGGTATTAAGAACCTCATGAGGGATAGATGGAAATTCTGTAGTTTTTCGATATTTAACCTTTATAATTTACGATAAAAAACATATTGTCTGCAATTATTTTTGTTACTCTATCGAGGTTACTTAACTTCTTTTGGCCGACCTTGGGATTAGCTTCCTCTGGTCTCCCTAATGACCTAAAACCACTCAATTAGTATTAGGGTATTTAATTATCAGGTGATATAAGCTGGGGGTGGTATTCTTCAGGTGATCTATTCTATCGGTAATGAAAGGTACGGTATCATACAGTCTCTTACTTACAGGTGATGGGCTTCATGTTAATCCCTTCTTTTATCTTTTATTGTATTTTGTTGTATATCTGTCTTCTCCTTGGGGTATGAAACACTCATTAATACAAATAATTAATATTTTTTTTAAGTGGACAATGATGTGTACAGAACCAGGAATCGACAATGATGTGTACAGAACCAGGAATCGACAATGATGTGTACAGAACCAGGAATCTTTCCATTCAAACAAAATCATCAGGTTCATCTAAAACTTTTTTAACATTCCAACATATTTTATTTTGTATTAATGTGTTTATGTAATTCTTTTTCATGTAAAATTGGTAACAAATAAAACCTTTAAATTCATTTAGGTTCCTGGATTGATAACTAATAAGAAATAAAAGGCTTGGATTAAGCTTTAACCAATATGTTCTTGTGAGCGAATTGGCTGACTTTTACATTGTTAATTATTGAGACTTAAATACAAACTGTAAATCTAATTATTTTTGTTACTTTTGTGTACAACTACATTGATGAAATAAACAAATCTTGGCATCTTGTGGACTTAATTCTTACATCAAACAAAAAAATTACATTCAACTATAATTGTTCTTAAGAAATATAATCTACAACAGTATATAATAATTTTTAACACCAATATACCGAGATACTGTACAGTGTAACCCCTATTTAATGGATTACTGTGTATATGAATGTCCGTTATATGGAGGGACCATTATATCGAAGTTTCACGGAAATACTGTACATATACAGTACCAAAAATAAAACACCGGGTAAAATAAAAAATACATCGTATTCAAACACCATCATTCTCACGTCCTTAGTTTAATTAATAAAAGATTGTATTAAAATTATATTGCACATGTTCTACTTAATGTAAAATTAGACCTGATATCAATCGGGTGTTCCCATCAAAACGTGACTCACAAACTTAAAATTGACTAGAGATAATAATTAAACCTCTGCTTTTAGGGACCATTTCATCATGTATAGGTAAACCTTCTTTCCACAGCCTATAAAGAAGGTGTGAGTTTATGAAGTTGGGGTGAGTTTCATATAGACTATTATGAGAGTCTATGTGTGTATGGAAGGGCAGTCGTCTACCCAGGAAAGAGAGATGAGCTATTATATAATTTGGTTTAGCCCTTCATACTCGATAATTCTCCCTCAAAAGCAAAGACTATTAATCCTTGACCGTGTTGCTGTACAAACTCTGTGGTCTCATATAGTTAAAAAAACACTCCCCATGTGGTGAGCTGGGACGGTGCATCTTTTTCTTCACCCTTCGACATATCATCGATGTCACCTGGATGAGAAAAAGTTTAATTATGAATGATAAAATAGATCATTATAACGTGAACAGTACAACTCCTTCCATTACACGTTGTATGTGTCCATGAGTGTCTCACAGCCCAGCATAAGTTAGGATGGTACAGTACAACATTGGGATATTAATGCAGATAGTAATGTACTTTTTTCTTTAACAGTGAACTGGGGAGACTGAGACATGGAGTGATTTCAGACATTATCTGAGTGAAAGTTTGTAACATAATACAGTATAGCTGCTAGACAAAACAAAGTTATCTTGGCAGCCAAATATTTCCCTTGTACAGTATACAGTTTGTCCCCGAATTACGTACATCCGAATTACGTACAAACGGCCGATACGTACATCGTTTCTGAAGTCTTTAATTGCAAAAATATTGTCTTAAAAGGGCGAGCAATTTTTAAATTTGGCGGGCGAGCCAGCCGCACCGCGCCGCCACTATCACTGACCATGCAGACGACACGCTAGACGCACCAAAACAACAAGTGTGGTCATTGTGCATACAGTACTTCTCCTGTGAATTTCTGCCCTATTTTGTACACTTTACTCTGTGTGCAATGACTGGTGTAAAGCGTAAGAGTGGTGAAGCCAGTGGGAGTGCTACGAAACGTCAAGCAATCTCACTAGAGGTAAAAATGGACATAATAAAACTGCTTGAAAGTGGTGAAAAGTTGACCAATGTTGCCCGCAAATTTAACCTGAGTCGGTCAACTGTTAATACAATTGATGAGGGCAAAGAAAAGATCAAGGAACATGTGAAATCTGCAGTGCCAATGCAATCTACGATTGTAACTAAAAGAAGAGGGAAGGTTCTGGAAGAAATGGAAAAATATCTTGCGCTGTGGATCGAGGACTGCACACAAAAACGTAAGCCTCTGTGTCTCAGTATGATTCAAGAGAAAGCCCTAAGTCTTTTCAACGACCTAAAGAAAGATCACCCTGACGATACTGTGACATTCAATGCTAGCAATGGGTGGTTTAACCGATTCAAGGTGCGAAATAAGCTGCATAATGTTCGAGTGACTGGTGAGGCGGCGAGTGCTGATTGGAAAACAGCACAGGATTTTCCAGATAACATTATAGGGTTGGGGGATTTTCGAGTTAAGTACATTTCGAGTTAAGTACAACCTTTTGGTCCCCATTATGTACGTAACTTGGGGACTTACTGTAGTGTATTTTTCCATACAAGAACCTCATACTACTCTATGGTGTAATAGCTCAATGGTAATCAATGGCTTAAATTAATAATATTTAGGGAATATCTAAAGCTGTTAAACTTGCTCCTTGAAATGCATCATAGCACATAACGTGATAACATGAGTCTATATATACTCTTGTACGTTAATCATGAACACTGAAAAAAATATTTGTACGGCAATGACCATTATATGTGATGGATCTACAGTATAGTATATGTGAAAAAGAGACGTACAATAACTCGCAATATTCCGAGACACGACGATGCAATCTTGGAATGGCATAACACTTGTGACCACCCAGGGAGGTTCTGCCCTTCTACGGTCACTGCCAGGCTAACCAGTTGAACTGTGTCACATCACCCAGAGGATGGTTTGTGTATGAAAGAAACTATTCTTTATACTTTAAATACTGTACTGTACTAGTGAATGAAAGAAATAAATAAAAATAAAAGAAAACAAAATATACTGTGTTGCCATTTGACAAGCTTGTCACTATGAACAAGACAGCAAGCTGAGATCCTCCGCCTCTTCACCTCCACTGTGTGTGTTAAGCCCTCCTGTACATACACACACATAAGACATTTTTATCCCCTTTATGTTTTTGACTTTAAGATAATTATTATTATTTTTTTTTTGCACATTCTGTATGAACAATTGTGTGTACGTACACATAACAGTGAAATAAAAATGATGATTTTTTGTCTATATAGTTTGACCTTCCACTTTTTTTTCAATATCTTAACTACTGCTCATTTCTGACAGTAATGAAGGTCATATTTGTATTCATCACAATGATTTACACCATAGAAACCCATTTTCAAAAGTCAATTAGGTGGTGGCAACCACTAAATATTTACCTTCCGATGTGTTTTGAACACTGTTCACCTTCATTTTATAGCAAATCTCTAGATTCTGAGATGGGAGGAGGGGAGGGAGGGGGCTTAGCTCAGAAACTATTGATTTGTGCCAGAACTGAAGGTCAAGTTCGTTATTAACACATCGACCAGGGTAGTATGTACAGAAGCAGTAGATATCTTGCAAGAGTTGTCGAATTACCACTGGCTGTCCCACCAGTCCCTGGTAACTTCCCGACTATCGGTATCACTGTACAGTACAGACAACAACAGGCAGGTAGATGTCCACCAGGTCACAGAAACACACTTGTGCACTGTAGTCTCTTTAACAAACACTAATTCTTCACAAGAGGGTAATGTCTTCACAGCTTGACTCCACACTTCTAATATAGTCGGCACACTACCAGTGTACAACTCCTTTGTCTTCTCACTGTATATTGCTCACAACAATTGCACAACAGTTATCTTCAGTTCTTCTACTAGACTTATTTTTTACACTATGAACAGAAGTGATCGACTGACTCCTGATGATGAAGATGATGAGATGGAGAGAAGAGAGCCATTTGCTCAGAAGATGATGTAGGAGGAAGGTAAAGTTAGCAAGTAGGAAATAGAGTGGGAGATATGATAGCAGGGGGACGGGGTTATGTCTGCCCCGCCAACAGGTCCACTCCGGCAAGGGAAGACAAGCTAAACTAAGCTAAGCTAGTTTGCGGTGTGGGGTGGGGGGCTCCATGTTCTTGTGTGTCTGTTGGAGTATCCCCCATCTTTTCATTCACTACTTTTGTGTATGGTAGTTTTCATTGTGTAAATATTGGTTCTGGTTCTGTGTCGTCGTCTATTATGCTCTTTGGCCACCAACTGTGTGTTCTGGTAATGTCTTCTTGTAAAGGAAAAGTAATCAGAGACGTGACCCATCGCCCAAGCGGGTAACGAGCCGATCAGTGGTGAAGAGGATAAAAGTATAGTAAGTTAAGTAATACTCACAGGACTTCGTGACCTCACACTCTGACTGGTTTATGCCACTTTTATTAACCGCAAATACACACATACACAGTACATACAGGCATACAGTACACAGTACATACAGGCATACAGTACATACAGGCATACAGTCATTCCTTGTTTAAGTTATTTTAATTATCCCCACAAACAGTTTTATATATAACATATTTGAGTTATAGGCTATTATTTAAGTATATCTAGTGATTATAATCCATTTTATACATTATATTATATTGTATTTATTACTGAAGAAGTTTATTACAATGATTATTATAGCAAATATTTTCAACCTTCATAACTGCACAAATTATATAAGTTTATACAAAAAATAGTTTATTATTATATTATTTAAATTATAGATTCATTTAAATTATCATAATTATTTATTAAACTTATTATATAATATTTTGTGAAGATTGTAAGTAGTTTAGTTATTGTATATGTTAGTGTTAGTTATGAACGGTCCCTCAGGTAAACACCACAGCGTCTCCTTCAGGTCATCAACAATAACATTAAATATCTCCTCAATAACACCTTATATCTCTCCAGCTGGACTATGAGTCGTTTACCCAACCCATTTACCAGTGGCCAGGGACACCACCAGTACCAGAGGCCACAGTGTACCCCGCCACCCAGCTTCTTGATCATGACCCGGGCAGCCTCAGGAGCCAACATGTACGGTGGTGGCTCAAGTCGTCACAGTAATTCATCTCCGTTACACCGCAGTTCAAGTGATTCAGCTAATAATTATATCTCCTTCTCGGGTGCTGGTGGTGGAGGAGGTCAGGAGGGTAACAGGCGTGGTGGAGGCCGAGGGAGGTTTAATCGTGGAGGTTCAAGGAGCTTTGGTGGTGAGGGCAGCCCAAGGTTTGCTCACCCTTATAAACACTCTCCAGTGAGGTTGAATAATAATCCATATGGACAAAATCATGGTTTCTCAAGCACGCCAAGACACAGGTCGGGGGACCACAGCAATTTTAACTCTTTCAGTAACTCTAAACGAGGACGAAATAGAGGTCCACTGACTGACATACCAATTGATAAGTTTGTGTCCCATAATATGGTACAAAATCCTTGGGCCGAGTTTGTTGTTGAAGAAGAAGTCGACGTACGGGTACATAGTCAGTCAAGTTCGGACGTGGTGAATTTAGACGATTCGGAAATAATCATTGATTCCGACGCCAGTGCAAACACTTTCGGAGAAAATTCGTACGAAGAAGGAGCGAGCGGTAACGAAGGCGACAGTTCACCCGTGCACGACGGAAGTGACTCCCCTTACGTTGCCACGTCATCGACCTCGGAGAAAGACACAGGAAGCGATTCTATGAGCGATGCATAGTGTATATTCTGTGATGGGTCGTAGAGTGTTGTTAGGCCAGGCTTAACGTGAGGTCTGCCGATCGTTGAAAAGTTGTTTCCTCCGAGATCTACCTCGTTGAAGTGTGATGTTGTTAATGAATCGGATTTAACGAGATGATTTGGATGGCATTTGTGAAATGAAATTCAGATTTTTTTTTTTAATATCGTAATTAAAATCTATAAAATTTGCACCTGAAAGTAACATTGATAACTGTTGACGTTATCAATATGTGGAGTCACATATTTTATCCTAGAGTGAAAATTCGACCAGAGTAAAGAGCACGTGATGAGAAACTCACTGATGGTAGATGAATGATGTGTGTGTGTCTGTCACATCAAGGAAACTGATTGCTTGTAGGTACTCTAGTAGCTACCGTATAACACACTAAAGTACAAAAATATGAACAGAATGTACAAAATAAACAATCAGTTAATATGATATAGATTTCTATACCATTTTTAAATTTCTAATTAAAAAAATTGTAGTTCTTTTGTTTAATAATGAAAGATTTTTGTTTTCTTTTGATTATTCTTGTTAATATCACTGCTCGCTCTGTTCTTCTTGTGCTAGACTGTGTGTGTGTATCTAAGGTGAATTATTTAATGTATCTTCTCCACTATTTTATTTTTCTGGAATTCCAATCAGTTAATTGATAAAATTAAGGTTTAATCATTGGATTCATCTCATCTAAAATCTTGTATATGCCAAGAGGAGTTAGTCTTGTGATATGTTTCAATAGCTATTATCTTACATTAGTTTCTTTATTAACTATGCACAAGACTTCATATTATTTATATTTCAGTTGTTACAGTATATCAAGGAAGTAAAAGTTATAACAGTTAGACAAAATATATAACTTATATGGATAGATTATCTCCCAGTGGCTGTTAAAAACATTGTTGTATTGATGCACTAAATTTCAAATTGTACATTTGAACTCTTGGCTTGTGATTGTTTCTTTTATGTGGATATTGAGGTCATATACAGCATCGCCGAGACACAGGGGATGATGCTCTGGTCGCTTACTCTGTTGGGCTCTACTTCTACAGGGTTGGGTGACCGGGGCTAATTTTTACCTGGTCTAATTGGTCAGCCGACAGGTTGGATAAGTCTGCCTCGTCTTTTCCTTGGACTCTTGTACTGCCAACACTTGGAGTGACCTCAACCAGCACTGGGTTGATAAGGCTGGGAAATTGTTGTTATAGTAATAAGGATATACTTAAGGAAAAAATTAAATTTAATGAAGCCTTCTAAACTAATTACTTATTTAGTTTTGTCTTCTACTTAAAGGCTTATCTAGGTGTTTATCTTCTTTAATTACTGTCAGAGTAATGTTAATAATATTGTCTACACAGTTTAACTCATTCTTAAATCTTTTTTCGTGTTAAGTTTTTTAATTTAAAAAAAATACTTGTGTATGAGCTAAATAGTCGTCAGTTTTTGAAAGAATATTTGGAAAAAATATGTATTGCAATATATTTTTTTGATACTTGAATACTTGTGTAGGAATTTTTTTTTATTAAATGTTGTGCAATTTAGATAAACTGAATTTCTATTTTTGAGAATCCTTCCATGGTTTAAATGACAAGGTGTTTGAGAGGCATTGTGCCCTTACTCGCTAACCTCAGAGTCAGTAGACATATTCCTAGACGAGTGAGTGTAGGAGAGATGTTTTGTCTATAACGTGAGAACGGACTAAACCGGTCGAAGCCTCACATAACTTCGCAACAATCTGGACTTCCCTTAATTTACCCTCGTGCGGTTTTCGTGAACGAGCCCTTGTGTAACTACAGTATAGGGTGTCTGTGCTGACCTGTAGATAAGTTTTGTATTTGCATGTTTAAGTTGATGTTTTGGATCATGTAAACATTAGGCACACCATCTTATTTAACCCTTAAGCCCCAGGTTAGGGTGCTGGTGGCAGTACCCCCCCACTCGGGGGTAAATCTAGTAAAATTAACTTTTCCAAAAATAATTTTTAACCTTTTAAAATGATAAAACAATAAAAATTAAGCAAGAAGAACTATATCTTGACCCTCAAGAAACTTTCGTGACCGCGCAGAGGGAGGAGGGGGGGGGGGAGATGAGGAGACAGCATTGGGTTGACAGCTGATGCTCATGGTCCCTACAAACTTAGCAGCTATTTTAGCTCGCCTTTGTGTCCGAGGTGGCCAATAATGTATGTATTTACCGATCTTAATATCTATTTGCTTTAATTAATTCATTTAGAATATTTTATTTGCATAATTTTTCATAAAAAAGTGCTTGGCAACACTCGCCAGTCAGTCGCCAGTCTGCCTGGCTGTCTTTGTGTTTGATAGAGCAAGTAATGCATAAAATAATAATAATTCCACAAATAAATACATTTATAACATAATCATAGCATTGTTTCACAGTAATACTACCCTACAGTACAACTACATTACTTTTATCAATATTACTTTGATACAACATGATAAAATGGACAAACAATGAAAATGAAACAAACAAAAGTAGGTAATTATGTTCAGGAAGCTTCCCTGTGGCCGAGCGAGTGGTGTGACAGGCAAATAGTCACACTGGAACCTGATAACCCGCGCTGGGCATTTAAACAGTGGCGGGAATAGGCACGCGTTCTGGAACGTCACCCGGGGCCTAAGGGTTAACGGGGTGAAGTTGATTAAACACCTTCTAACACTGCTTGGGACGATTTAGGTTAGCCAGGGTGCCTAAACTTCATGTGATCCAAAGTTTCTCGTATGTTTTCAGATGTTCAGGTTTTATTCAACATAAAAACTACAGTCCAGATCTGTTGAATAAGACTGATTCTCTTATCTATTAAACATTTGTATGAAACGTCAACTTATTTACAGACAAGATTATGTTGATTCAGCTTGTAGTTGTATAGATAGTGCAGGTATACAGTGTAAAGTTGCTCGAAAAACTATCTTTACTGGGGGGGGGGGGGTGATGAAAATCAGAATGGACGCTGCAACTCCTGTTGTCTCAGTGGGGTTTTCAAAACCCTTTGTTGTGTCATGTTGTCCAACACAATTTTGTAAAGATAGTTTTTTTGAATGGCTGTACCTAGACCCATGCAGGTATACAAATAATTTACCTTGACAGTGCAGGTATACAGTACAAGAAATATACCTAGACAGTGTAAGTATACAATGTACCTAGACAATGCAGGTATACAATGTACCTTGACAGTGCAGGTATACAAACAATGTACCTAGACTGCAGATATACAGGACAAGCAATATACCTAGACAGTGTAAGTATACAATGTACCTAGACAATGCAGGTATACAATGTACCTAGACAGTGCAGGAATACAAACAATGTACCTAGACAGTGCAGGTATACAAACAATGTACCTAGACAGTGCAGGTATACAAACAATGTACCTAGACAGTGCAGGTATACAAACAATGTACCTAGACAGTGTAGGTATACAATGATAAACAGTAAGGCAGTTCAACCATGTACGTACAGCCATCAAGATAATTAATTGAATTGATCTTTATGTTAGTTAGTCAGTTAAGAAACATCTATTATGACATAGTACATTACACTAAAAAGAAATTTACAGTTATAGAAATGATTATCACTTTGAGCCTTAGACACAGTACAGACCTTCATTAGGTATTCAGGCGTGCGAGAAACTTTGTTGATGTCTAGTTTCCGCAATGGAGGTATGATGGTGTATGACTGACAGATGCAGGAGATGGATGAGGTGTACCTTAGGGCCTAGAGCTTCATCATCGTACTGACATAAAAAATGATTAATCGGGTAAACAGATTCAGGTGTTTTTAATTTAATTTTAGATTTTTTTTTGGGGGGGGGGGGGGTATTCAAGTTGTTTAAATAATCATCAATTGTTTGCTTTTCCCTGACTTAAGCTGTTGATTTTTCTCAATTGTATCTTCATCTAGTAGTTGTCAATCGTGTGAATTATTTTTAACAATATTTTGGTAGAATATTCAACAACTGCAAATACTGTACCTGTATAATTGCTACTGGTACTGTACTGTGTTTGGGGAAAGTTTAATGGGAGAATTAGAGATGAGTTTAAGATCTTGTGAACCCAACTTTAAAAAATTTCATTGTTTCGCTGGAAAGGTTTACTGATCATGCTTACGTTACCACAACAAGTAAGGTTAGTATCAGGAGCTGTGTAGTGTAGTGTCTGCCTCGTCCGTGCATCATACAGTACTTTTAATTTTCGTCATGGTTGCTGGAGGCTGGATACTGACCAAACATTGTCATGGTAAAATCTCTGGTGTCTGCTTGAGGGTGATGGAGGTATGGGGGGTGGACTAGTGCCGTCACAAGATTACTGAGATTTTTTGTGTGAATTTTCGTGAATTGAGTTGTGATTCTGACAGTAATATCTCCGTTAGCCGGAATCCCCCAAACCAGGAACTCCCCAATAGCCGGAATTGAATTTTTTTTTAGGAAAATTGTTCCCAGAGCCGGAATTTTCCAGAAAATTCCACAGCTTTGGAACGATTTTTCGAGGGGAACATTTTCTGGAAAATTACGAGAAGACTTTCCCAGTACCTGGAAAATTCCGGGGATGGGGGATTTTTTCCGGCTTTGAGAGAATCATGTCATTACCCGGAAATGGTGTGCACCAATTGTTCCGGCTAATGGAGATATGACTGCATATACAGTAAAGAATAACATTCACCAGCCTTAAGTCTACCACATGTATGAGTCACAAGGAGATGCCAGATATTTTTTAAGTCTCAAAGTGGGATTTTATTCAACAGGTGTATATTAATTTCTCCATGGTCAAGGAAGGTGTCTATTGATTTTCAGGTCAAAGTTCAAGGTCACTGAAAATATCAGATCATAATATGGCCTTGTCTGGTGACATGACATTTTTGAGACATATTTTTTACTCATTTGGCTTATGAGGTCAAGAAGAGGAGAAATTAGTCTTATTTTCAGATGTGTGATATTATGCAGTGCAGGAGGAAAAGTTTAGTGGTAAGAGTTGGAATGTGTTGGGGAGGAAGATGTGGTGGGAGTGTGTCAGACTTGTACAGTGGATTCTGACAGTTGCCAGTGGATTAATCCCTTTTTTATGGGGACGCCATTTTTTATACGGTATTTTATTTGGCTAATAATGTACAGAAATAAATATAAACAATAATAACATACACCTATACAGTAAACTCTTGTTATTCACGGGGGACAGGCTCCAAGTGATGGCGTGAATAGGCAAAACCACGAACAGCAACTTATACAACCTTAGTGCACTACTGTATACCTACACCAACCAGCCGTGACAGCGCTCGTCCCTCTTTTAACTTATCCTTTAATAAAACTTTCTTTGTTAGGGTCATCACTGACTTCTGCCTTTTACATTTCACTCCACAAGCATCACTAGCACTGACACTAGGCAGTCTTTTAGGGGCCATTTTCACACAGAAACACTAAAGATTTGAGAGTACAACACGAGATTCTGCGTGGGGGTGACTCATTGTGCTGTGGGAAAAGACTTGCAAGCTCGTCACCATAGCCACCGTCTGCTTACAGCGAATCGTCGTAATCGCGAATCACAAACCCGCAAATGTCAAGGGTCTACTGTATGTTGGGTTGTAAGTAAATTAAGCTACACTCTTACACTGGTGTGATATTAAGCACATCAACTCCCTGTACAGTACGACCAAGCTGGGATCGTATATCTCCGCTAAATGGCTGTTAGTTCTGTCCATGTTGTCTAGAGTGTGTCGTGTGGGTGTTAGGCATCAAGTGTGTTCCAGCTCGACAGACACTATACCATAAAATACCACGACGGATACTTGTTAATTCAGTTGGCCGTGTTTTTGCAGTTACTCAGATTTCATAAGAGACTTTCCATATTTCATAGTTGTGGACAGTTAGTTGAGAGTCTACAGAATATATATATGAAGTTTATACAGTGTTTAAGGACATTATTTGCTTATGTACATTCCACTGAGTAAACGAACTACAGGTGATATTATTTAAAACACCAAACCTCTCGTGTAAAATAATCAGGATATCGACCATGTCAAATTCATCCACTGTTTTTAAGAATCCAACTTTGAAAAATGCTCCAGATTTTATGAATATTTTAAACTTCCCCCCAAAATTATTACAGATGATGATCAAAAACCTTAACACTAACTTGATGGACTATAATCTAACCTCATCAAACCTAACCAAACCAAACCAAACCTTCCCATTTAGATGAGTTACATAGAGTTCCTAATGCTCACAAAAGTCAGTGTTCTGCCCACCTCTGCTATATTAATGAAAAACTTTAATACTTGGCAAAACAAATGTAGAAATTAATGAGGATTTTAATTCCATCATTTGTATATCTTAGGCTGCGTTGTTACTTAAGAGGTGGATTATGAGAATTATACTGGTCGACATATCAGGGGAAAAATGCTGTGGCTTCTACCGCATCTACATAATATTACACAGCCATTTATATCATATCAGAATTAAAATTTAAATGCAAAATTTCACAAAGGATCCCCAATATTTTTTTTAGTTATATAAGTATCATTTGTTTTTAAGTTCCATTAGTAAACAGTAAATGTATATAATTCAATACTAGACTCATGCAAGCCCTGATAGTACTTCCTATTTGCTTCAGTACCTCAGGTTGGCTAGGAAATTATTGAGCAGAAAATGTAATGACCTGATGAGATAATTGCAAGGTGAAGTGATGAGTTTTATTATCTAAATTTAGTTAAGAGTTGTGGTGGTAATGCAGCTTATCAGTTGTTGAGTTGATTGTAGAGGTGTGTGTGTGTGTGTGTGTGTAAGGTGTGTGTGTGTGTGTGTAAGGTGTGTGTGTGTGTGTAAGGTGTGTGTTTGTAAGGTGTGTGTGTGTGTGTGTGTTTGTTTGTGTAAGGTATGTGTAAGGTGTGTGTGTGTGTGTAAGGTGTGTGTGTGTGTGTTTGTAAGGTGTGTGTAAGGTGTGTGTGTGTGTGTGTTTGTGTAAGGTGTGTGTGTGTGTGTGTGTGTGTGTGTGTAAGGTGTGTGTGTGTGTGTGTGAGGTGTGTGTGTGTGTGTAAGGTGTGTGTGTGTGTGTTTGTAAGGTGTGTGTAAGGTGTGTGTGTGTGTTTGTGTAAGGTATGTGTAAGGTGTGTGTGTGTGTGTGTGTGTGTGTAAGGTGTGTATGTGTGTGTGTTTGTAAGGTGTGTGTGTGTAAGGTGTGTGTGTGTAAGGTGTGTGTATGTGTGTGTGTAAGGTGTGTATGTGTGTGTGTGTGTAAGGTGTGTATGTGTGTGTGTGTTTGTAAGGTGTGTGTGTGTGTGTGTAAGGTGTGTGTATGTGTGTGTGTAAGGTGTGTATGTGTGTGTGTTTGTAAGGTGTGTGTGTGTAAGGTGTGTGTGTGTAAGGTGTGTGTATGTGTGTGTGTAAGGTGTGTGTGTGTGTGTAAGGTGTGTATGTGTGTGTGTGTTTGTAAGGTGTGTGTGTGTGTGTGTGTAAGGTGTGTGTATGTGTGTGTGTAAGGTGTGTATGTGTGTGTGTTTGTAAGGTGTGTGTGTGTGTGTAAGGTGTGTATGTGTGTGTGTGTGTGTGAGGTGTGTGTGTGTAAGGTGTGTGTGTGTGTGTGTAAGGTGTGTGTGTGTGTGTAAGGTGTGTGTGTGTGTGTAAGGTGTTTGTGTGTGTTTAAGGTGTGTGTGTGTGTGTGTGTGTAAGGTGTGTGTGTGTGTGTTTGTAAGGTGTGTGTGTGTGTAGGATGTGTGTGTGTGTGTAAGGTGTGTGTATGTGTGTGTGTAAGGTGTGTATGTGTGTGTGTGTAAGGTGTGTGTGTGTGTGTATGTGTGTGCGTGTGTGTGTAAGGTGTGTGTATGTGTGTGTGTTTGTAAAGTGTGTGTGTGTGTGTGTGTAAGGTGTGTGTGTGTGTGTGTGTGTATGTATGTATGTGTGTGTGTTTGTGTAAGGTGTGTGTGTGTGTGTAAGGTGTGTATGTGTGTGTGTGTGTGTGCAAGGTGTGTGTGTGTGTATGTGTGTGCGTGTGTGTGTAAGGTGTGTGTATGTGTGTGCGTGTGTGTGTAAGGTGTGTGTATGTGTGTGTGTTTGTAAAGTGTGTGTGTGTGTGTGTGTGTGTGTGTTAGTGTAAAGTGTGTGTAAGGTGTGTGTTTGTAAGGTGTGTATGTGTGTGTGTGTGTGTGTGTGTGTTTGTTTGTGTAAGGTATGTGTAAGGTGTGTGTGTGTGTGTAAGGTGTGTGTGTGTGTGTTTGTAAGGTGTGTGTAAGGTGTGTGTGTGTGTGTTTGTGTAAGGTATGTGTAAGGTGTGTGTGTGTGTGTGTGTGTAAGGTGTGTGTGTGTGTGTGTGTGAGGTGTGTGTGTTTGTGTAAGGTATGTGTAAGGTGTGTGTGTGTGTGTAAGGTGTGTGTGTGTGTGAAGCAGTGTTGTAAGAGAGAGAGAGATAGTGAAAGGAAGAAAAACACGAGAACTTGCCCATTAACCAACTCTATTGCTTCACACTCAGGTAAAAATAGTGCAAGAAAAATGTGTTTATTTACAACTGTTGTGTAAACATTGCCCATAACAAAGAGTAAATTAAAGTGTAATTCTGAAACATAAACAAAAAATAAGTTTTATACAGTATAGACATTATTTTTATGTTTAGTATTTAAACAATTATTAAATGGGGCGTATAAATAGGTTTTTAATCATGATAAGGAGGAAGACCTGGTTGGGATCTCATTTGACAGAGGCTGATTTTTTCCCTGGGAGATGACGCGTAGTGTTTTTCTACACTCGTGAACTGTATATAAACTGACTATTGTAATATCAGTGTTGAGTAGTTATCAAGTGGTCTACAACTGCACGATCTGGATATATTATAAGGTAGGTAAAATCATTGTAATTTAGTAGGGAAATGATAATGAGTCTGCCATTACATTTTGTTAATATAGGAAGAATTTCGAGTCGCTCGCACACACACACGATAACGTATCACTAGAGAATAAAAATATTTCGTTCATCAATATACTGGCAGCGTTAGGTGATCCATCGCCTCACGGTTTGACCTTCAATTTCCGTAGTTATATTGCATAGTGTAGGGGAGGGTGGGGGAGTTGATCTTTCTCTTTATCTCCCCCACCCCCTCTCTCTCCCTCTTTCCCACTCACTCTCTTTATCTCCCCCATCCCCCTCTCTCTCTCCTCTCTCTCTTAACTGGAGAGAACGTTGCATGTCCCTCACTCATTGCACAACAAGAACTGCATCTCCATTTCAACGATCCCCTTTGCATGCAACTACCAAACGTCACTTAAGTAGAGATTGGTGTTACGGTAGAATAAAGTTACGGTAGATTAAAGTCTCTGTTTACTCCTTCTCACTCACTCACTCACTCATTCACTGACGGAAAAACGAATTGGGAAAACTGAAAGTACTGTTGGCTTTCCCTTCCTGTTATGGCGTAATAAATCAGGTGTATGTGTGTGTGCGTGGGGGGGGGGGGGGGGCTAGGACTGTGTGTGTGAGATTTAGAGCATTACCCCCCCAGGTCTTTACTTCCTCCCCCTCCCCTTCTTCCTTCACCAAGACTTTCACTACCTCCTCCTCCTCTTCTTCCTCCTTGACAACGTGGAGTGCTTCCTGTCATTCTTCACACACACACACACATACACGCCCACACACACACACACACATACACGCCCACACCCACACACACACAAACACACCAGGTGATCGTAAAACATAACTTGTTGACATAGCTCGAGTGGGTCCAGGTGCTCCCAGCGACCTGTACGCGTCACATAACGATGACAGAGGCGTGAAGCGTTTATATAGCCTGAACCGTGTAGGTGGGGGGTAGGGGGTCGGGTGTAGGAGGGCTTTTTTTTTGTAGAGAAAGGAGAGGTGAAAGAAGATTAGAGGTGGGGGCAGGAAGTTATAGTTCGGAAATTGAAGAAATTTAGGAGTTAATAGAGGGCGGGCTGACTAAGCTAATGGTGTGTTAGGGTTGTGTCATGGGTTAGTTATTGTCTGTCGGTACAGGCACTAGACATCCTACCCTATCCCATATGGGTGTTTTAAGGGCCTTATTTCATATTCCGCCGACCCTACTGGCGGTGGTTGGTCTAGGGAGGTTGTCTATTGCCTGGCCGTGTAGATCGGGGGTGGTGGGTGGAGGAGGGTCGAGGTGGATGATGGAGGGTCGGGGTGGATGATGAAGGGTCGGGGTGGATGATGGAGGGTCGGGGTGGACGATGGAGGGTCGGGGTGGATGATGGAGGGTCGGGGTGGACGATGGAGGGTCGGGGTGGACGATGGAGGGTCGGGGTGGACGATGGAGGGTCGAGGTGGATGATGGAGGGTCGGGGTGGACGATGGAGGGTCGGGGTGGATGATGGAGGGTCGAGGTGGATGATGGAGGGTCGGGGTGGATGATGGAGGGTCGGGGTGGATGATGGAGGGTCGGGGTGGACGATGGAGGGTCGGGGTGGACGATGGAGGGTCGGGGTGGACGATGGAGGGTCGGGGTGGATGATGGAGGGTCGAGGTGGACGATGGAGGGTCGGGGTGGATGATGGAGGGTCGGGGTGGATGATGGAGGGTCGGGGTGGATGATGGAGGGTCGGGAGATGGATGGAGACCCTACCTTAACTAAATACATTCACTTAACACCAACGGGGACACAGAATAATTAAACAAACTCTTACGCCATCATTGCTTATCTCTCTCTTCACCCTTGTGTTTACATTTCTTCCTCCATTTATGCTTCTCGTTCCTCTCTTTAAGCTTGTCTTCACGTTGTCTTTAAGCTTGTCTTCACGTTGGTACGCATTCTGCTGTCGGAGAACGTGAAGAGCATCCTCACTTGTAATACCTGGGCCAGATTGTTCATTTTCTCAAGTAAATTCATCCTTTGTCACCGGGTGTATGCTGATGTATGCAGCCAGAGGAATAACATCAAGTATCAATATTATGATCGGTTAAAATACTTGGTTACTCCCGGCCAAGGCAAGTTATGGGGTGACTCTTCCTCTTGTCCAGGTAAACACAGACCTCGTTTAGTTTGTGATTAGGTTAAGTTAGGGTTAGGCTAATCTAAGTTAAGTTAGGTTAGGTTAATTTAAGTTACGTTCAGATAGGGTTAGGTTAATTTAAGTTATGTTAAGTTAGGTTTGATCTAGTTAGGGTTAGGTTATTTTAAGTTACGTTAAATTAGGTTAACTTAGATTAATTTCAGTTACGTAAGGTTAGGTTAGGGTTAATTTAAGTTACGTTAAGTTAGGGTCAGGTTAAATTAGGGTTAAATAAGACACTAGACCACTACACTAGCTATTATCCCGGGGCCCCTGATCATGGCCCTAAAAAATGGCCACCCTAAAAATACAAATGGCCCGAGATTAATTACCTTCACAAACTCGAACGTAATGACTCATATGACCAATGGATTTATACCTTGGAACATTGTATTGGTAACTAGATGACGCAACACACTGGTACCTTGGTCCCTGGAACACTGTATTGGTAACTAGATGACAACACAATGGTACCTTGGAACATTGTATTGATATCTAGATGACGCAATACAATGGTACCTTGGGACACTGTATTAGTATCTAGATGACACAATACAATGGTACCTTGGGACACTGTATTGGTAACTAGATGACACAATACAATGGTACCTTGGAACACTGTATTGGTAGCTAGATGACACAATACAATGGTACCTTGGAACACTGTATTGGTAAACTAGATGACGCAAAATAATGGTGCTATAGTGGTACCTTGGGGTGTTTACATTGATATTTTTAGTGTCTCGTGTGTGTGTGTGTGTGTGTGTGGAGGAAAGGAAAGGAAAAGCGAAATGAAACGGATGAGAGAGAGCGAGAGAGAGAGAGAGAGGAGGGGGATAGGGTGACTAATCTTCATGTGATCAGGTAACTCCCTCATACATTAACAAGATGAAGTTAAACATTACACACACAAAAAAACATTTACAGGGAAGTAGAAATGTTATACGTCATCGTTATATAATGTAGGGAATGTTTGATGCTCACTGGGCGTAATGTTCAGGCTTCGACAAAGAGAAACTGAAGTAATCTTACATTCAGGTGCAGTGACGCCAGTGATTCTGTTTTCCAGTTTCACTTTCGTTATCTGAATGTCTACAGTAGTGGTTGCCAAGTGAAGAGCTTCGATTTTTATTACAGCTTTCTGCAGTCTACAAGCTCATCTGTTAATCATAAACGCCTCTAAACATCAAGGGGAATCATATGAAGATAATAACGCATTAACCATTACTTGCAGCCTCATACGAGATAGATAAACACAATTAAAGAGATTTAAATGCATTCTCTCTCTCTCAGCCTCGACAACTTTCTCACACCGAGGGTCGGGGGAAAAGAACGACGTCATAGGATTGGTCCGAGACTCTGAGCGGTGGGTTCCCGTTAGTTTAGCAGGACGGGAGACGATATCTCCTGAACAGGTCTCGGACAGCCTTGGAAAGTCAGCGGGATGTTTGAGAAACGGCAACTCGTGGTCCAACATCAGTGAGGCTTTGGACGTTGAGAGAGGAGGTATATACGCACGTCTCCGTGGTACCACCTAGTGAACTTGTTAACCTCGGTTGTGTTGTGTAATAGAGAATTGGGAAACCACGGCACACCGCCATTGATCCACGGGTGGTTGGAAGCCTACAATGTTGATCTATATTTACCGTGACGTCACTCTGTGTTTTTAATTGAGACAGTGTGAGGAAGATTATTTTATTGATAAGAAGTGGACGGGGACCATGAGGCAGCTGGGAATAAAACTGCTGTGGCTGTGTTGCTGTGCGGCCGCGGCTGTTGGATCACCACAGACAGGTGAGTACACCACACCATCCTCAGGTGAACTGGTAATGAGCTAATCTAACACACCTTTTTTAAATGACATCAGTGGTTTATTGAGATGAGGTCAGGTCAGCCAGGGTTACTAAGGTCAGGTCAGGTTAGCCAAGAGACTGGTTGGACGTATTCATACACACGAGCGACTGGTTGGTCATAATCACATTGGTAAAGACTGATTCACACACCTGGGAGTTCCTATGATGCGGGGCAGCTCTGGGGGGCCTCCGTTCTTCACTACACAACATTATTGAAGAATCTGTCCCTGTTAAGAGTCGTCCTCGTGGCCTCGCTGTTCTTCAAGGTACACATCTGTTAATTCCTTGAGGTCATCCTCGTCCTCAGAGTGTTGTCGCCCCTCATCTGGCGAGGCTGCAACAGGAGTTTGGGAGGCTGAGGGTGAACTGTCGTCGACCAATCACCAACAACGTACTACACTCGGTCAACCTATGACCCTTCTATGGACCAATCACGTGAGAAGGATACCCTTCTCAATCAGGTGAGGTCAGCCAATGGGAAGAGGGGGCTGTCCTACACACACTGTAGAGGAAACAGTTTACACCATTTAACGTGGGTACTGAACAAGTGCCCAAAGTTTAAGAGTTTATTGATAATTGACCAAAATAAACGTCGTATGAACTGCAGTTACTACAATGAACTGAAAGTAGCAAGAGAGGCGAAGTTAAACCCTAAAAGATTCTTTCAAATGTATCAAACTAAAACACGAGAAAAGATTGGACCAATACAGTCAGATGCCGGCGAGCTAATTGATATCATAAGAACATAAGAAAATAAGGAGTCTGCAATAGGTCGGTTGGCCTGTGCATGGCAGCTCCTGTCGAGAGTTACTACCACTCTCTATCATCCATAAAACTATCTAGCCTCCTTTTGAAACTTTCCAGAGTTCCAGCACTTACTACAAAGTTGCTAAGTTTGTTCCACTCGTCCACCACCCTATTTGTGAACCAGTTTCTTCCTATCTCCCCCCTAAACCTAAACTTATCCAACTTAAATCCGTTGCTCCGAGTCCTATCCTGCTCGGATATTATAAGAACTTTATCTATATCCCCTTTATTGATTCCTTTCACCCACTTAAATACTTCTATCATATCTCCCCGCCCTCTTCGTCTTTCTAGGGAATGCAAGTTAAGTTTCTTTAACCTATCTTGATATGGAAGGTTTCCAAGTCCCGGAATCATTTTCGTCATTCTTCGCTGCACCGACTCTCGTGAATTTATATCCATTCTATAATAGGGGCACCAGAACTGAACCGCATAATCGAGGTGCGTCCTGACTAGTGCAAGATATAGTTGCAACAGATATTTTTCAACAGTTTTCACAAACGAGAATTTAAACATGATACCCGAGGCACCGACTGTCTTCAGGTAGAGTGAACACATATTTGGATTTAGGAGCGAGATAGGTAAACATTGGTTGGGATATAGAGTAGTGGATGAGTGGAACAAGTTACCAAACATCATCATTAACTCTAATACGCGGGATAGCTTCAAATATAAGGTTGGACGGATATATGAGCGATAGGGGTTGGGTGTAAACGGGACTGCCCAGTATAGACCAATAGACAAACAGACAGCGACCACCCCTACAGCGACCACCCCTACAGCGACCACCACTAACTACCACCACCACAGACAGACAGACAGACATCCACCACTTCCACCCAGCCCGCGGGGGGGGGGGGGGGGGGGGGATTAAACAGCCAAGAAAAAGATTGAAAGCCTAGCGATTTCTTGAGCCATTTTGTCGACCCGAAGCTTTGATCTGAGAAAGTGCACGTGTTTACCATACTCCTCCCCCCCCCCCCCCTCACTCACTCGTTCGCATTATGGAGGCTGTTCAGATCTGCATAATATTGACACTTTTACGTAAATATATTGGCCAACTGTTAAACGTGTGTGTGTGTGTGGAAAGTATTTTGATTAAGTTAATGCTATTGAATTTGGTCATACACACACATACACACACACACACACATGACATTTTAGCTGCAGTAGGTAAGTGAGCTAAATGCCAGAGTCAGTGAGAGGCAGAGTGTTTGGTTAGGTTAGGTTGCGTCAGGCGACATTATACACCCGGGTACCATGTTAGGGCCATCACCATCACCACTAGGTTACGTTTATATGCCGTATAACAACAACAAGCTCCGGTCATATATTAAATTTAACCGGTAATGTATGGCCGTAAATCCCCTTATATCAGCAAGTCTTCCGGAATATAAAAAGTATTCCGGCAATTTTAAATACCAACACGATAAGAAGGGACCCGTTAGTGTATTGCTCCACAGACAACGAGTGAGGAAGGCGTCTCTCTCTCTCTCTCTCTCTCTCTCTCTCTCTCTCTCTCTCTCTCTCTCTCTCTCTCTCTCTCTCAGCTGATCCCTCCCAATGGTTGACCACTCATGAAGGCGTCACGACATTTTGCAAGAGATCATTTCACAAGGCCAAGATTGCGGTCATGTTGTGTTATAAATAGAGGTAGGTAGGGAGGCAGGGAGGAAGGGAGGCAGGGAAGCAGGGAGGCAGGGAGGCAGATAGATAGGTAGCCTCTTTAAATGTTTCTCTATAACGGCTGGTGTGTGTGTGTGTGTTCTGGATATATGGTAACGCTGTGAATCTTAATTAATGATCAGGTAGGGTCTCTTTATTCCACCTGGCTGTGTGAATGGTAGGAATTAAGCTCTGTTCACTAGTAATGATATTAGTATGGAAATGAATATCTGGGGAGAGACACACACGCAAACATCCAAACACCGTCCTACACACACACATCCAAACACCGTCCTACACACACACATCCAAACACCGTCCTACACACACACACACACACACAAACATCCAAACACACACACACACACACAGGGACGGGGGTGTAGGGGTGTGTGGGGGAGGGAGGGGGATTAGTTGTGTGTGTGTGTGTGTGTGTGTGTGTGTGTGTGTTAATGGCCCAACGTGAGGTTATTATAATTGCTAATATTATGTAGAAGTATTTAGTATGTAAATTAGTTAGCGTCCGGACTTTCAGAGGTAATGTGGCCATTCTCTGTTAAAGTATTGTGACCATTCTCTCATAAAGGTACTGTGGCCATTGTCTCATTAAGGTAGTGTGGCCATTTTCTGATAAAGGCACTGTGGCCATTGTCTCATAAAGGTAGTGTGGCCATTCTATCATGAAGTCAATGTGGCCATTCTCTCATAAAGGTAGTGTGGCCATTCTCTCATGTGGCCATTCTCACAGGGTATACACGTCATTGATGTTTCTCTGTAGTTGTGTGGCAGATCTGTTTGTGTTTTTATACCCCGCTATATAGGAGCATACAAGAGCATCTATATAGGAGCATACAAGAGCATCTATATAGGAGCATACAAGAGCATCTATATAGGAGCATACAAGAGCATCTATATAGGAGCATACAAGAGCATCTATATAGGAGCATACAAGAGCATCTATATAGGAGCATACAAGAGCATCTATACAGGAGCATACAAGAGCATCTATATAGGAGCATACAAGAGCATCTATATAGGAGCATACAAGAGCATCTATATAGGAGCATACAAGAGCATCTATATAGGAGCATACAAGAGCATCTATATAGGAGCATACAAGAGCATCTATATAGGAGCATACAAGAGCATCTAGGAGCCTAAGGAAGCATTTAGGAACACATAGGAGAATTCAGAAGTCCATAGGAGCATTTGGAAACACAAAGGAGCATTTAGGAACACAACGGAGCATTTAGGAGCACACAGGAGCAGTTAGGAACAAACAGGAGCATTTGGGAACACACAGGAGCAGTTAGGATCACACAGGAGTATTTAGGAACACAAAGGAGCATTTAAGAACTCACAGGAGCATTTAGGAGCACACCGGAGCAGTTAGGAGCATACATGAGCATTTAGGAGCACACAGGAGCATTTAGGAGCACATAGGAGCATTTAGGAGCACACAGGAGCATTTAGGAGCATTTAGGAGCACACAGTGACACACGGAACACACCCAACTCTCACTGTTATTGGATTATACTGATGAAAAGAGTGAGATGTGTGTGTGTGTGTGTGTTATTATTAATTTATTCATTAATTCTTCTGACTTCGTTCCCTCCTTTTCCTCCTCCTGGTTTCAGATTCAGTAATGAACATAAGAAGCCGCGTCCTTCATCTTAACCCCCCCACACCCCCACCAAGGACGCCAAGGTGGGGGTGTGGGGGAGGAAGGAGGGAGGGGTGGGGGTGGGAGGGGGGATGTAGCTGTTATTAAATGTCTGTCTATCTCTTTGTGTGTGTGTGTGTGTGTGTGTGTGTGTGTTTATTACGCTCACCTCCCATCCCCAACAATCACCCCTTCCCTCACTATTTCCCCATTACTCTACCCATCACCCCCCCTCCCCATCTATTAATCCCTTCCCCACCTCACCCTCTCCTCCTCCCCCCAAGTAAGCATTAGAGTCAGTCATCTTTCATATCAAATCACCATCACTCTCCCCCCCTACCCCCTCCCTCCCCCTCTCCCCTCCCCCTCTCCCCACCTCAAGATATCACTTAAGCCTCGTGATTAATGAATTACTTTAACACATAGACAAGATGACTCGGGTTTAGTACTGATTAGAATACTTGATTATCATTTTCCTCTTGAGTTAGATCCCTGAGTGTGTTCAGTTTGTTATGGGGGGCGGGGAGGGGCGGGGTGGGGGAGGGGCGGGGTGGGGGAGGAGTTGTAAGGACCACTGATAGGTCGCCGGAAATAACGTAAGAGGCTACTGAGGGACTTGTGTGTGTGTGTTGAGGAGAGAGGCAGCCTCACCTTTACCATCTACCCATTAAGAGTTTGGTCTAGTAATAATTGGTTCAGTTCTCAGGGATCTTAGCCGGCTACTAGGGCCAGGTCATCAGTCGACCACCAGGGCCAGGTCACCAGCCGGCTACTAGGGCCAGGTCATCAGTCGACCACCAGGGCCAGGTCACCAGCCGGCTACTAGGGCCAGGTCACCAGCCGGCTACTAGGGCCAGGTCATCAGCCGGCTACTTGGGCCAGGTCATCAACCGGCTACTAGGGCCAGATCATCAGCCGGCTACTAGAGCGAGGTCACCAGCCGGCTACTAGGGCGAGGTCACCAGCCGGCCACCAGGGCCAGGTCACCAGCCGGCCACCAGGGCCAGGTCACCAGCCGGCTACTAGGGCCAGGTCACCAGCCGGCTACTAGGGCCAGGTCACCAGCCGGCCACCAAGACACAGAAGGTAAAAAAGGATATAGATCGGATCAAGGCGCCGCCCCGTACCGTACTGCAGTGCGGCAGAGAGCGGCACCCGGATGTTGTGGTGGTACTGTGTGGTGTGGTGTGGTGTGGTGGTACTGTGTGGTGTGGTGTAGAGTGGTGTGTGGTGTGGTGTAGAGTGTGTGGTGTGTTGTGGTGTGGTGTTGAGTGTAGTGTGGTGTGGAGTGTGTTGAGATGCTGTGTGGTGGTAGTGTTGTGTTATGCCGTGGTGTAATATGGTGATACAACAACAACAACATAGACGAGGCATACAAGGGCATACAAACAAGAATGACTTATGCCTGCCGTAACGTGTTTGTTTGCATTGTAAGGAGGCTACTAGATACTCATTTGATTTATGCAGGATAGGAGACTTCACCCTCACTAGTTCACTTTCTCTCCTTTATCGTAGCAACAAACTTGAAAACAGAAAATAGTTACAAGTGACCGATAATCACTTTTATGAATGATAAAATTACTCTCTCTGATTATTGGGTTAGCCATGGCCACTGAGGGAAGGTATTCCAATAACTATTAAGGTAGATAACCAGTTAGTCAATTACACTTGATAAAGTTAATTTACGTCCATTATGTTATATTATTGTTGTACGTTAACGAATATTGTATTTAAACACGTCATAATGTTACTAATTACACTAATTAATTAATCATTACAATATATGAAGGATAGGAGGCTGACAAATTAGAATGAAGGAGGAGGAGGGTTGATAGAGGTAATGATGCGAGATAGGGAGGCAGCGTAGTGCGGTGACGGTGTGTGCAGGGGTAACACGTGTTATATTCCCCCGCGTTATATCACCATTTTTCCTATAATTAACATCATCAAGAAGGATATTCTATAACCAGGATTATTACAGGTTAGTCGAGTATTAACTTTTGTATGTGTGAATGATGGAGCTGAAATTATATTGATTTTAACGAATAATTAGGTAAAATAGATCGATTGAATTCCTTGATTGTTAATTATCAACAACTACAATAATTATGGTTATATTTCAACAAAATCAATATCACTAAGTATATAATATTTTTCTATACGCAAATTTAACCAATAAATAGATGTGATTATGGTTTAAATGCATAAATTAGAGGAAAGCATTGATCGTTAATCGTCTCCCAGAATGATGGCACGGGCAGGCTTTTGTTGTCCATTAATTCTTGTAATCCAAACATTATTATTAATTTACTCAAAATCATTATGAATTCAAAGTCACGGTAATTTATTAGAGGGAAATATTGAGAGAGGTAGTTGACGTAGAAAGTCTCTTTAAATGTATAACGTTAAAGGTGTTGGTGATAACTCAGTACCGGGCGTGACCGCGTAACTCTCAAATGTATGTCACGGGTCTTAGCCTCGACCAGGACACACTTCAGAAAGGTGTTATCCATATATCTAGAAGCCATCAAGGTCACTCTTATGCCAACATTAGTGGTGAAAAGCCATTACTTAACCCCAGCAGAAAGGTCACTCCTTGCACTACCAACGAGACTGGGAGGAATGGCATTGACTAATCCAGAGGAGCTTGGTGCCCTCGCTGAGCACGTAATAGGTCAGAATGCAACGAGTCGGGTTAATACCAACGAAATAAATAAGATTTGACGGTCCATTGCGACAGAACGGCAACACACCCGGAGTGATAAATTTCACTCCTCTAGTGTTCACAACCTCTGGTGGGATGGAACCAAGTGCAAGATGTTTCTACGCCAGACTCGCGGAGGTGATCTCCGAACAGAAGCAACAGCCCAGAAGTTATGTTACAGCCTGGATGAGATGTCGATTGTCCTTCTCTCTGTTTAGGTCTGCATTATTCTGTCTCAAGGGAAGGCTGGAGTCCACTTTATAACAATAGTAGCACTGTAGTACTGTAGTAGTAGTAGTAGTAGTAGTAGTAGTAGTAGTAGTAGATGCTAAACTACCACCGACCTTAACTTACCAACACAAATATAATCCCTTTAACTCCAATAATAAAATACAAATTACAGTTGACTGAATTATGTATTTGGGCTACATTAACTATTATATACATGGCTGTATTGTGAGGCATGTTAACTATTTTCCATTGTATTTTACAAGGTACGTGTGCGTGTGTGTGTCCAGGAACAAGGGGAGAGGTGCTTTGACTTCTGACGCGGCGAAGGATGAGAAGGTTAGAATTTAATACCTCTTATTATATTTAGTTAGGATAGGTTAGATTAGGATCTGTTATGTTAGGCTACATAATGTTATATTACGTTGGGTTATAGTGGTGTCTGCCTTAACGTAATATCATCAGTGTTGTTATAAGCGCGAGGGGTAAAGAAGGAGGCACTAGGCATTGTTTTAACACTCTCGCTAAGGCGTTGATGACACTTTTAATCATCACAGAAACAAAACCTTTTTTTTTTACTCTTTGACTGAGTTATCCCTCTTATAATTATTACGTTTTCTTTGTTACGAAAATACTCCGGAGAAGAAAATGGGAAGTTGACTTTGATATTTCCCATAAGACGTGTTCAGTTTTGTGATTTTTAGGCTATATATTGTATCTGCCATCTCCATTTAAAAAGAAAATTCACCTTACCAATATTATGAGAAATTGTCAGTTCGATATAGCTTATGTATGATTATTTTGGTCCGTTTTTTATATCTTCAGTCAAGAGGAAACTTTACCTGACGAACTTTCAGGTTCTTTGTGAGTGTGTGGCCAGGTGTTGAGTGTGTGGCCAGGTGATGAGTGTGTGGCCAGGTGTTGAGTGTGTGGCCAGGTGATGAGTGTGTGTGTGCGGTCAGGTGATGTGTGTGTGGCCAGGTGATGTGTGTGGTGAGGTGTGCCGTAGAGTGTGTGGTGTGGAGTGTGTGTGGCCATGTGATGAATGTGTAGCCAGGTAATGAATGTGTGGGTAGTTGATGAGTCTGTGGCCAGGTGTTGAGTGTGTGGTCAGGTAATGAGTGTGTGTGTGTGGCCAGGTGATGAATGTGTGGCTAAGTGGTGGGTCTATGGCCAGGTGATGAGTGTGTGTGTGTGGTCAGGTGATGTGTGTGTGGCCATGTGATGAATGTGTAGCCAGGTAATGAATGTGTGGGTAGTTGATGAGTCTGTGGCCAGGTGTTGAGTGTGTGGCCAGGTGATGAGTGTGTGTGTGTGGCCAGGTGATGAATGTGTGGCTAAGTGGTGGGTCTATGGCCAGGTGATGAATGTGTGGCCAGGTACCGGGATGAGTGTCAGTTCTAATACGATGACAAAGAATTCTGTGATCAGATAATCGAAGTAGAGTGAATGTGTTTGTATTGTGTGGAGGGTGAGGCGGCAAGGCTGACTCAGACGGCCTCTGTCCACTTTATGAAAATCTTGACTGTATGTTTCTGTACTTGTTCTTATGTACTGTGTGTGTGTGTGTGTGTGTGTGTGTGTGTAAGTTGAAGATATTACATTTTCTACTCATATTGTACTTTCAAAAGAGTATACACCTGCTTTAATGTACTCTGATGATAGTACATACTTGTTCAATGTACTCTTTAAGACAGTACACATTAAAATGTACTCAAATGTACTACGGATGAACAGAACTCTCGCGTGACATAAGCATTATATAATACAAAAACATTCTCAGTACTCAATTACAATTTTTTTTTCTTCTGTAATTGTCATTTTGTCACCGAGAGCCTTAACAACCCTTAGCATGTTGGGTAATTGGGTAGTTAAGTCATTACAAGTCATTACAGTCATTATACATCAAGTGACGTAACATGTTATTAATTTTTTTCATTCACTAATTTCGAAATATTTATTGTTTACTTATTTGTTTGTTTTTGTTATTATTATTATTATTATTATTATTATTATTATTATTATTATTATTATTATTACGCCCAAGTATCAGTAAGATTTATGGTAATTAAAAACCAGAAACTAATTTAACTCACCAGGTAATTAACTCCTACTCAGGTATCTTAATTAACACAGGTAGGTTAGTTAACAGTTAGCCAGGTAAGTTAGGTCGAGTCGGTTAATGAGGGTCTTGGGGAGTGAGTGTTCTTCCAGTCGAGGAGGAGGAGGAGGAGGGGGAGGAGGAGGAAGAAGAGGAGGAGGAGGAGGAAGAAGAAGAGGAGGAGGAGGAAGAAGAGGAGGAGGAGGAGGAGGAGGAGGAAGACAGGAAGAGCTTGATTGAGTTGTGTGTATCTTAGCGAGGTCAGGACCAAGTTGGAACATAGATTACAACCTTGTACATAACCCCGACATAGAGACCTTGATACATGGAGGCACTGAGACACACACAGACACACACACAGACACACACACACACACACACACACACAGGGTCAGGTCAGGTCATCTTTAGTACCCTCTGATATGACCCTTAACACACTATGCTATTAAAGGAGTGAATGAATCTCTTTTCGCTGGCGTAATGGTGTTATTAAAGGGTAATTACTGGTTAATGGTGGACTGTGGAATAACGGCATAACACTCTACTTACCTGGTGATGTAGAGAGAGAGAGAGAGAGAGTAACGAGGAAATAGGTTGAGAAAGAAGAGAGTTTAGGAGTGAGGGAGGAAGGAGGAGGAGAAGGAGGTCTGGGATCGATACTTGTAAAGTTTAATGCTCTCGAATTTATAACCAGACACACACACACACACACACACACACGTTATGATGTAGGACACCATTATAATATTTCACTACGGCTGGAAAGTTTATATCTCTCATCATGTGTGTGTGTGTGTGTGTCTGTGTGTGTGTGTGTGTGTAAGAGCTCCTTCACTGCTCTCTTTTTGACTACTGAAGGAGGCGCGTCTCAAGTGCATCCTACTGACGGTGGTCCCTCATTACACACACACACACACACACACACAGTATGTAAATCACTTGGGTACAAATACGGTTCAGTTCTCACAACCATAAGGACGCAACGCTGCTTTGTCAGTGATACTGCTTCAGGTGTTGTGCGTCAGGCGTGAAGTGGACGACGCAAAGTTAGTCTTGTTAGTCTTCCTCCCTCACAGACGTCTTCCTTCCCTCACAGACGTCTTCCTCCCTCACAGGCGTCTTCCTCCCTCACACACGTCTTCCTCCCTCACACACGTCTTCCTCCCTCACAGACGTCTTCCTCCCTCACAGACGTCTTCCTCCCTCACAGACGTCTTTCTCCCTCACAGACGTCTTCCTCCCTCACAGACGTCTTCCTCCCTTACACACGTCTTCCTCCCTCACACACGTCTTCCTCCCTCACACACGTCTTCCTCCCTCACACACGTCTTCCTCCTTCACACACGTCTTCCTCCCTCACAGACTTGGCGGGTACTGGCCCCCCCCCAAAATGCTCCTGACCAGGGGTGGCCCAAGGGGTTGTGGGATAATTTCGGTTCACTTTTAGCAAGAGTTTTGCTGGTTTTAACACGTTTTTAAAGAGAGTTTAGCATAATTTGGTAAAAGAGATCTGGTAACATTGATTCTAGACATTAGGAGGGGAGGGGAGTGGGGTGGGCAAGAGCAGCTCGACGAATTTCCTCTCTAAAAACATTAAAAAAAACAAATAATCCTTTAATAATGAACATTTTATTGTGGCATTAGAGGTGAATATGTTTGTTTATTTTCACAACAAAGGCTAACGGAGTAGTTGGTCGGTTCTTCTCCACCAATACGCTCTCTTCATTTGGACCTGTCGACCAGCAACGAATAATAACCATTTAGTCATTTAGCGGTACTGTACTTGTGTGAGTGTAGCTGTATCATAACCATTTAGTCATTTAGCGGTACTGTTCTTGTGTGAGTGTAGCTGTATCATAACCATTTAGTCATTTAGCGGTACTGTACTTGTGTGAGTGTAGCTGTATCATAACCATTTAGTCATTTAGCGGTACTGTACTTGTGTGAGTGTAGCTGTATCATAACCATTTAGTCATTTAGCGGTACTGTACTTGTGTGAGTGTAGCTGTATCATAACCATCATTCTTTTCATCTCCTGCCTAACCAATTTATCACATGTTTTTTTTATTACGTATCATTACATTGTTGCTATATCTAGTAAGGTCCCACTCATTTAATATATAATAACACTACACAACAGTTAGTGGTGATAGTCATTAACTCAGTATATTGAGTAGTGAGTTGCAGGCTTTCGGGTAAGGCCGTGATGATCCAAGAGCTGGTCTACAATAACTTATACCCGCTCTTCACAATGTATTTTTTTTAAAGAAACATTGTGATTTAAGTAATGAAATACTCCAGTGTACAGAACTGGAGGTCATGTTGGAATACAATTGGATATTTGATGTTTAAAGGACTATAAGACCATACAGCCTACTCATATAAGTGTGTGTCCATCGACAATAAGATACAACGTCGGCACAGTTCCTTAATAGGTAGGAGTTTATATGGCCCACTTTGGGTTAAGGTGCCGTCCCAATTATATGCTATGTGGGGGGTCATCACCATACTCCGGCCCTTCTAAATACAGCTTTGCCTGAATGTACCTGAACCCGCTCCAGTGTTGGTCAAGTCTTGTCTTGAAAGAGCTCACACTCGGTGCCGTCACAACACTCTCTGGTAGATTGTTCCAAGAGTTTACAATCCTCACTCCGAAAAAGTTACCCCTCACAGTTTTCTGGACTTGTGGCTTCTTCAACCTTGAGCTGTGACCCCTTGTGGGGCGAGCGTCCGCCAGCTCCAGGTAAGGACACTCAACTGAGTAGTGCCCCCTGAGATGTTTACACACCTCAACTAGGTCACCCTTTGCCCGTCTGTAGTATAAGCTAGGCAAGTTCAGGCGCTCCAATCTCTGGATAACTGAGGTGCGGGAGTGAAGGCACCATCCTGGTGGCCCTCCTTTGGACAGTTTTAATCAACTGACAGTCACTAGCATATCTCGGGGACCAGACGGGGTGACAGTGTGTGTGAGGGGGTTACTTAGGTATACACAACAGAATCCCCCTTAAGTAAATCGCCTTCTTCACACACAAGCCTGGCCGAGCGTCCACGTCATATCTTACAGCTCCTTTTTACAGTAGACTTTACCGAGTTCATTTTGTGTTTGTCAATAGTGTATTTAGTTTATTATAGTGTACTGAAATAATAATAATACTTTACAATTATACTGATCTACGCTGTCCCATGTTGACCGAAAGTTTAGGTCAACATGGGACAGCGTAGGTCAGTGTAGGTCCATATAGCTCAGAGTAGGTTAATAAAGGTCAGTTTAGGACCTAAACTGACCTTCATTAACCTTAAATGACCTATATTGACCTATATTGACATACACTGACTATAATACTGTAATGATCTGTTTGGACTCACTCAAATTCGTGTTAGATCGATAGTGTGATAAGCGAGGTTAAAGGTACTATGTTGATTGTGGTCAGTGGTGGTAGTAGTGGTGGTGGTAGTAGTAGTAGTAGTAGTAGTGGTGGTAGTGGTAGTAAGGGTAGTGGTGGTAGTGGTAGTAGTGCTAAGATCATTCATTGATTTAGATTCAATCATTTACTCAAGAGAGAGAAAAAGAGACGGACATCCGCCCCTTTCAGAGTCTAGGAATCAACTGAAGAAGGAAAGCCACGTGGAGATCACTTTATCAAATTACATACTTAAGTTGTCTGGTGGAGTGTTCTTATTGGCTCTCTCGGGCAGGAGGCAGAGAGTCCTGATTGGCTCCCGGGAGTATAAAAATGTCTCGTGATTGGCTGTTGGGAACCTCAGAAGCTCTCAGATTAGCTTCAAGATGTCGATACATTATTTAAGTTATGATTTATTTTGTAATTATTTTTTTGTGGGATATTTTATTTGTTTTGACGGTGAGGTTGTGATAGGTTGTTTAAAGAGAGGTTGTTGTTGTTATTTAAGAGGTTGTTTGGTTGTGTGAGGTGTGGGAGTGTGGAGAGTTGTGGAGGTGGAGTGTGGAGAGGTGTGTGGAGGGGCTGAGAGAGGGTGGTGGTAGGTGGGCAGGGGAGGGGGCGAGGGGTAAGGGTGTCTCAAGTGCCAACACGGTGCCAGAAGAGAGAGAGAGAGAGAGAGAGAGAGAGAGAGAGAGAGAGAGAGATGGAAGAAACGAGAAGGAAGGAAAGAGAAGAGAGAAAGAATAGATGGGGTAGAAAGGAGATAGAGATGGAGGGAGACAGTGAAGAAGGGAGTAGTAGTAGTAGTAGTAGTAGTATAGTGGAGGTGGTAATAGTAGTAGTAGTAGTGGTGGTAGTAGTGGTAGTGATGGTGGAGAGTGACTTTATACGCCAAAAAATAAGTTAAAATGGAATAACGGGCCCCCCATGCCTTCCTCACGCCCCCTCACGCCCTCCCCACGCCTTCCTCACGCCTTCCCCACGCCCTCCTCACGACCCCACGCCTTCCCCACGCCCCCCACGTCCTATCCCAAGCCTTTTCTATAACGCATTATATTTATCGGTGTACGCCACCTGTCAGATCAAACACTCTTAATGACATCAGCAGGAGGAGGAGGAGGGGGAGAAGGAAGAGGAGGGGGAGGAGGAGGAGGAAGAGGAGGGGGAGGAGGATAGAGGAAGGAGTAGGAGGAGGATAAGGAGTAGGAAGAGGAGGAGGAGGAGGGAGAGGAGGAGGAGGAAGAGGAGGAGAAGTAGCAGGAGGAGGAGGAGAGAGAAGAGGAGGAAGAGGGTTTTATTACCTTAATATTAAATACCCTAATACATAAGTAGCTATCCTATCTGTGTTGAGTTAGTTGAGCCGCAGATCTATGCGGCATTCAGTGACTGTAGCCTCAAAGTCAATATCTGCAGCTGTTGTCGGCTTTGGGGCCGATGCACTCGTTCCCCTGAGGCAGAGCAAAGCAGACTTAAGGAGAGAGAAGGACAGTCGACATCTCATCCAGGCTGTAACATAACTTCTGGGCTGCTGCTTCTGTTCGGACAGCACCTCCGCGAGTCTGGCGTAGAAGCATCTTGCACTTGGTCCCATCCCACCAGAGGTTTTGAACACCAGAGGAGTGAAGCTGCCCTGATCAACGTTTTGAATTCTCTCCCCTATGCCCTTATCTGGTCGTTCTCGTTCCTTCTGTGTGCAGCATCGAGAGCTAAGTTACGGTGACATGCGGCCATGGGATCAAAAACCTCAATGTCGAAGAAGGCTCGCTGTCCCCGCGTCCAGAATCCTCGAGCACTGACGTCAACACGGGCTTCGTTGGCTGTGTTTGAAGTCCTATATTGGAAATTTTCACCGTCCAATGGGAGGAGGGTCGGTTCTACCCTGACATCACGACAGATTTCCTTCAATATACTACGACCACCACCACCACCACCACCACCACCACCGCCACCACCACTACCACTACCACCACCACCATCGTTATCTCTCACTTCCGCCCTCCTTATCTCTTCATTTACACTCGCTTTGATAAGAGAGAGAGAGAGAGAGAGAGAGAGAGTGTGTGAGAGAGTGAGAGAGAGGACCACCTGAGCTCAGCCCCTCACCACCCAGACCAGCTTTCTCTCTCTACCTGCTGTTGCTCTTCCTAACCCCACCCCACACCTCCCCCTCCCCCACCCCACACCTTCCCCTCCCCCACCCCACACCTCCCCCACCCCACACCTCCCCCTCCCCCACCTCCTACCACCACTTCCTAACTAGCCTCTCTCTCTCTCTCTCTCTCTCTCGACTGTAGTCTAGGTCAGGTTAGGTTAGGAATTGAAGGTCAAAGGTGAAGACTATTGGGTGGTCAAACTGGTGATCCCAAGAGTGACCTTTTGTGTATGTAGGGAAAGCTGCGTTAGTGAGATTACCGTGTGTGTGTGTGTGTGTGTGTGTGTGTGTGAGTGAGTGAGTGTGTGTGTGTGTGTAAAGTGACTGTCAACATGGTCTAGTCAGTTACAGTCAGGGTGTTGTATCCACTCAGCCACCACAACACCCAAGCAAATAAACAAAGATTAATCGGATAAACTAACAGTACATTGGGATCGAACTAACGAACCTTGGGATTAGACTAGAAGGTATTATCCACTCAGCCACCAGAACCAAATCAATAAACTTGGTTAATTCCTCTTATTCCACGATCATTCTCTTCTTCCTTTGATCATTTATCATAATTATCTTCATACTCGTTTCTCCTTTCATCTTTTTTTTCTTATTTCCTCTTAATTTAAAGTTCATCTCGCCTCAGGTCGTTATCTCTCTCTCATTATACGGGTTGGTGCCGGGGATGAGGGGGGGGGGGGCTGATGGGTTTATCTGACCTGACCTGACCTGACCTGACCTGAATTTAACTTCATCTAACTTCATCTGATCTAATATAATTTGATCTAACCTAACCTAACTTAACCTTAACCTAACCTAAACCTAACCTTAACCTAACCTAGCGTAACTGTAAGAGGTGCAACTTGCAACATAACCAGCTATTGCTATCTTTTGCATTATAACACCATGCAATATTTCTGTTTCGTCGGTCGGTATGCAAATATTCTCCTCTGTGTGTGTGTGTGTGTGTGCGTGTGTGTGCGTGTGTGTGTATGTGTGTGTCGGTGATCGCTTGAACTCCCTTACCATTCAGTTCTGGGAAAAGTTTTAAGAGGGATGTGGCTGCAGTGTGGTAGTGCGATTGTTATGGTGGTGTGGTGTAGTGTGGTAGTTATGATAGTGTGTTAATATTGGGTGTAATGTGGTGTGGTGAAGGTATGGTGATGATGATGTGGTAGTGTGGTAACGATTGTGATGCGGTTTGGTGTGGTGGGTGTGGTGTAGTGAAGATGTGGTAGTGTGGTAATGTGGTGGTGTGTGTATGTGTCTGTCTGCCTATAACACTTCAATCATTATACATTAAATGACACTCGTTGTTCAATACAATATTACATCACAAAATAACTCGCTCTCTACACACAATGAATACTCGCCGTTATTAATTGATTCATAATGTAGTGTAAAGAACCTTCATTATACACCAGATTGGTCTATTCATTTGGGATTCGAAACCTTGAATCCCGAATCATTGAACCGAACCCTTGAATTCACGAATCCGAACTCACGAATTAATCCCAGAATCCATAAAAGATCGAATCCTAAACCCCATGAACCACGGATTCATGAAATCACGAACTAAAGTACCCACGGACTCACGTACCCACGAACCCACGAATCACCAAAACTGCGAATTCACTGTGTGTGTGTGTGTGTGTGTGTGTGTGATATATCCCACATCCTCCTCTCCTGCGTCATTCCGGCTGCTGACCAATAGGAAATTAGATTGGTTTATTATCCCTAGTCCTGGTAATCCTATTGGTTCATCTCTCCCCGGGTGTACTAGTACCTCGCTGCTTCTGATTGGTTGACATATATCCTGCCAGCGTATGTTTGTCCAATAGGAGGAGGATTATGTGTGTGTGTGTGTGTGTGTGTGTGTGTGTGTGTGTGTGAGCCTCTGCACGTTGATTAAGGACGTCAGCTGAGGGAAGAATCAGGCCATATTGACTTCCTTGTGTGGGGTCCCCGTCAGCCGTCAGCCAGCCTGGTGTGTGTGTGTGTGCGTGTGGTTTGGAATGATTGTTGGAGTCTTTGAATGTTGGAGGAAGGAAGGAGGGAGGAAGAGAAGTAGGGTGTGAGGGAAGTAGGAAAGTAGAAAAAGAGGAAAAGAGGAAGGAGGGAGGGAGGTTGAGAGTGTCAGGGAAGGAGTGAAGGAAAAATGACAAGATGAAAATTGAAAGTGTTGGGGACAGAGAGAGAGAGAGAGAGAGAGAGAGAGAGAGAGAGAGAGAGAGAGAGAGAGAGAGAGAGAGAGAGTGCATAATATCCTGATTGAGGAAATTTATTCTAATAGGAGTCAGAAAGGTAATCCTTCACCTCACACACACACACTTTCTCTCTCTGACACGCACACATTCATCTCCCTCGCTCAGCCTTTACTCTCTCTCTCTCTCTCTCTCTCTCTCTCTCTCTCTCTCTCTCTCTGTATTTTTGTCTCTCAGGTCGTACTCAGCGTGAGAGACACTGTAAGAACAGAGACTATTTCTGGTTGAGAATGGTCCCATCCACTCAACATTGTCGACACAGAGTTGACAAAGATTGTTATGTGAGATTGGACACTACGCCTTCCTCCTCCCTTCACACACACGCCCTCTGACTTGTGGGATCCCTGTACCTCTCCTGACGGGGCCCTGCTGTCTTTCTGCTGACGGGGAGGGTGGTGGAGCATCTGTCTTTCTGTTGACGGGGAGGGTGGGGGAGCATCTGTCTTTCTGCTGACGGGGAGGGTAGGGGAGCATCTGTCTTTCTGCTGACGGGGAGGGGAGGGTGGAGTAGGTGTTCCTATATTTATACTGACGGGGGGAAGTCATGTCCCCTTCCTTCTTCCCCAGACAGGGTTTCCTCTTCCTTCTTCCCCAGACAGGGTTTCCTCTTCCTCCTCCTCCTTCCCCCTCTCATCCCTCCTCTCCCCCTCTCACTCCTCTTCCCCCTCACCCTTCACCCTCTTCCTCCTCCTCCCAAGACGGTAACACCCCCCCCCCCCCCAGCCAGTGACCCGTGAACAGCCCTCATGAAGAATTACGCCGATTTCGTCAGGATAAATTGCTTATTGATTATTAAATTAATTAGTTCGCCTACACAGCCGCCTGCAGGAGAGTGGGGCCATCGTCCTCGGTATCGTCTTCGTCTTCTTCGTCATCTTCGACCTCGTCTTTGTCTTCGTCTTCGTACTCAAGGGGTTAAGTCATCGTACTCAAGGGGTTAAAATCACTTTTTCAGATAAGAGAGCAAATTAACACCGAGATTTTACCTTAACAAGACTACATTCACTTAGCATCAATTAGGAGACGAAAATAGTTAAGTAATATTTCAGGAGAGTTGAAAATAAAACGCCATACTCCCGCCAGCCACCAGATACTACGTTATGTTGTGCACGGGGAGGGAGGGAGGAGAGGCCCCATGGAACCGCCAGTCATCCCGTTATAAACTGTTGTATAAAATTGAAGCTGGTTTGGCATTGACTGTAATAGTGGCTGTGTTTGATGGTGACTGATATATGCATAAAAAACAGACTTGCCAGGCCGCCAGCACTGTGATAATGATCTTTGAGGCGTGTGTGTGTGTGTGTGTGTGTGTGTATGACAGAGAGGAAAGGCCCCAGAGAACTGCCAGTCATCCTGTTACACATTGACAACATTGACAACAGGTTTTGTGTTGATGGTAATAACGTAACGTAACCTAACGTCACGGGCGTCCTTCCACACGTGACGTCATCGGTCTGAATAATGAAACCCCTCAAAATTAGAAGGATGATAGATGAGGGTGATGATGGAGTAGAGAATGAGTGATGGTGATTGTTGGTGGAGGGAGGGACGGAGGGAGAGAGGGAGGAGGGAGGGAGGGAGGGAGAGAGGGAGGAGGGAAGGAGGGAGGGAGAGAGAGAGGGATGAATCACTTAATCTCACTTCCTTCTCTTACTCCCTCCCTCATTCCTCCCTCTCTTCCCTCCCTCCCTCCCTCACTCCCTCCCTCCTCACTCAAGGTCTCGTGGTGAGGAGACAGGTGAGGAAAAACATAAATAAGAAAGAGAGGAGGAAGTAGAGTGAGATTATAAATAGAAGTAATAAGAGAGAAGTGGGAGGTACGTATCGTCCGTCCGTCCGTCCGTCCGTCCTTGAGGTGTAAGTGGCACATTGGCACTCTCCCACCCTGGCATCCTTTCCCACTGTGTGTGTGTCACCCTACACACACACACACACACACATGTTTTGCATCACCTGGATAACCTTCCTTCCTTCCTTCAGGTGAATCACAGGTGAGACAAAACACCTGACCTAATTACCACGAACTGATTTTGTCCTTTGTAGTGTTACACCTGAGTCCCACGTGTTTTGTTACCACACACACACACACACACTTTCCCTCATGACTGGCACAAACTACCAGACAGTTTCCCACCCCCACCCACAACTTGTCATCAAAAACTGCTACTAGACCTTGGCAAAGTTTTCATAGTTATCATGTCATGAGCTGACAGACAAAGGCGTCACGGTGTGAGGTCATGACACACCCATGAGGTCATGACGCAGGTTTGACATGAGAACTTGTCACGGGATGGTCATGGATGGTTGAACTGTCAGGAATAATGGTAGTAGTAATAATAGTAGTAGTTGTTATTGGTGTTGTTGTTGTTTTTGTTGTTTTTGTTGTTGTATGAATAATGAATCAACCGTAAGCGCCTACCCCCTCCCCCTCCCCCTCCTCCTCCCTCTCCCCCTCCCCCTTCCCCCCTCCTCCTCTGTTACACCTGCTACCAACACCTAATACTAATTAATTGATCCCTGACGTAAATTGACGTGTTGGGGAGGTGAGTCGGGGGGGGGGGGGGGGGAGTTAGGCCAGTCAGTCAACACAAATCCTCCCTATTTTGTTAGTAAACACAAAACAGCTGATGAGGACGCCAGTAAACACAAAACAGCTGATGAGGACGCCAAGTAAACACAAAACAGCTGATGAGGACGCCAAGTAAACACAAAACAGCTGATGAGGACGCCAAGTAAACACAAAACAGCTGATGAGGACGCCAAGTCAACACAAAACAGCTGATGAGGACGCCAAATAAACACAAAACAGCTGATCAGGACGCCAAGTAAACACAAAACAGCTGATCAGGACGCCAAGTAAACACAAAACAGCTGATCAGGACGCCAAGTAAACACAAAACAGCTGATGAGGACGCCAAGTAAACACAAAACAGCTGATCAGGACGCCAAGTAAACACAAAACAGCTGATCAGGACGCCAAGTCAACACAAAACAGCTGATGAGGACGCCAAGTAAACACAAAACAGCTGATGAGGACGCCAAGTAAACACAAAACAGCTGATCAGGACGCCAAGTAAACACAAAACAGCTGATCAGGACGCCAAGTCAACACAAAACAGCTGATGAGGACGCCAAATAAACACAAAACAGCTGATCAGGACGCCAAGTAAACACAAAACAGCTGATGAGGACGCCAAGTAAACACAAAACAGCTGATGAGGACGCCAAATAAACACAAAACAGCTGATCAGGACGCCAAGTAAACACAAAACAGCTGATGAGGACGCCAAATAAACACAAAACAGCTGATCAGGACGCCAAGTAAACGCAAAACAGCTAATGAGGACGCCAAGTCAACACAAAACAGCTGATCAGGACGCCAAGTAAACACAAAACAGCTGATCAGGACACGGGAGGCTCAGCTGGCCCTGTTATCGTTTCATTATAACTTCCACAACAAGACCAACCATCTCTGGGGGGGGGGGGGGTTGTTTATCATTACAAGTGAATGACAATAGTGATTATTAAAGACCCTAAATACAGATCGAGTTGACGGCAGACGCTTCAAACGGGAGAAGAGACAGGTTGTAATTGAAGATGTGTACCCCATCTAACATCTGTCATCTACCGTCTGTCAACTAGGAAACGGTATTATTAAGAGAGACAGACAGACAGACAGACAGACACACCTTGACATTATATTGTGTGGCAAAGGGTCGTGAGTCTTGACATTTTACCTGAGTCAAAAGAAACTCGGAAGTGCTTAATTATTATACAGGTGTGTTAATGGTGAGGAAAAAACCCCTCCAATTTATTCCCGATTCACAGGTTATTGTGTCTATTTTAGTCTCATAGGGGAAAAAAAGTGAAATTTATTCTCGTTCTTCAAATATATTAGGGGAAAAACTTAAATTTATTCCCGATTTACAAAATACCATATTAACATTTAAGTGAGATATTAACATTTTATTTTTCCCGACCTCTCTCCTCCTCCTCCTCCTCCTCCTCGCGCCATCACCTCCTCCTCCTCCTCCTCCTCCCCCACACGCCATCACCTCCTCCTCCTCCTCACACCCAGTCACCCACCTGACCGCCCGCCCACCACCTACATCCACTCAAGCTAATGGGCCCGTGGGCGTAGGTTGCCGTGGGTTACCTTTCAGGAGTTGGTAGAGATGTGGGCGTGCTGGACGTGGGTGAGTTTTCAGGCGTCGGAGTGAGCGAGCGTTGGGAAGCGTGTATGAGCGTGGAGCATGAGCGTGGAACTTAACCTTCTGGCTGGACTCTTTGATAACAGGTTTGGGAGAGCGTGGTGAAGCTGCATCATCAGGGGCGTGGGCTGGAGGCGTGGGCTGGAGGCGTGGGCTGGAGGCATGGGGTGGAGAGTGGGCTGGAGGCATGGGGTGGAGAGTGGGCTGGAGGCATGGGCTGGAGGCGTGGGCTGGAGGCATGGGCTGGAGGCATGGGGTGGAGAGTGGGCTGGAGGCGTGGGCTGGAGGCGTTTTTTGAAGACACAACCTCAAGTGTGACCTTTGTGTTTGTTGCCAGAGGGACACACACACACACACACACACACAGGTGGGAACGACTAACACTGATGGCGTGTTAGTGGAGCGTGGGACTTAAGGTGTAGTTAAGTGGTCCAGCGCCAATACTAACCCATACTCGAGGTCTTCTCCTTCCTCCTCTTCCTCCTCCCCTACAACTCCTGTCAGCTGAAGTGGAAGTGAATGCAGTGGTAACGAGTGTGTATGTGTGTGTTCACCACCACCACTATCACCACCACCACCACCACCACTATCACCACCATCCTCATTATTCTCACACTTTGATCATAAGGTCTTGATAATCCAGCGAATTTTCACCGCCTCTCAGTACCCTATTACCGTGTGTGTGTATGTGTGTGTGTGTGTATGTGTGTGTATACATAGCTGGGAACAGACGTTAAACTATGCCTTTAATGTCTGGGTATTGCCAAGTTCTTAAGACTAAACTTATTTACGGAACTTAAACCTGAACTTCCACGTAATAGCTTCAAGTTAGATTACGACCCCCCCCCCTCCTTCCCTCCCCCCTCCTCTGTAACGACCCCCCTCTCTCCTCCTTCCCTCCCCCCTCCTCTGTAACGACTCCCTTACCCTCTCTAATGACCCCCTTAATCCTACGACCCAACTCCTTACATACGATCATGTCCTTTTCCCTAAAGACCCCCTTCCTCCTACGTTCCCTTCCATACTAAACCCCCTCCCCTCCCCACAAACCCCCTCCCCTCCCCACAAACCCCCTCCCCTTCCCCACAAACCCCTACAATACACACGTCACAGAAGCCGAGTCTTTATTTCAACATGAGTCTATTAAATTTCATATCACAATCACGAACTCAAATACACATTATAACTTTTCCCAGAACCTTTCAAAAATACCAACAAAACAACCCGATATATATTTCAATTTCAGATCTATATCGAATGAAATATACCTTGTACCCGGAGTGAATATATTTCAATTTGTTTATAGAAAATGATAAAGGAAAATAAAAAAAAAAAAGTGAAGCTCGTGGTTTTTTTTAACATCGATGCACAGTTTGTTGATGATATGATTGGCGGTTAGTTTAATTGAACGTGATTGGTTAATGTCGCTGGGAAAACAACAAGTTATCTTTCTGCTTGTTAGGTCAGGTTAATTTGATAGATTAAGTTAATTAAGTTAGGCTATGTTTGGTTAGGTTAGGTTAGGGTTCCCCCAAGTCGTTAAGGTTGACACTCTGATGGATAACAAGCAAACTTTAGTCCTTAATGTCTAGGTGTGGTAACCTTATCCTCTCTCTTCATTAGCTTGCCCAGGTGAGTGTGTGGTAGTGTGACTCTCCCCAGGTGAGTGTGTGGTAGTGTGACTCTCCCCAGGTGAGTGTGTGGTAGTGTGACTCTCCCCAGGTGAGTGTGTGGTAGTGTGACTCTCCCCAGGTGAGTGTGTGGTAGTGTGATTCTCCCCAGGTGAGTGTGTGGCAGTGTGACTCTCCCCAGGTGAGTGTGTGGTAGTGTGACTCTCCCCAGGTGAGTGTGTGGTAGTGTGACTCTCCCCAGGTGAGTATGTGGTAGTGTGACTCTCCCCAGGTGAGTGTGCGGTAGTGTGACTCTCCCCAGGTGAGTGTGTGGTAGTGTGAGTCTCCCCAGGTGAGTGTGTGGTAGTGTGACTCTTCCCAGGTGAGTGTGTGGTAGTGTGACTCTCCCCAGGTGAGTGTGTGGTAGTGTGACTCTCCCCAGGTGAGTGTGTGGTAGTGTGACTCTCCCCAGGTGAGTGTGTGGTAGTGTGACTCTCCCCAGGTGAGTGTGTGGTAGTGTGACTCTCCCCAGGTGAGTGTGTGGTAGTGTGAGTCTCCCCCTTTCCTCCCTCCCTCCCTCCCTCACTCTCCCTCTCACCTTCTCTCCCTCACCCACCTCTCTCTTTGTTTACATTGTCTTGCCCCCTATTTGGCAATCCACGCGTATGAGGGCATGACACGCGTTGATTGGTCGTCGGCCACCGTAACGTCTACCATTGTCTGTACGGCTCCGCCTTCTCCTCAAACATGAACCAGATTAACCTAACCTAACCTAACCTAACCTAACCTAAGCATCTGTGTTTGTGGGGAAGGGGAGGAAAGGGGAGGGGAGGGAGGGGAGGGGAGGGGAGGGAAGGGGAGGGGATGGGAGCTTCACAGTGGCTGGCTCTGGAAGTATTGTTGTTGGCACACCTCCACCTGGCACCGTCCACCTGACACCCTCCACCTGGCACCCTACACCTGGCACCCTACACCTGGCACCGTCCACCTGGCACCCTACACCTGGCACCGTCCACCTGACACCCTACACCTGGCACCGTCCACCTGACACCCTACACCTGGCACCCTACACCTGGCACCGTCCACCTGGCACCGTCCACCTGACACCGTCCACCTGACACCCTACACCTGGCACCGTCCACCTGGCACCGTCCACCTGACACCCTCCACCTGGCACCGTCCACCTGACACCCTCCACCTGGCACCGTCCACCTGACACCCTACACCTGGCACCGTCCACCTGACACCCTACACCTGGCACCGTCCACCTGACACCCTACACCTGGCACCCTACACCTGGCACCCTACACCTGGCACCGTCCACCTGGCACCCTACACCTGGCACCGTCCACCTGACACCCTACACCTGGCACCGTCCACCTGACACCCTACACCTGGCACCGTCCACCTGACACCCTACACCTGGCGCCGTCCACCTGACACCCTACACCTGGCACCGTCCACCTGACACCCGGCACCTGGCACCCTACACCTGACACCCTACACCTGGCGCCGTCCACCTGACACCCTACACCTGGCACCGTCCACCTGACACCCTACACCTGGCACCGTCCACCTGACACCCTACACCTGGCACCCTACACCTGACACCCTACACCTGGCACCCTACACCTGGCACCGTCCACCTGACACCCTACACCTGGCACCGTCCACCTGGCACCGTCCACCTGACACCCTACACCTGGCACCCTACACCTGGCACCGTCCACCTGACACCCTACACCTGGCACCGTCCACCTGGCACCGTCCACCTGACACCCTACACCTGGCACCGTCCACCTGACACCCTACACCTGGCACCGTCCACCTGACACCCTACACCTGACACCGTCCACCTGACACCCTACACCTGGCGCCGTCCACCTGACACCCTACACCTGGCACCGTCCACCTGGCACCGTCCACCTGGCACCCTACACCTGACACCCTACACCTGGCACCGTCCACCTGGCACCCTACACCTGGCACCGTCCACCTGACACCCTACACCTGGCACCGTCCACCTGACACCCTACACCTGACACCGTCCACCTGACACCCTACACCTGGCACCGTCCACCTGGCACCGTCCACCTGACACCCTACACCTGACACCGTCCACCTGACACCCTACACCTGGCACCCTACAACGGGGTAGATATATAGAGCGAGAGAAGGTAGATAACCCCGCCCCGCCCCGCCCCGCCCCGCCCCGCCAAGGACACATCCCGCCCCCGAAGAAAATAACAAAGGCCTCGTGTTTTTGTCAATACCTCCTCCTCCTCCTCCTCCCCCTTCTTCTTTTTCTTCTTCTCCTCCTCCTCTTTCTTCTCCTTCTTCCTCCTCCTCCTCCTCCACCTTCTTCTTGTTTCTCCACCTTTTGATCATCTCTTCACCAACAGCTCACCAGCACACTCTTGACCAACACACTCTTCACCAACACACTCCTGACCAACACACTCCTCACCAACAGCTCACCAGCACACTCCTGACCAACACCTCCTCACCAACAGCTCACCAGCACACTCCTGACCAACACACTCTTCACCAACACACTCCTGACCAACACCTCCTCACCAACACTTCACCAACACCTGAGACTTGTGGTGTGGTGGAGGAGTGAGACACAGGTCTTTTAACCCGTTAGAGTAAAAAGTGTTGTTTTCGTCCAAGGCCAGAGAAGACAGGTACGTGGGGAGAGGAGGTGGGGAGAGGTGGGGAGGAGGTGGGGGAGAGGAGGGAGAGTAGGTGGGGAGGAGGTGGGGGAGAGGAGGTGGGGGGAGGTGGGGGAGAGGTGGGGAGGAGGTGGGGGAGAGGAGGTGGGGAGAGGAGGGGGAGGAGGTGGGGAGAGGAGGGGAGGAGGTGGGGGAGAGGTGGGGAGGAGGTGGGGGAGAGGAGGGAGAGGAGGTGGGGAGAGGAGGGAGAGTAGGTGGGGAGAGGAGGGAGAGTAGGTGGGGGAGAGATGGAGGAAAGGGGGAAGTGGGGTGAGGGAGTGAGGTCTCTTTCCTACATCTACCTAATCAGCGCCCCCCCCCTCTCTCTCTCCCTCTACCTACCCCCACTAGAACCCCTCCTTCCCTCCCTCCCTCCCCCCCCCTCCTTCAACATGACCTTGCTTGGGTGTGGTGTGGTAGCAGTGTACGGTACTGGGCGTCCTTCAGAGGCGTCTACCTGACCAACACCTTCTACCACAACGTCTACAACTACTACAATTACTACTTTTTTTACAATTACGGTCTGTCTGTCTGTCTGTCTGTATGTATGTATGTCTGTATGTATGACACCAGGATCTCAAACGGGTTAAATAATTGCGTTGTTGTGTGAGTCGAGGTCATTTGATATATACTTCAATGGTCTGGTGGAATCTGTGTTTGTCTGCCTCGATCCTAGTGGAGTCTGATGGCATTTTAAACTTGATCTGAGATGGTGGTGGTGGTAGTGGTGGTGGTGGTGGTTAATAATAATAATAATACCACCACTAGACCATCGTAACCACCATCATCACCACCGTTATCACCACCACCATCACCACCATCATAACCACCACCACCATTATCACCACTATACATCACGGTTCATGCACCACAAGACTCTAGATTGACTTAGTAGTTAATGATGAAAGAAGCTCGTAATTACCTGATCAACTAGGTACGACCCTTTGATGTTTTATAATGTGGGGAGGTCATTTGGTGTGGTGTGGTGCGGTGTGGTGTGGTGTTGTTAGTGTAATGTGGTAGGTTAGTTTATAGTGTGATATTGACAGTTATGGTGTAGTATGGTGTGGTGTGTGGTGGTATGGGGTGGTGTGGTAGTGTGGTGTGGTAGTATGGTGTGGTAGTGTGGCAATACCATCAACACGTTTCCTGGTGGCATAAAGGAATTAATCCGACCGGTACAGTACTGACTATATCAACCACTGCCTCGCTCCCTCCTCCCTCACCCCTTCAGGAGCCACAACTGACGAACTACTGCCGGTGGACGAGAGGAACGTCCTATAAGGCTTCTCTTCATATTAATGTAGGATCATATTTTTTTTTTGTACACAAGACGGAAAAATCTGATGAAATTAGGGTATTACGTGTGTGTGTGTGTGTGCTTGTGCGTGCCCTTCTACCCTACCCGAGAGAAAGAGAGAAAGGGGTATATGACGTAGGGGTGGGGGGAGGGAGTGAGAGAAAGAGGGAGGTAATTGAATGTGGAGGGAGGATAAGGGTGAGGGGGGGAGAGGTGAGGGTAGGGGTGAGGGGGGTGTGAGGGTAGGGGTGAGAGGTGAGGGGGGAGAGAGGTGGGGGGTGTGAGGGTAGGGGTGAGAGGTGAGGGGGCTGTGAGGGTAGGGGTGAGAGGGAGAGAGGCGAGGGGCTGAGAGGGTAGGGGTTGAGAGGGAGAGAGGCGAGGGGGGTGAGAGAGTAAAAGCTTCACTTGACCTTCCAACTTGTGGCTCTGAGACTGGTGTGAAGAGGGACCTGGATCTGTCTGTCTGTCTGTTTCTGTCTGTTTATTTGCCTTCCTGTCTGTCCGTCTGTTTCTGTCTCTCCTACCACCACCAGTCCATCAGATATTTTGTTCTGCCAACTCGTTCAAAATAACCGATTTCAAATAGGGATTAAATCTATCTCTCTCTATGTATGTCTGTCTGTAACACCTCACCTCGTCTTCAATGAATTAATTAGTTTTTAAAAGAATCTCTAATTGATCAACAAGTTTTAATTCCTGACTGAGTGATGTTTTAACCCTGTTGATAATAGTGGTTTAAACCCCTTTGTGGATATTGGGTGTGTGTGGATTAAACCCTGTGTATGTGGCTGTGTGTGAGTGTATGTGACTGTGTAGGACCGTGTGTGTGTAGTGAGGACGAAGGGGAAGGTTATAAAGAATGCTAGGTTGGGGAGAGAGAGAGAGAAACAAGGGGAGGGAAGGACAGAAAAATAGAAGAGGGTTGGGTTGTATAATGGAGTGATAAAGAGGGATGGAAGGAAGGAGGGAGGGAGAAAAAGAGAAAGAAATAAACGAGGGATGGAAGGAAGAAGACAGGAGAGACGCTGTCGCTACCACCACACACACACACTCACCTCCAGCATCGAGACTAATTTTGCATTTTTCGTCAAACTCAAAATCTAAACCGGCCATGGAATCGCGGCGCATGAGGAAACCCTTTCTTTGGCTAAGGTTTTTTTTTTAATACGCCGCATCTCATGAGCGCAATCAGAACGTGATTCCATGGCCGGCTTAGAATTTGAGTTTGACAAAAAATGCAAAATTAGTGTCGACGCCGGAGTTGCCCTGAGTGTCCTGCGTATTTAAGGGGAGTTTTGGGGGGAGCCTTTTTATTGCCAGAGACGGAGGTGTGTATGATAGACTGTGTTGCGTGTCTGTACTCCACCGCCTGTCGTTTTCATGATAAACGTTCTACTAGTTGTGTCCCGCCCCTCTGTACCATTATTACCCAGTTGCGACGACTACCAAACAACTTTGACTTAAAGCTAACTTGACTTTGCCCGAGACTAACACGGGTAAACCTGCTCGTGAGGCGAGAACGATGACCACTACACCACAATCTTATATAACATTGGCTACCACAATAGTCAGTACTCTTTAACTGAGCGTGGCCACCGCCCCACTTATTATTACCCCTAAATCGTTCTCAATCTTATTCCTACGTTTAGTTTCTATTTCATTTGTGGCCACCAACCAGATCTCGGTATATTAAATAACCCTCTCCCCCTTTCTGCTTGACAGAATTCAGTCTAGTTGAGAGATGGCTTTTCAGATAATTCAACTCCGTCAGGACCAGACCCAGCAAGAGCGGATCTGGGGGGGGGGGGGGGGGGGGGGGGGGGTCCAGACCCCACCTTTTCATCAAAAAAAGCCAATACTTTTTCTGTAATGCAGTATTGTACTCTGGTATTTTTGTATAGTAAGAAATAATTACTATTGACTTCAGAATACACCACAATATCAAGTGCGCATAGCTTCATAATGCCCATGATATTGGTCAGATTAAAAAACTAATCGGGAACTTACAGCCCTCCCTCCCCCCCCCCCCCCCCCCCACAAACCCTCAGCTGAGTGGGTTACCTTTGCTTGCTATGTTTATCCATCCAAAACTTCTTGGACCCTGTTCAGGTGTAAAAGAGAAGGCAGAGACGATTTCTTTGATTTATTTGTGCAGGCAGTCGTACAGAGTTTGAGATGTGTACTGTACTAAGGAGGACAAAAGTTCCTTCCCTCATCCAGCCACTGAAGGAAGTGCTGTAATAATCCAACTGATGGTGCACTGTGTAGTGAGCATGGCGGGGATGGGGCCAGAAGGGTAAAGAGGGAGGGCTGAGGGAAGGGACTTTTGTCCGCCATAGTTTATCGTGGACAAAAATTTGCTCCCTGTGGTGGAACTGAGTCACAGGAATGAGTCTCCGAACTGACTTACCCTGACTGTGTGCGGGTGCTGTTTTGTCTCATTTGGGGTCGATACTGCTTCAGTTTTAGAGAGCGAACTTTTGTCCACGATAGTACATACACAATACATTCATAATTTCTAATTGATAATACATAATATAGTATTGATGACATCATCTCTCCTCCCCGGGAAAAGTCCTAGACGCATGGCGAGGACTAGAGGTCCAGGCGGTCAGGACTTCTGCCATGACGATGGTTCTGACGGCTGGGTGCATCAAGCGGCAGGGAAAAGCGAACCTGACGCTTTGACAGCTCTGGCGTGTGCGGTGTTGGTGACGCCTCGGGGACGTCCATGAACTTGGTGGTATCGTAAGCTGATGCGTGATGTGGCCTTACTGGATATGTTGATGTTGACCTTCGGTGCACAATGATTGGGGCGGGTCCTGTGGACGTTTCCGACCTTGAGACATCGAGCAGCTCGTTGAGGTGACTGGGGGGTATTGTTGGACGTCCTCTGCGCGGAATTCTGCGCCCTCCTCCACAACCTGCTTCTCCGAAGTGCCCTTTGATGTTACAGTGGTTACATTTCTTACCCCAGGCTGAGCACTGTTCCTCCCGACCTCCAGGAGGCTGCGCTGCTCCGCAACCATCACACTGCTGGCTGCCTTCCCTCTGCCTTGTGCAGGACTCACTGCACTGCCGCTGCTTGTGACCAGTCAATCTGTTGAGGGATTTGCTGCTGCTTGAGAGGTCTGCGTCAGTATTGAAAGCATATTCTTCACTACGACACAAGCTTAACGACGCAGACATTACCGGGGGAGGGTCGATAGCCAGAAGTTTCTTCCTAGTTTGCTGGACCCGGATCCTTGATGTGGGTGACAAACCTGGCATCCAGACATTGGTCACAAAGCTCCGCATCGTCTGCCAGTTCCTTCAGGGCGACATAAAAGTCGTCGAAAGATTCTCCCTCACGTTGACGACGCTCCTCAAACCTCACACGACGTAGAGCCACTTGGCGCTGCCACTGTAGGTGCTCCTTAATGCTTGTGAGAAGGTCATCAACTGTCACCGCCTGGTCATCCTCAGCGACACCATTACCATGTGCTATGTGGCCCTTATTTCAGGCGTCAGACAAGACCGGAGATGTTAGCTGGGTGCGTTGTGGTTGACTCGGAGTTGGAGTAATTTCACAATCATCCCATGAGCCACACAACTTAAAATACCGCAGGGATACGTCGGGTGAGAGCCTGTGAGGTGCCAGAGCCTGGGGCTGACGTACCTGGTGACGGGGATGCCCCGTCGCTGCTGTAGGTGAAGTGCTTGCCGTGACCGAACCGTTGGAATCGCCACTACCCGCACCCTGCGAGCCAGGGGTGACCCTGCTGAATACGTTTAACGCTTGACGAATCAAGACCTGCATGGCGGCACGGTCAGGTCTGGCGGCGTCCGCTGCAGCAGCCTGACGCCCTATTCAACAGAAGAGGGTGTTCAAACCTCCGGCCGCCAGTCTCTTGCCGTTGAACTTCAGTTTCGTGGAACTGCTCCTGCTGCCATTTTAACTGTTGTAGCAGGAGCGGTCCTCTGTGGCCTGTAGCTGCTGATCTTCCATAAGCCCGGCCAACCTGTCCAATGCTGAAGGATGAACTCCTGTGTCTGGTACACCCGGTGGACTGGTTGCTGCACGCATAGCAGGAGGAGCGGCGACTACCTACCGAAGTACCGGTTACCTGGTGGGACGAATGGTCTTAACAATCAGCCAGTTGCTCGTTACTCCGTCACTTCTGCTTCAACTTTGTTGTCGTCTCTTGTAGATATTATCCTGTTCACTGTGCCATGTTCAGGTATAAAGGAGAAAGGATAGACGATTTCTTGGATTAACTTGTACAGGGAGAAGTACAATTTGAGATGTGTACTGTACCAGAGACAGTCGGGCAATGATCCTCTGACCAGTGTCCGACTGTCCGTCTGAGCACACATGCGCATTGATACACAGGGTAGCAAAGTAGTACCTGGTGAATACGTACATTACATGACGTAACAAACAATCAGTCACATACATATATGGTATACAGAGAAATACGTAAATACATGATGTACATACACAAAATATATACTGTACATAGTTTCTAATGAAGACATAGAATACATAATACACATATAGTACATAGTATACATGACTAAGATATCTCCAGATCCCCTTTTGATATTCCTGGATCCGCCCCTGCCCAGAGCTTAAAATTTAATACGTTTTTGTTTTGTGATCTTTCTGATGACAAGTTGAGACAAAAACAAGATGATAAGTTGGTGAAATATATTTAATATTGCTCTAATCTTTCTGAAATTGATTTTGAGCAAAGAAAACTTAAGAAAAGAAAGGGTTTTCGGATACGCCGCATTTAATGAGTGCAATCAGGACGCGACTGCATGGCAGGTTTAGATTTTGAGCTTGACGAAAAATGCTGAATTCGTTTTGACATGGGAGGTGTGCCCTAAGGAGGTGTTTTTAATTGCCAACCTTGTGACGTAAGTCACTGAGTGTGAAGACATCTGTACTGTAATACTTGTCTATGATGTGTTTTATCAGTAGTGTAGTCCCGCAGTGTTATCTGTACCACGCAGTGTATTGCTATGAAGACCAACACAATACAACTAGTAACAACAGCTTAACCCGCCCAAGGATCGAACCCTGGTTCACTTAGGTGTAAGGCGAGAACGATGACCACTACACCACAATGTTCCACAGCATAATCTACCACAATAATCAGGACTCTTTAACTGAACGTGACCACCGCCCCACTTATTATTACCCCTAAATCGTTCTCATAATCTTATTCCTATATTTCTCCGTTTAGTTTATATTTCATTTGTGGCCACCAACCAGATCTCGGTATATTAAATAACTCCGTTCTGATCGTTTGTGAGGGAAACGTTATAGAAGAAAATATGTATTACAATTGTATAAAATATTGTTTGTAAATAAAGAGATTCGTTGAGTGAAACATTAATTATATATATTGATCAAAGATAGTCGCTGAATGTTATGTAAAAGTCCCATAGACTTTTTGAAGAAAAAACAAAGAAATTGTTGAAAAAGTGGATCAATTTGAGGTCTGGATGCGGCCCTGTATTTCATACAGGGCCGCATCCAGACCTCAAATTGGATTGATATATTATTGTTTTTTTATACATTTAGTGTTAAATAAATCTATGGGCCTTTTACATATCATCCCGCAACACCAAGAACTCTAATTATATCCTCTACTATAAACTGATTCGTTATTCTTAACCAAATTCAATGTGAATTAAATAAATTTAACATTTTATGACCTCACAATGGATAAACTAACATAACTTTTGTTCGTCATCTGAAAACTTCACAAATTCCCGAGGGTCTGGCTGCAGTAGACTGGTTCCCTGTCGCGCTCATTTGTGGACAACAGGTATGGATCGATGGACCAACGCATTTTTTGCCACCATCCGAATATCATAATTTTATCATCCCCACCTATAGTTTAGACAATTCTAAGACACTTTTCACGTATGACATTTTCCTCTCAGATGACCCAGAACCGAGATACACGTATTTAAATATTTCGAGAACCGGCTGAGAGAGCCAGAGTAACTGACCAGTGTTTGGGCATATGGTTTTAGGTGTCAACGCACTATTTCCGATATTATTAAATTTAGAGAAAAATTTCATAGAAGAAAATCGTCTTATTTTTGTCTGTTTATATTAATTAATCATTAAAAAACTCCATTTCTTGCAATCACTTTTTTTTTTTTCTCATAGTTTTCTCATTTTCAACTCCCGATATCTCCGTTATGGGTAAAATGTGCCAAAGGCGCCATAGATGAAAATCGTCTTATTTTTGTCTTAACTTATTATTAGCAACAACAAAAACATCAAATATCCAATTTTGTGTTGTACTATCAGGAAGTGTTCCGTCGGTCCATACCTGTTGTCCACAAATGTTAGCGACAGGGAACCAGTCTACTGCAGCCAGACCCTCGGAAATTTGTGAAGTTTTCAGATGGCGAACAAAAGTTATGTTAGTTTAACAATTGTTAGATCATAAAATATTAAATCTATTTATTTTACATTTAATTTAGTTAAGAATGTCGATCATTTAATAAGAGTTAACATATTTAGATATTGGGTTTTTTGGTGATTTATAATGATAAGTTCAGACAATTCTAAGACAATTTATTTTATAACTTTTTCCTCTCAGACGACCGAGAACTGAGATATCGGGAGTCGAAAATTAGCAAAGTGCATATTATGGCACCAACAAAATATCATAATTTTATCATCCCAACCTATAGTTTAGAGAATTCTAAGACACATTTGTAATATGACATTTTCCTCTCAGACGAACCAGAACCGAGATACACGTATTTAAATATTTCGAGAACCGGCTAGGAGAGCAAGACCAACTGACCCGTGTTTGGGCATATGGTTTTAGGTGTCAACGCACTATTTCCGATATTATTAAATTTAGAGAAAAGTTTCATAGAAGAAAATCGTCTTATTTTTGTCTGTTTATATTAATATTTCATTAAAAACCCATTTCGGGAAACAATATTTTCGTAGTTTTCTGATTTTTAACTCCCGATATCTCAGTTCTCGGTCGTCTGAGAGGAAAAAGTCACTGAAGAAAAGTATCTTAGAATTCTCTGGTCTTATCAATAGACAACAGAAAAAAACAATCTCTAAATATTTTCTCTACTCTAAATTAATGCTCATTCTTAACTAAATTCAATGTAAAATAAAGAAATTTAATATTTTATGACCTCGCAATTGTTAAACTAACATAACTTTTGTTCGCCATCTGAAAACTTCACAAATTCCCGAGGGTCTGGCAGCAGTAGACTGGTTCCCTGTCGCTAACATTTGTGAACAACAGGTATGGATCGATGGACCAACGCATTTTTTGCCACCATCCGAATATCATAATTTTATCATCCCCACCTATAGTTTAGACAATTCTAAGACACCTTTCACGTATGACATTTTCCTCTCAGATGACCCAGAACCGAGATACACGTATTTAAATATTTCGAGAACCGGCTGAGAGAGCCGGAGTAACTGACCAGTGTTTGGGCATATGGTTTTAGGTGTCAACGCACTATTTCCGATATTATTAAATTTAGAGAAAAGTTTCATAGAAGAAAATCGTCTTATTTTTGTCTGTTTATATTAATTAATCATTAAAAAACTCCATTTCTTGCCATCACTTATTTTTTTTTTCTCATAGTTTTCTCATTTTCAACTCCCGATATCTCCGTTATGGGTAAAATGTGCCAAAGGCGCCATAGATGAAAATCGTCTTATTTTAGTCTTTACTTATTATTAGCAACAACAAAAACATCAAATATCCAATTTTGTGTTGTACTATCAGGAAGTGTTCCGTCAGTCCATACCTATTGTCCACAAATGTTAGCGACAGGGAACCAGTCTACTGCAGCCAGACCCTCGGAAATTTGTGAAGTTTTCAGATGGCGAACAAAAGTTGTTAATTTAACAATTGTTAGGTCATAAAATATTAAATCTATTTATTTTGCATTTAATTTAGTTAAGAATGTCGATCATTAAATAAGAGTTAACATATTTAGATATTGGGTTTGTTGGTGGTTTATAATGATAAGTTCAGACAATTCTAAGACAATTTATTTTATAACATTTTCCTGTCAGACGACCGAGAACTGAGATATCGGGAGTCGAAAATTAGCAAAGTACATATTATGGCACCAACAAAATATCATAATTTTATCATCCCAACCTATAGTTTAGACAATTCTAAGACACTTTTCACGTATGACATTTTCCTCTCAGACGAACCAGAACCGAGATACACGTATTGAAATATTTCGAGAACCGGCTAGGAGAGCAAGACCAACTGACCAGTGTTCGGGCATATGGTTTTAGGTGTCAACGCTCTATTTCCGATATTATTAAATTTAGAGAAAAGTTTCATAGAAGAAAATCGTCTTATTTTTGTCCGTTTATATTAATAATTCATTAAAAACCCCATTTCGGGAAACAATATTTTCGTAGTTTTCTGATTTTTAACTCCCGATATCTCAGTTCTCGGTCGCCTGAGAGGAAAAAGTCACTGAAGAAAAGTATCTTAGAATTGTCTGGTCTTATCAATAGACAACAGAAAAAAACAATCTCTAAATATTTTCTCTACTCTAAATTAATGCTCATTCTTAACTAAATTCAATGTAAAATATAGAAATTTAATTTTTTATGACCTCGCAATTGTTAAACTAACATAACTTTTGTTCGCGATCTGAAAACTTCACAAATTCCCGAGGGTCTGGCTGCAGTAGACTGGTTCCCTGTCGCTAACATTTGTGAACAACAGGTATGGATCGATGGACAAACGCAATTTTTGCCACCATCCGAATATCATAATTTTATCATCCCCACCTATAGCTTAGACAATTCTAAGACACTTTTCACGTATGGCATTTGCCTCTCAGATGACCCAGAACCGAGATACACGTATTTAAGTATTTCGAGAACCGGCTGAGAGAGCCAGAGTAACTGACCAGTGTTTGGGCATATGGTTTTAGGTGTCAACGCACTATTTCCGATATTATTAAATTTAGAGAAAAGTTGCATAGAAGAAAATCGTCTTATTTTTGTCTGTTTATATTAATTAATCATTAAAAAACTCCATTTCTTGCCATCACTTAATTGTTTTTCTGGTAGTTTTCTCATTTTCAACTCCCGATATCTCCGTTATGGGTAAAATGTGCCAAAGGCGCCATAGATGAAAATCGTCTTATTTTTGTCTTAACTTATTATTAGCAACAACAAAAACATCAAATATCCAATTATGTGTTGTACTATGAGGAAGTGTTCCGTCGGTCCATACCTGTTGTCCACAAATGTTAGCGACAGGGAACCAGTCTACTGCAGCCAGACCCTCGGGAATTTGTGAAGTTTTCAGATGACGAACAGAAGTTATGTTAGTTTATCCATTGTGAGGTCATATAATGTTAAATTTATTTATTATACATTGAATTTGGTTAAGAATAACGAACCAGTTTATAGTAGAGGATATAATTAGAGTTCTTGGTGTTGCGGGATGATATGTAAAAGGTCCATAGATTTATTTAACAATAAAATATATAAAAAACAATAATGTATCAATCCAATTTGAGGTCTGGATGCGGCCCTGTATTTCATACAGGGCCGCATCCAGACCTCAAATTGATCCACTTTTTCAACAATTTCTTTGTTTTTTACCTTCAAAAAGTCTTTCGGACTTTTACATAACATTCAGCGACTATCTTTGATCAATATATATAATTAATATTTCACTCAACGAATCTCTTTGTTTACAAACAATATTTTATACAATTGTAATACATATTTTCTTCTATAACGTTTCCCTCACAAACGACCAGAACGGAGTTATTTAATATACCGAGATCTGGTTGGTGGCCACAAATGAAATATAAACTAAACGGAGAAATATAGGAATAAGATTATGAGAACGATTTAGGGGTAATAATAAGTGGGGCGGTGGTCACGCTCAGTTAAAGAGTCCTGATTATTGTGGTAGAATATGCTGTGGAACATTGTAGTGTAGTGGTCATCGTTCTCGCCTCACACCTAAGTGAACCAGGGTTCGGTCCTTGGGCAGGTTAAGTTGTTGTTACTAGTTGTATTGTGTTGGTCTTCATAGCAATACACTGCGTGGTACAGATAACACTGCGGGACTACACTACTGATAAAACACAACATAGACAAGCAGTACAGTACAGACGTCTTCACACTCAGTTACAAGGTTGGCAATTTAAAACACCCCCTTTGGGCACTCCTCCCATGTCAAAACGAATTCAGCCTTTTTCGTCAAACTCAAAATCTAAACCCGCAATGCAATCGCGTCCTGATTGCACTCATTAAATGCGGCGTATCCGAAAACCCTTTCTTAGGTTAAGTTTTCTTTGCTCATAATCAATTTCAGAAAGATTAGAGCAATATTAAATATATTTCACCAACTTATCATCTTGTTTTTGTTTCAACTTGTCATCAGAAAGATCACAAAACAAAAGCGTATTAAATTTTAAGCTCTGGTCAGGGGCGGATCCAGGAATATCAAAAGGGGGGTCTGGAGATATCTTTGTCATGTATACTATGTACTATATGTGTTTTATGTATTCTATGTCTCCATTAGAAACTATGTACAGTATATATTTTGTGTATGTACATCATGTATTTACGTATTTCTCTGTATACCATATATGTATGTGACTGATTGTTTGTTACGTCATGTAATGTACGTATTCACCAGGTACTACTTTGCTACCCTGTGTATCAATGCGCATGTGTGCTCAGACGGACAGTCGGACACTGGTCAGAGTATCATTGCCCGACTGTCTCTGGTACAGTACACGTCTCAAATTGTACTTCTGCCTCTACAAGTTAATCCAAGAAATCGTCTCTGCCCTCTCCTTTACACCTGAACATTATCTGTCAGTAGGACGACATGTACAAGAGACGACAAAAAGGTTAAAGCAGAGATAGAAGCAGAAGTGACGGAGTAACGAGCAACCGGCTGATTGTTAAGAACATTCGTCCCACCCGGTAACCAGTACTTGGGTAGGAAGTCGCCGCTCCTCCTGCTATGCGTGCAGCAACCAGTCCACCGGGTGCACCAGACACAGGAGTTCATCCTTCAGCATTGGACAGGTTGGCCGGGCTTATGGAAGATCAGCAGCTACAGGCCACAGAGGACCGCTCCTGCTACAACAGTTAAAATGGCAGCAGGAGTAGTTCCACGAAGCTGAAGTTCAACGGCAAGAGACTGGCGGCCGGAGGTTTGAACACCCTCTTCTGTTGAATAGGGCGTCAGGGTGCTGCAGCGGACGCCGCCAGACCTGACCGTGCCGCCATGCAGGTCTTGATTCGTCAAGCGTTAAACGTATCCAGCAGGGTCACCCCTGCCCCTGGCTCGCAGGGTGTGGGTAGTGGCGATTCCAACCGTTCGGTCACGGCAAGCACGTCACCTACAGCAGCGACGGGGCATCCCCGTCACCAGGTACGTCAGCCCCAGGCTCTGGCACCTCACAGGCTCTCACCCGACGTATCCCTGCGGTAATTTAAGTTGTGTGGCTCATGGGATGATTGTGAAATTACTCCAACTCCGAGTCAACCACTACGCACCAAGCTAACATCTCCCTTATTGTCTGACGCCTGAAATGAGGGCCACATTAGCACATGGTAATGGTGTCGCTGAGGATGACCAGGCGGTGACAATTGATGACCTTCTCACAAGCATTAAGGAGCACCTACAGTGGCAGCACCAAGTGGCTCTACGTCGTGAGAGGTTTGAGGAGCGTCGTCAACGTAAGGGAGAATCTTTCGACGACTTTTATGTCGCCCTGAAGGAACTGGCAGACGATGCGGAGCTGTGTGACTAATGTCTGGATGCCAGGTTTGTCACCCACATAAAGGATCCGGGTCCAGCAAACTAGGAAGAAACTTCTGGCTATCGACCATCCCCCGATACTGCCTGCGGCGTTAAGCTTGTGTCGTAGAGAAGAATATGCTTTCAATACTGACGCAGACCTCTCAAGCAGCAGCAAATCCTTCAACAAATTGACTGGTTACAAGCAGGGGCATAGCAGTTGGGTCCTGCGCAAGGCAGTGTGATGGTTGCGGAGCAGCGCTGCCTGCTGGAGGTCGGGAGGAACAGTGCTCAGCCTGGGGTAAGAAATGTAACCACTGTAATATCAAAGGGCACTTCGGAAAAGCAGGTTGTGGAGGAGAGCGCAGAGTTCCGCGCAGAGGACGTCCAATAATACCCCACAGTCACCTCAACGAGCTGCTCGATGTCTCAAGGTCGGAAACGTCCACAGGACGCTCCCCAATCATTGTGCTCCGAAGGTCAACATCAACATATCCAGTAAGGCCACTTCACGCATCACCTTACGATACCAAGAAGTCCATGGACGTCCCGAGGCGTCACCAACACCGCACACGCCAGAGCTGTCAAAGCGTCAGGTTTGCTTTTCCCTGCTGCATGATGCACCCAGCCGTCAGAGCCATCGTCATGGCAGAAGTCCTGACTGCCTAGACCTCTAGTCCTCGCTATGCGTCTAGGACTTTTCCCGGGAGGAGAGATGGATGATGTCATAAATACTATATTATGTATTATATCAATTAGAAATTATGGAATGTATTGTGTATGTACTATCGTGGACAAAAGTTTGCTCCCTAAAACTGAAGCAGTATCGAACCCAAATGAGACAAAACAGCACACCCGCACACAGTCAGGGTAAGTCAGTTCGGAGACTCATTCCTGTGACTCAGTTTCGCCACAGGGAGCAAATTTTTGTCCACGATAAACTATGGCGGACAAAAGTCCCTTCCCTCAGCCCGCCTCTTTACCCTTCTGGCCCCATCCCCGCCATGCGCACTACACAGTGCACCATCAGTTGGATGATTACAGCACTTCCTTCAGTGGCTGGCTGAGGGAAGGAACTTTTGTCCACCGTAGTACAGTACACATCTCAAACTCTGTACGACTGCCTGCACAAATAAATAAAAGAAATCGTCTCTGCCTTCTCTTTTACACCTGAACAGGGTCCAAGAAGTTTTGGATGGATAAACATAGCAAGCAAAGGTAACCCACTCAGCTGAGGGTTTGTGGGGGGGGGGGGGGGGTTGTAAGTTCCCGATTACTTTTTTAATCTGACCAATACCATAGGCATTATAAAGCTATGCGCACTTCATATTGTGGTGTATTCTGAAGTCAACAGTTACTTTTTAACAAAAATACCAGAGTACAATACTGCATTACAGAAAAATTATCGGCATTTTTTATGAAAAGTTGGGGTCTGGACCCCCCCCACCCCCCCTAGATCCGCTCTTGCTGGGTCTGGTACTGACTGAGTAGAATTATCTGAAAATTCATCTTTCAACTAGACTGAATTCTGTCAAGCAGAAAGGGTTGGGAGGGGGGAGAGAAAGGGGGAGGGGGTTATTTAATACACCTAGATCTGGTTGGTGGCCACAAATGAAATATAAACTAAACATAGAAATAAGATTATTATAACCATTTAGGGGTAATAAGAAGTGGGGCGGTGGTCACGCTCAGTTAGTTCTTGTTGTGGTAGTATTAGTTAGCAACTAGTGGTGTAAAGGTCGTCCTCGGGCAACACCTAACTCGCTGGGTAATAATGGTACAGATAATACTGCGAGGCGGGACAAAACAGTACACAACTAATAGAACATATCGTGAAGAGCCAAGGAAGGTTGAGTAAAGAAGCTCGACTGTCCATACAGCATCAAATCACTAACTGGGCTCTTAGTAGTTGGGTCGGTCATCGATAGATAGCGCAACTTTCGCTGTTTTGCTATATGACGTCATCTGGCTGGCCATTCAAGATTCGTTCAGTGGGACAAAACCAAAGTTACAGGAAATGGTCCCACGTGGCTGTCATGGTTGTGTTGTTTGTAGGAAGGATGAGAAAACCAGACATTTAAAACTCCATTGCTTTCCTAAGGATAAGGACCGGTAAGATTATAATTGTCATAAAGATAAAAGAGTTAAGTGTAGTTACTAGATTAAGTTACCATGGCATTGGTCACTAAATATCAGCAATTGACAGAAGATGAAGTTTAGATCTTCATTAAACGTAATCTGAAACTTCACGCCATACCGAAGATATGGTAGATCTAAGCATTTTTCATTTGGTCAAGACGAGAATGTGTATTGTAAACGTAATAGCTTAGTGACGGTATTTATTAATTTTTAGTATACAATATCCCCTTGTGCAAGAAGAGGTCAGATACTGATAGTAAAATTTAATATCACTGCAATATGTTATATACATTAACACTAATCTGTAAACAATATATGATGCATTGCTAGAAAATGTTGACAAGAAATAAGTTTGTTATATAATGAAGTGCATTATGTCATTCTTGTTTATTTTTATTCCTCTACAATTCGACAATAGTGATCTTGTGAAAATTGATTAACCACGAAAACAAAAATTGCTAGTGAACGTAATTTCAGTAATTTTGGAATGAATGACGTTTTATAAATGATAATGATGTTAGGTTTTCATCATGAATGAATAAATTAAGTATAAATAAATATAAACACGTCAGTTATTAAGTTGACCCGCTTTTCGGCATCTTTCGTTTTCTATGAATACTACCTTAGTTATGTCGGCCAGCGCTAGATGGAGTATGAGACAGGCGGTACTGAAAAATACACGCAAATTAAAGGGAGTTGAGCTTCCTTACTCTACCTTCCTTGACTAGAGCATACATTACAGACACTCACCCACCGCACACACTCACGCACCTCCGTCACAGGGCTGCCAATTAAATAACTCGGCCCAAGGAACAACCTCCCCCCTACCCACAACATATAACACCTCAATAACTCGGGCAACTCAGTACACCTCCCGAGTGGAGACGAATTCTTAATTTTTCGACAAAATCTAAACCGGCCATGGAATTGCGTTCTGAATGCGCTCATTAGATGCGGCGTATGAAAAGACTCATTAATTAGCGAAGAGCAATAATAGCAATTTTAAGGGAAATATGAAGACATTACCCTTCAGCGCTCTAAACCGGCCATGGAATCGCGTTCTGATTGCGCTCATTAGATGCGGCGCATGCAAATACCCTTTCTTTAAGTAAAGGTTTCTTTGCTCATAATCAATGTCAGAACGATTAGAGCAATATTAAGGGAGATAGGAGACATTACCCTTCAGAGCTCTCTTGGTTGAGTGTGAATAATACCGTTGTCGGTAAGTGTTCTAAAGTGATGATTATTTCTCCATTTTATACAATAATTATTGTCAATACAAAAGGGACGACCCAACAGCGTCCCAGACCCACAAACTGACTTTTCAGGCACCGTTCATCACTCTGCAGGACGATATACCAGCCAATATTTGATTACACTGTCAAACCTTTATTATGGAAATAGGAATTGGTGGTATTATTTACTTCCTAAATCAATAAAAATTACCCTGGGGCCGGTAACAGCAATATTATGAGAGGACGCTTTCTGGAGAGAGATATACCTATATCTCCCTTAATATTGCTCTTATCGTTCTGAAATTGATTACGAGCAAAGAAACCTTTACCGTAAGAAAGGGTATTTGCATGCGCCGCATCTAATGAGCGCAATCAGAACGCGATTCCATGGCCGGTTTAGATTTTGAATTTGACGAGAAATGCAGAATTTGGCTGGACGCGGTCGACGACGGTCAAATAGACACAGGCCAATACTCTCTGATTGACAGTCAAACAAGCAGAGGCAGATGATGGTGGTGGAGGAAGTAGTGTTGGAGGTAGAGGTAATGGTGGAGAAGGTGGTCATGAAGTAGGTAGTGGTTTTGGAAAAGTAGAGAGTGGTAATGGTGGAGTGGGTGGAGGAGGAGGAGGTGGTAGTGTTGGAGTAGGTGGAGAAGGAAGTGGTAGTGGTGGAGTAGGAGGTGGTAGTGTTGGAGTAGGTGGTAGTAGTGGTGGAATAGGTGGTGATAGTTAGATTAGCTTAGGTAATATTTTATTCACAAAGATATTCATTATGAAAGTTGGTGAGGGAGATGGGAGCTTTCTGATGTGACGGGATAATGGAAGGGGTGATGGGGGAAATGGGATGATTGGAGGGGAGATTGGGTGATGGGAGGGGTGATGGACTGGGGGATGGGGTAATGAGGGGTGACGACGGAGGTGGGTGAGTGTGTGTGGTGGTGACGACAGCGTCTATCCTGTCTCCCATCGACCCTTCCATCATCCCATCACCCCTCCTATCAACTCTTTCATTACCCCATCACCCCTCATCACCCCATCTCACATTCCATCACCCCTCATTACCCCATCCCCCAGTCCATCACCCCATCCCCCCTTCCATTATCCCGTCACACCAGAAAGCTCCCATCTCCCTCACCAACTTTCATAATGAATATCTTTGTGAATAAAATATTACCTAAGCTAATCTAACTATCACCACCTATTCCACCACTACTACCACCTACTCCAACACTACCACCTCCTACTCCACCACTACCACTTCCTTCTCCACCTACTCCAACACTACCGCCTCCTCCTCCTCCACCCACTCCACCATTACCACTCTCTACTTTTCCAAAACCACTACCTACTTCATGACCACCTTCTCCACCATTACCTCTACCTCCAACACTACTTCCTCCACCACCATCATCTGCCTCTGCTTGTTTGACTGTCAATCAGAGAGTATTGGCCTGTGTCTATTTGACCGTCGTCGACCGCGTCCAGCCAAATTCTGCATTACTCGTCAAATTCAAAATCTAAACCGGCCATGGAATCGCGTTCTGATTGCGCTCATTAGATGCGGCGCATGCAAATACCCTTTCTTATAGTAAAGGTTTCTTTGCTCGTAATCAATTTCAGAACGATTAGAGCAATATTAAGGGAGATATAGGTATATTTCTCTCCAGAAAGCGTCCTCTCATAATATTGCTGTTGCCGGCCCCAGGGTAATTTTTATTGATTTAAGAAGTATATAATACCACCAATTCCTATTTCCATAATAAAGGTTTGACAGTGTATTCAAATATTGGCTGGTATGTCGTCCTGCAGAGTGATGAACGGTGCCTGAAAAGTCAGTTTGTGGGTCTGGGACGCTGTTGGGTCGTCCCTTTTGTATTGACAATAATTGTTGTATAAAATGGAGAAATAATCATCACTTTAGAACAGTTACCGACAACGGTATTATTCACACTCAACCAAGAGAGTGCTGAAGGGTAATGTCTCCATATCTCCCTTAATATTGCCCTAATCGTTCTGAAATTGATTATGAGCAAAGAAACCTTTACTTAGAGAAAGGGTATTTGCGTGCGCCGCATCTAATGAGCGCAATCAGAACGCGATTCCATGCCCGGTTTAGATTTTGAATTTGACGAAACATGCAGAATTTGACCAGACGCGGTCGACGACGGAGGTGGGTGAGTGTGTGTGGTGGTGAAGACAGCGTCTATCCTGTCTCCCATTACCCCTGCCATCATCTCATCGACCCTTCCATCATCCCATCACCCCTCCTATCAACTCTTCCATTACCCCATCACCCCTCATCACCCCATCTCACATTCCATCACCCCTCATTACCCCATCCCCCAGTCCATCACCCCTCCCATCACCCAATCTCCCCTCCAATCATCCCATTTCCCCCATCACCCCTTCCATTATCCTGTCACACCAGAAAGCTCCCATCTCCCTCACCAACTTTCATAATGAATATCTTTGAGAATAAAATATTACCTAAGCTAATCTAACTATCACCACCTACTCCACCACTACTACCACCTACTCCAACACTACCACCTCCTACTCCACCACTACCACCACCTTCTCCACCTACTCCAACACTACCACCTCCTCCTCCTCCACCCACTCCACCATTACCACTCTCTACTTTTCCAAAACCACTACCTACTTCATGACCACCTTCTCCACCATTACCTCTACCTCCAACACTACTTCCTCCACCACCATCATCTGCCTCTGCTTGTTTGACTGTCAATCAGAGAGTATTGGCCTGTGTCTATATGACCGTCGTCGACCGCGTCCAGCCAAATTCTGCATTTCTCGTCAAATTCAAAATCTAAACCGGCCATGGAATCGCGTTCTGATTGCGCTCATTAGATGCGGCGCATGCAAATACCCTTTCTTTGGTAAAGGTTTCTTTGCTCATAATCAATTTCAGAACGATTAGAGCAATATTAAGGGCGATATAGGTATATTTCTCTCCAGAAAGCGTCCTCTCATAATATTGCTGTTACCGGCCCCAGGGTAATTTTTATTGATTTAGGAACTAAATAATACCACCAACTCTTATTTCCATAATAAAGGTTTGATAGTGTAATCAAATATTGACTGGTATATCGTCCTGAAGAGTGATGAACGGTGCCTGTAATGTCACTCTGTGGGTCTGGGACGCTGTTGGGCCGTCCCTTTTGTATTGACAATAATTATTGTATAAAATGAAGAAATAATCATCACTTTAGAACAATTACCGACAACGGTATTATTCACACTCAACCAAGAGAGTGCTGAAGGGTAATGTTTCCATATCTCCCTTAATATTGCTCTAATCGTTCTGAAATTGATTATGAGTAAAGAAACCTTTACCAAAGAAAGGGTATTTGCATGCGCCGCATCTAATGAGCGCAATCAGAACGCGATTCCATGGCCGGTTTAGATTTTGAATTTGAAGAAAAATGCAGAATTTGACCTGACGCGGTCGACGACGGAGGTGGGTGGGTGTGTGTGGTGGTGACGACAGCGTCTATCCTGTCTCCCATCACCCCTTCCATCATCCCATCGACCCTTCCATCATCCCATCACCCATCAACCCTCCTATCAACTCTTCCATTACCCCATCACCCATCATCACCCCATCTCACATTCCATCACCCCTCATTACCCTATCCCCCAGTCCATCACCCCTCCCATCACGCAATCTCCCCTCCAATCATCCCATTTCCCCCATCACCCCTTCCATTATCCCGTCACACCAGAGAGCTCCCATCTCCCTCACCAACTTTCATAATGAATATCTTTGTGAATAAAATATTACCTAAGCTAATCTAACTATCACCACCTACTCCACCACTACTACCACCTACTCCAACACTACCACCTCCTACTCCACCACTACCACCACCTTCTCCACCTACTCCAACACTACCACCTCCTCCTCCTCCACCCACTCCACCATTACCACTCTCTACTTTTCCAAAACCACTACCTACTTCATGACCACCTTCTCCACCATTACCTCTACCTCCAACACTACTTCCTCCACCACCATCATCTGCCTCTGCTTGTTTGACTGTCAATCAGAGAGTGTTGGCCTGTGTTTATATGACCGTCGTCGACCGCGTCCAGCCAAATTCTGCATTTCTCGTCAAATTCAAAATCTAAACCGGCCATGGAATCGCGTTCTGATTGCGCTCATTAGATGCGGCGCATGCAAATACCTTTTCTTTGGTAAAGGTTTCTTTGCTCATAATCAATTTCAGAACGATTAGAGCAATATTAAGGGCGATATAGGTATATTTCTCTCCAGAAAGCGTCCTCTCATAATATTGCTGTTACCGGCCCCAGGGTAATTTTTATTGATTTAGGAACTAAATAATACCACCAACTCTTATTTCCATAATAAAGGTTTGATAGTGTAATCAAATATTGACTGGTATATCGTCCTGAAGAGTGATGAACGGTGCCTGTAATGTCACTCTGTGGGTCTGGGACGCTGTTGGGCCGTCCCTTTTGTATTGACAATAATTATTGTATAAAATGAAGAAATAATCATCACTTTAGAACAATTACCGACAACGGTATTATTCACACTCAACCAAGAGAGTGCTGAAGGGTAATGTTTCCATATCTCCCTTAATATTGCTCTAATCGTTCTGAAATTGATTATGAGTAAAGAAACCTTTACCAAAGAAAGGGTATTTGCATGCGCCGCATCTAATGAGCGCAATCAGAACGCGATTCCATGGCCGGTTTAGAGCGCTGAAGGGTAATGTCTTCATATTTCCCTTAAAATTGCTATTATTGCTCTTCGCTAATTAATGAATCTTTTCATACGCCGCATCTAATGAGCGCACTCAGAACGCAATTCCATGGCCGGTTTAGATTTTGTCGAAAAATTAAGAATTCGTCTCCACTCGGGAGGTGTACTGAGTTGCCTGAGTTATTGAGGTGTTTTATGTTGTGGGTAGGGGGGAGGTTGTTCCTTGGGCCGAGTTATTTAATTGGCAGCCCTGTGACGGAGGTGCGTAATGTATGCTCTAGTCAAGGAAGGTAGAGTAAGGAAGCTCAACTCCCTTTAATTTGCGTGTATTTTTCAGTACCGCCTGTCTCATACTCCATCTAGCGCTGGCCGACATAACTAAGGTAGTATTCATAGAAAACGAAAGATGCCGAAAAGCGGGTCAACTTAATAACTGACGTGTTTATATTTATTTATACTTAATTTATTCATTCATGATGAAAACCTAACCTCATTATCATTTATAAAACGTCAGTCATTCCAAAATTACTGAAATTACGTTCACTAGAAATTTTTGTTTCCGTGGTTAATCAATTTTCACAAGATCACTATTGTCGAATTGTAGAGGAATAAAGATAAACAAGAATGACATAATGCACTTCATTATATAACAAACTTATTTCTTGTCAACATTTTCTAGCAATGCATCATATATTGTTTACAGATTAGTGTTAATGTATATAACATATTGCAGTGATATTAAATTTTACTATCAGTATCTGACCTCTTCTTGCACAAGGGGATATTGTATACTAAAAATTAATAAATACCGTCACTAAGCTATTACGTTTTCAATACACATTCTCGTCTTGACCAAATGATAAATGCTTAGATCTACCATATCTTCGGTATGGCATGAAGTTTCAGATTACGTTAAATGAAGATCTAAACTTCATCTTCTGCCAATTGCTCATATTTAGTGACCAATGCCATGGTAACTTAATCTAGTAACTACACTTAACTCCTTTATTTTCATGACAATTATAATCTTGCCGGTCCTTATCCTTAGGAAAGCACTGGAGTTTTAAATGTCTGGTTTTCTCATCCTTCCTACAAACAACAACCATGACAGCCACGTGGGACCATTTCCTGTAACTTTGGTTTTGTCCCACTGAACGAATCTTGAATGGCCAGCCAGATGACGTCATATAGCAAAACAGCGACAGTTGCGCTATCTATCGATGACCGACCCAACTATTAAGAGCCCAGTTAGTGATTTGATGCTGTATGGGCAGTCGAGCTTCTTTACTCAACCTTCCTTGGCTCTTCACGATGATATGTTCTATTAGTTGCGTACCGTTTTGTCCCGCCTCGCAGTATTATCTGTACCATTATTACCCAGCGAGTTAGGTGTTGCCCGAGGACGACCTTTACACCACTAGTTGCTAACTAATACGACCACAACAAGGACTAACTGAGCGTGACCACCGCCCCACTTATCATTACCCCTAAATCTTTCTCATAATCTTATTCCTACGTTTAGTTTATATTTCATTTGTGGCCACCAACCAGATCTCGGTGTATTAAATAATCCCGTCCCCCTTTCTCTCCCCCCCTCCTAACCCTTTCTGCTTGACAGAAATCAGTCTAGTTGAAAGATGAATTTTCAGATATTTCTACTCCGTCAGTACCAGACCCAGCAAGAGCGGATCTAAGGGGGGAGGGGGGGGGGGTCCAGACCCCAACTTTTCATAAAAAATGCCGATAATTTTTCTGTAATGCAGAATTGTACTCTGGTATTTTTGTTAAAAAATAACTGTTGACTTCAGAATACACCACAATATCAAGTGCGCATAGCTTCATAATGCCCAAAATATTGGTCAGATTAAAAAAGTAATAGGGAACTTACAACCCCCCCAACCCCCCCCCACAAACCCTCAGCTGAGTGGGTTACCTTTGCTTGCTATGTTTATCCATCAAAAACTTCTTGGACCCTGTTCAGGTGTAAAAGAGAAGGCAGAGACGATTTCTTTTATTTATTTGTGCAGGCAGTCGTACAGTGTTTGAGATGTGTACTGTACTTCGGTGGACAAAAGTTCCTTACCTCAGCCAGCCACTGAGGGAAGTGCTGTAATCATCCAACTGATGGTGCACTGTGTAGTGCGCATGGCGGGGATGGGGCCAGAAGGTTAAAGAGGCGGGCTGAGGGAAGGGACTTTTGTCCGCCATAGTTTATCGTGGACAAAAATTTGCTCCCTGTGGCGGAACTGAGTCACAGGAATGAGTCTCCGAACTGACTTACCCTGACTGTGTGCGGGTGTGCTGTTTTGTCTCATTTGGGTTCGATACTGCTTCAGTTTTAGAGAGCAAACTTTTGTCCACGATAGTACATACACAATACATTCATAATTTCTATTTGATATAATACATAATATAGTATTTATGACATCATCCATCTCTCCTCCCGGGAAAAGTCCTAGACGCATAGCGAGGACTAGAGGTCTAGGCAGTCAGGACTTCTGCCATGACGATGGCTCTGACGGCTGGGTGCATCATGCAGCAGGGAAAAGCAAACCTGACGCTTTGACAGCTCTGGCGTGTGCGGTGTTGGTGACGCCTCGGGACGTCCATGGACTTCTTGGTATCGTAAGGTGATGCGTGAAGTGGCCTTACTGGATATGTTGATGTTGACCTTCGGAGCACAATGATTGGGGAGCGTCCTGTGGACGTTTCCGACCTTGAGACATCGAGCAGCTCGTTGAGGTGACTGGGGGGTATTGTTGGACGTCCTCTGCGCGTAACTCTGCGCTCTCCTCCACAACCTGCTTTTCCGAAGTGCCCTTTGATATTACAGTGGTTACATTTCTTACCCTAGGCTGAGCACTGTTCCTCCCGACCTCCAGCAGGCAGCGCTGCTCCGCAACCATCACACTGCCATGCGCAGGACCCAACTGCTATGCCGCTGCTTGTAACCAGTCAATCTGTTGAAGGATTTGCTGCTGCTTGAGAGGACTGCGTCAGTATTGAAAGCATATTCTTCTCTACGACACAAGCTTAACGCCCCAGGCAGTATCGGGGGGAAGGTTGATAGCCAGAAGTTTCTTCCTAGTTTGCTGGACCCGGATCCTTTATGTGGGTGACAAACCTGGCATTCAGACATTGGTCACACATCCGCATCGTCTGCCAGTTCCTTCAGGGCGACATAAAATTCGTCGAAAGATTCTCCCTCACGTTGACGACGCTCCTCAAACCCCACACGACGTAGAGCTACTTGGTGCTGCCACTGTAGGTGCTCCTTAATGCTTGTGAGAAGGTCATCAACTGTCACCGCCTGGTCATCCTCAGCGACACCATTACCATGTGGCCCTTATTTCAGGCGTCAGACAAGACCGGAGATGTTAGCTCGGTGCTGGAGTAATTCCACAATCATCCCATGAGCCACACAACTTAAATTACCGCAGGGATACGTCGGGTGAGAGCTTGTGAGGTGCCAGAGCCTGGGGCTGACGTACCTGGTGACGGGGATGCCCCGTCGCTGCTGTAGGTGACGTGCTTGCCGTGAACGAACCGTTGGAATCGCCACTACCCACACCTTGCGAGCCAGGGGCAGGGGTGACCCTGCTGAATACGTTTAACGCTTGACGAATCAAGACCTGCATCGCGGCACGGTCAGGTCTGGCGGCGTCCGCTGCAGCAGCCTCACGCCCTCTTCAACAGAAGAGGGTGTTCAAACCTCCGGCCGCCAGTCTCTTGCCGTTGAACTTCAGTTTCGTGGAACTGCTCCTGCTGCCATTTTAACTGTTGTAGCAGGAGCGGTCCTCTGTGGCCTGTAGCTGCTGATCTTCCATAAGGCCGGCCAACCTGTCCAATGCTGAAGGATGAACTCCTGTGTCTGGTGCACCCGGTGGACTGGTTGCTGCACGCATAGCAGGAGGAGCGGCAACTACCTACCCAAGTACTGGTTACCGGGTGGGACGAATGGTCTTAACAATCAGCCGGCTGCTCGTTACTCCGTCACTTCTGCTTCTATCTCTGCTTTAACCTTTTTGTCGTCTCTTGTACATATCATCCTACTGACAGATAATGTTCAGGTGTAAATGAGAGGGCAGAGAAGATTTCTTGGATTAACTTGTACAGGCAGAAGTACAAGTTGAGATGTCAACTGTACCAGAGACAGTCGGGCAATGATCCTCTGACCAGTGTCCGACTGTCCGTCTGAGCACACATGCGCATTGATACACAGGGTAGCAAAGTAGTACCTGGTGAATACGTACATTACATGACGTAACAAACAATCAGTCACATACATATATGGTATACAGAGAAATGCGTAAATACATGATGTACATACACATAATATATACTGTACATAGTTTCTAATGGAGACATAGAATACATAATACACATATAGTACATAGTATACATGACAAAGATATCTCCAGACCCCCTTTTGATATTCCTGGATCCGCCCCTGCCCAGAGCTTAAAATTTAATACGTTTTTGTTTTGTGATCTTTCTGATGACAAGTTGAGACAAAAACAAGATGATAAGTTGGTGAAATATATTTAATATTGCTCTAATCTTTCTGAAATTGATTATGAGCAAAGAAAACTTAAGAAAAGAAAGGGTTTTCAGATACGCCGCACTTAATGAGTGCAATCAGGACCTGATTGCATGGCAGGTTTAGATTTTGAGTACGACGAAAAATGCAGAATTCGTTTCGACATGGAAGGTGCGCCCTAAAGGGGTGTTTTTAATTCTCAACCTTGCGACGAAGATGACTGAGCGTGAAGACATCTGTACTGCTTGTCTATGCTGTATTTTATCAGTAGTGTAGTCCCGCAGTGTTATCTGTACCACGCAGTGTATTGCTATGACTACCAACACAATACAACTAGTAACAACAACTTAACCTGCCCAAGGATCGAACCCTGATCCACTTAGGTGTGAGGCGAGAACGATGACCACTACACCACAATATTCCACAGCATATTCTACCACAATAATCAGGACTCTTTAACTGAGCGTGACCACCGCCCCACTTATTATTACCCCTAAATCGTTCTCATAATCTTATTCCTATATTTCTCCGTTTAGTTTATATTTCATTTGTGGCCACCAACCAGATCTCGGTATATTAAATAACTCCGTTCTGGTCGTTTGTGAGGGAAACGTTATAGAAGAAAATATGTATTACAATTGTATAAAATATTGTTTGTAAATAAAGAGATTCGTTGAGTGAAACATTAATTATATATATTGATCAAAGATAGTCGCTGAATGTTATGTAAAAGTCCCATAGACTCTTTGAAGAAAAAACAAAGAAATTGTTGAAAAAGTGGATCAATTTGAGGTCTGGATGCGGCCCTGTATTTCATACAGGGCCGCATCCAGACCTCAAATTGGATTGATATATTATTGTTTTTTAATACATTTAGTGTTAAATAAATCTACGGACCTTTTACATATCATCCCGCAACACCAAGAACTCTAATTATATCCTCTACTATAAACTGGTTCGTTATTCTTAACCAAATTCAATGTGAATTAAATAAATTTAACATTTTATGACCTCGCAATTGTTAAACTAACATAACTTTTGTTCGCCATCTGAAAACTTCACAAATTCCCGAGGGTCTGGCTGCAGTAGACTGGTTCCCTGTCGCTAACATTTGTGGACAACAGGTATGGATCGATGGACCAACGCATTTTTTGCCACCCTCCGAAGATCATAATTTTATCATCCCCACCTATAGTTTAGACAATTCTAAGACACATTTCTCATATGACATTTTCCGCTCTGACGAACCTCAAACGAGATACACGTATCGAAATATTTCGAGAACCGGCGAGGAGAGCAAGACCAACTGACCAGTGTTTGGGCACATGGTTTTAGGTGTCAACGCACTATTTCCGATATTATTAAATTTAGAGAAAAGTTTCATAGAAGAAAATCGTCTTATTTTTGTCTGTTTATATTAATAATTTATTAAAAACCCATTTCGGGAAACAATATTTTCGTAGTTTTCTGATTTTTAACTCCCGATATCTCAGTTCTCGGTCGTCTGAGAGGAAAAAGTCACTGAAGAAAAGTATCTTAGAATTGTCTGTTCTTATCAATAGAAAACAGAAAAAAAACAATATCTAAATATTTTCTCTACTCTAAATTAATGCTCATTCTTAACTAAATTCAATGTAAAATAAAGAAATTTAATATTTTATGACCTCGCAATTGTTAAACTAACATAACTTTTGTTCGCGATCTGAAAACTTCACAAATTCCCGAGGGTCTGGCTGCAGTAGACTGGTTCCCTGTCGCTAACATTTGTGAACAACAGGTATGGATCGATGGACCAACGCATTTTTTGCCACCATCCGAATATCATAATTTTATCATCCCCACCTATAGCTTAGACAATTCTAAGACACTTTTCACGTATGACATTTTCCTTTCAGACGACCCAGAACCGAGATACACGTATTTAAATATTTCGAAAACCAGCTGAGAGAGCCAGAGTAACTGACCAGTGTTTGGGCATATGGTTTTAGGTGTCAACGCATTATTTCCGATATTATTAAATTTAGAGAAAAGTTTCATAGAAGAAAATCGTCTTATTTTTGTCTGTTTATATTAATTAATCATTAAAAAACTCCATTTCTTGCCATCACTTATTTTTTTTTTCTCATAGTTTTCTCATTTTCAACTCCCGATATCTCCGTTATGGGTAAAATGTGCCAAAGGCGCCATAGATGAAAATCGTCTTATTTTTGTCTTAACTTATTATTAGCAACAACAAAAACATCAAATATCCAATTATGTGTTGTACTATGAGGAAGTGTTCCGTCGGTCCATACCTGTTGTCCACAAATGTTAGCGACAGGGAACCAGTCTACTGCAGCCAGACCCTCGGGAATTTGTGAAGTTTTCAGATGATGAACAAAAGTTATGTTAGTTTAACCATTGTGGTGTCATAAATTGTTAAATTTCTTTAATTTACATTGAATTTGGTTAAGAATAACGAACCAGTTTATAGTAGAGAATATAATTAGAGTTCTTGGTGTTGCGGGATGATATGTAAAAGGTCCATAGATTTATTTAAGACTAAAATATATAAAAAACAATAATATATCAATCCAATTTGAGGTCTGGATGCGGCCCTGTATGGCTCTGTATGAAATACAGGGCCGCATCCAGACCTCAAATTGATCAATTTTTTTCAACAATTTCTTTGTTTTTTCTTCAAAAAGTCTATGGGACTTTTACATAACATTCAGCGACTATCTTTGATCAATATATATAATTAATGTTTCACTCAACGAATCTCTTTGTTTACAAACAATATTTTATACAATTGTAATATATATTTCTTCTAAAACTTTTCCCTCACAAACGACCCAGAACGGAGTTATTTAATATATCGAGATCTGGTTGGTGGCCACAAATGAAATATAAACTAAACGGAGAAATATAGGAATAAGATTATGAGAACGATTTAGGGGTAATAATAAGTGGGGCGGTGGTCACGCTCAGTTAAAGAGTCCTGATTATTGTGGTAGAATATGCTGTGGAACGTTGTGGTGTAGTGGTCATCGTTCTCGCCTCACACCTAAGTGGACCAGGGTTCGATCCTTGGGCAGGTTAAGGTGTTGTATTGTGTTGGTAGTCATAGCAATACACTGCGTGGTACAGATAACACTGCGGGACTACACTACTGATAAAACACAACATAGACAAGTATTACAGTACAGACGTCTTCACACTCACTCATCTTCGTCGCAAGGTTGGCAATTTAAAACACCCCCTTAGGGCACACCTCCCATGTCAAAACGAATTCATCATTTTTCGTCAAGCTCAAAATCTAAACCTGCCATGCAGTCGCGTCCTGATTGCACTCATTAAATGCGGCGTATCCGAAAACCCTTTCTTAGGTTAAGTTTTCTTTGCTCATAATCAATTTCAGAAAGATTAGAGCAATATTAAATATATTTCACCAACTTATCATCTTGTTTTTGTTTCAACTTGTCATCAGAAAGATCACAAAACAAAAACGTATTAAATTTTAAGCTCTGGTCAGGGGCGGATCCAGGAATATCAAAAGGGGATCTGGAGATATCTTAGTCATGTATACTATGTACTATATGTGTATTATGTATTCTATGTCTTCATTAGAAACTATGTACAGTATATATTTTGTGTATGTACATCATGTATTTACGCATTTCTCTGTATACCATATATGTATGTGACTGATTGTTTGTTACGTCATGTAATGTACGTATTCACCAGGTACTACTTTGCTACCCTGTGTATCAATGCGCATGTGTGCTCAGACGGACAGTCGGACACTGGTCAGAGGATCATTGCCCGACTGTCTCTGGTACAGTACACATCTCAAATTGTACTTCTGCCTGTACAAGTTAATCCAAGAAATAGTCTCTGCCCTCTCCTTTACACCTGAACATTATCTGTCAGTAGGACGATATGTACAAGAGACGACAAAAAGGTTAAAGCAGAGATAGAAGTAGAAGTGACGGAGTAACGAGCAACCGGCTGATTGTTAAGACCCTTCGTCCCACCCGGTAACCAGTACTTGGGTATGTAGTCGCCGCTTCTCCTGCTCTGCGTGCAGCAACCAGTCCACCGGGTGTACCAGACACAGGAGTTCATCCTTCAGCATTGGACAGGTTGGCCGGGCTTATGGAAGATCAGCAGCTACAGGCCACAGAGGACCGCTCCTCCTACAACAGTTAAAATGGCAGCAGGAGTAGTTCCACGAAACTAAAGTTCAACGGCAAGAGACTGGCGGTCGGAGGTTTGAACACCCTCTTCTGTTGAATAGGGCGTCAGGCTGCTGCAGCGGACGCCGCCAGACCTGACCGTGCCGCCATGCAGGTCTTGATTCGTCAAGCGTTAAACGTATCCAGCAGGGTCACCCCTGGCTCGCAGGGTGTGGGTAGTGGCGATTCCAACGGTTCGTTCACGGCAAGCACGTCACCTACAGCAGCGACGGGGCATCCCCGTCACCAGGTACGTCAGCCCCAGGCTCTGGCACCTCACAAGCTCTCACCCGACGTATCCCTGCGGTAATTTAAGTTGTGTGGCTCATGGGTTGATTGTGAAATTACTCCAACTCCGAGTCAACCACTACGCACCGAGCTAACATCTCCGGTCTTGTCTGACGCCTGAAATAAGGGCCACATAGCACTGGGTAATGGTGTCGCTGAAGATGACCAGGCGGTGACAGTTGATGACCTTCTCACAAGCATTAAGGAGCACCTACAGTGGCAGCGCCAAGTGGCTCTACGTCGTGTGAGGTTTGAGGAGCGTCGTCAACGTGAGGGAGAATCTTTCGACGACTTATGTCGCCCTGAAGGAACTGGCAGACGATGCGGAGCTGTGTGACCAATGTCTGGATGCCAGGTTTGTCACCCACAAAGGATCCGGGTCCAGCAAACTAGGAAGAAACTTCTGGCTATCGACTTTCCCCCGATACTGCCTGCGGCGTTAAGCTTGTGTCGTAGAGAAGAATATGCTTTCAATACTGACGCAGACCTCTCCAGCAGCAGCAAATTTTAACAGATTGACTGGTTACAAGCAGCGGCATAGCAGTTGGGTCCTGCGCAAGGCAGTGTGATGGTTGCGGAGCAGCGCTGCCTGCTGGAGGTCGGGAGGAACAGTGCTCAGCCTGGGGTAAGAAATGTAACCACTGTAATATCAAAGGGCACTTCGGAAAAGCAGGTTGTGGAGGAGGGCGCAGAGTTACGCGCAGAGGACGTCCAACAATACCCCCCAGTCACCTCAACGAGCTGCTCGATGTCTCAAGGTCGGAAACGTCCACAGGACCCGCCCCAATCATTGTGCACCGAAGGTCAACATCAACATACCCAGTAAGGCCACTTCACGCATCAGCTTACGATACCAAGAAGTCCATGGACGTCCCGAGGCGTCACCAACACCGCACACGCCAGAGCTGTCAAAGCGTCAGGTTTGCTTTTCCCTGCTGCTTGATGCACCCGGCCGTCTGAGCCATCGTCATGGCAGAAGTCCTGACTGCCTAGACGTCTTGTGCTCGCTATGCGCCTTGGACTTTTCCCGGGAGGAGAGATGGATGATGTCATAAATACTATATTATGTATTATATCAATTTGATATTATGAATGTATTGTGTATGTACTATCGTGGACAAAAGTTTGCTCTCTAAAACTGAAGCAGTATCGAACCCAAATGAGACAAAACAGCACACCCGCACACAGTCAGGGTAAGTCAGTTCGGAGACTCATTCCTGTGACTCAGTTTCGCCACAGGGAGCAAATTTTGTCCACGATAACCTATGGCGGACAAAAGTCCCTTCCCTCAGCCCGCCTCTTTACCCTTCTGGCCCCATCCCCGCCATGCGCACTACACAGTGCACCATCAGTTGGATGATTACAGCACTTCCTTCAGTGGCTGGCTGAGGGAAGGAACTTTTGTCCACCGTAGTACAGTACACATCTCAAACACTGTACGACTGCCTGCACAAATAAATCAAAGAAATCGTCTCTGCCTTCTCTTTCACACCTGAACAGGGTCCAAGAAGTTTTGGATGGATAAACATAGCAAGCAAAGGTAACCCACTCAGATGAGGGTTTGTGGGGGGGGGGGGGGGGGTGTAAGTTCCCGATTACTTTTTTAATCTGACCAATACCATGGGCATTATGAAGCTATGCGCACTTCATATTGTGGTGTATTCTGAAGTCAACAGTTACTTTTTAGCAAAAATACCAGAGTACAATACTGCATTACAGAAAAATTATCGGCATTTTTTATGAAAAGTTGGGGTCTGCCCCCCCCCCAGATCCGCTCTTGCTGGGTCTGGTACTGACTGAGTAGAATTATCTGAAAATTCACCTTTCAACTAGACTGAATTCTGTCAAGCAGAAAGGGTTGGGAGGGGGGAGAGAAAGGGGGAGGGGGTTATTTAATACACCGAGATCTGGTTGGTGGCCACAAATGAAATATAAACTAAACGTAGGAATAAGATTATTATAACGATTTACGGGTAATAATAAGTGGGGCGGTGGTCACGCTCAGTTAGTTCTTGTTGTGGTAGTATTAGTTAGCAACTAGTGGTGTAAAGGTCGTTCTCGGGCAACACCTAACTCGCTGGGTAATAATGGTACAGACAATACTGCGAGGCGGGACAAAACAGTACACTACTAATAGAACATATCATCGTGAAGAGCCAAGGAAGGTTGAGTAAAGAAGCTCGACTGTCCATACAGCATCAAATCACTAACTGGGCTCTTAGTAGTTGGGTCGGTCATCGATAGATAGCGCAACTGTCGCTGTTTTGCTATATGACGTCATCTGGCTGGCCATTCAAGATTCGTTCAGTGTGACAAAACCAAAGTTACAGGAAATGGTCCCACGTGGCTGTCATGGTTGTGTTGTTTGTAGGAAGGATGAGAAAACCAGACATTTAAAACTCCAGTGCTTTCCTAAGGATAAGGACCGGTAAGATTATAATTGTCATAAAGATAAAGGAGTTAAGTGTAGTTACTAGTTTAAGTTACCATGGCATTGGTCACTAAATATCAGCAATTGGCAGAAGATGAAGTTTAGATCTTCATTAAACGTAATCTGAAACTTCACGCCATACCGAAGATATGGTAAATCTAAGCATTTTTCATTTGGTCAAGACGAGAATGTGTATTGAAAACGTAATTGCTTAGTGACGGTATTTATTAATTTTTAGTATACAATATCCCCTTGTGCAAGAAGAGGTCAGATACTGATAGTAAAATTTAATATCACTGCAATATGTTATATACATTAACACTAATCTGTAAACAATATATGATGCATTGCTAGAAAATGTTGACAAGAAATAAGTTTGTTATATAATGAAGTGCATTATGTCATCTGTTATCTTATCCTCCATTCGACATATGATCTTGTGAAAATTGTTTAACCACGAAAACAAAAATTACTAGTGAACGTAATTTCAGTAATTTTGGAATGAATGACGTTTTATAAATAATGATGAGGATTGGTTTTCATCATGAATGAATAAATTAAGTATATATAAATATAAACACGTCAGTTATTAAGTTGACCCGGTTTTCGGCATCTTTCGTTTTCTATGAATACTACCTTAGTTATGTTGGCCAGCGCTAGATGGAGTATGAGACAGGCGGTACTGAAAAATACACGCAAATTAAAGGGAGTTGAGCTTCCTTACTCTACCTTCCTTGACTAGAGCATACATTACAGACACTCACCCACCGCACACACTCTCGCACCTCCGTCACAGGGCTGCCAATTAAATAACTCGGCCCTAGGAACAACCTCCCCCCTACCCACAACATATAACACCTCAATAACTCGGGCAACTCAGTACACCTCCCGAGTGGAGACGAATTCTTAATTTTTCGTCAAAATCTAAACCGGCCATGGAATTGCGTTCTGAATGCGCTCATTAGATGCGGCGTATGAAAAGACTCATTAATTAGCGAAGAGCAATAGTAGCAATTTTAAGGGAAATATGAAGACTTTACCCTTCAGCGCTCTAAACCGGCCATGGAATCGCGTTCTGATTGCGCTCATTAGATGCGGCGCATGCAAATACCCTTTCTTTGGAAAAGGTTTCTTTACTCATAATCAATTTCAGAACGATTAGAGCAATACTAAGGGAGATATGGAAACATTACCCTTCAGCACTCTCTTGGTTGAGTGTGAATAATACCGTTGTCGGTAACTGTTCTAAAGTGATGATTATTTCTTCATTTTATACAATAATTATTGTCAATACAAAAGGGACGGCCCAACAGCGTCCCAGACCCACAGAGTGACATTACAGGCACCGTTCATCACTCTTCAGGACGATATACCAGTCAATATTTGATTACACTATCAAACCTTTATTATGGAAATAAGAGTTGGTGGTATTATTTAGTTCCTAAATCAATAAAAATTACCCTGGGGCCGGTAACAGCAATATTATGAGAGGACGCTTTCTGGAGAGAAATATACCTATATCGCCCTTAAAATTGCTCTAATCGTTCTGAAATTGATTATGAGCAAAGAAACCTTTACTAAGGAAAAGGTATTTGCATGCGCCGCATCTAATGAGCGCAATCAGAACGCGATTCCATGGCCGGTTTAGATTTTGAATTTGACGAGAAATGCAGAATTTGGCTGGACGCGGTCGACGACGGTCATATAAACACAGGCCAACACTCTCTGATTGACAGTCAAACAAGCAGAGGCAGATGATGGTGGTGGAGGAAGTAGTGTTGGAGGTAGAGGTAATGGTGGAGAAGGTGGTCATGAAGTAGGTAGTGGTTTTGGAAAAGTAGAGAGTGGTAATGGTGGAGTGGGTGGAGGAGGAGGAGGTGGTAGTGTTGGAGTAGGTGGAGAAGGTGGTGGTAGTGGTGGAGTAGGAGGTGGTAGTGTTGGAGTAGGTGGTAGTAGTGGTGGAGTAGGTGGTGATAGTTAGATTAGCTTAGGTAATATTTTATTCACAAAGATATTCATTATGAAAGTTGGTGAGGGAGATGGGAGCTCTCTGGTGTGACGGGATAATGGAAGGGGTGATGGGGGAAATGGGATGATTGGAGGGGAGATTGCGTGATGGGAGGGGTGATGGACTGGGGGATAGGGTAATGAGGGGTGATGGAATGTGAGATGGGGTGATGATGGGTGATGGGGTAATGGAAGAGTTGATAGGAGGGTTGATGGGGTGATGGGATGATGGAAGGGTCGATGGGATGATGGAAGGGGTGATGGGAGACAGGATAGACGCTGTCGTCACCACCACACACACCCACCCACCTCCGTCGTCGACCGCGTCAGGTCAAATTCTGCATTTTTCTTCAAATTCAAAATCTAAACCGGCCATGGAATCGCGTTCTGATTGCGCTCATTAGATGCGGCGCATGCAAATACCCTTTCTTTGGTAAAGGTTTCTTTACTCATAATCAATTTCAGAACGATTAGAGCAATATTAAGGGAGATATGGAAACATTACCCTTCAGCACTCTCTTGGTTGAGTGTGAATAATACCGTTGTCGGTAATTGTTCTAAAGTGATGATTATTTCTTCATTTTATACAATAATTATTGTCAATACAAAAGGGACGGCCCAACAGCGTCCCAGACCCACAGAGTGACATTACAGGCACCGTTCATCACTCTTCAGGACGATATACCAGTCAATATTTGATTACACTATCAAACCTTTATTATGGAAATAAGAGTTGGTGGTATTATTTAGTTCCTAAATCAATAAAAATTACCCTGGGGCCGGTAACAGCAATATTATGAGAGGACGCTTTCTGGAGAGAAATATACCTATATCGCCCTTAATATTGCTCTAATCGTTCTGAAATTGATTATGAGCAAAGAAACCTTTACCAAAGAAAGGGTATTTGCATGCGCCGCATCTAATGAGCGCAATCAGAACGCGATTCCATGGCCGGTTTAGATTTTGAATTTGACGAGAAATGCAGAATTTGGCTGGACGCGGTCGACGACAGTCATATAAACACAGGCCAACACTCTCTGATTGACAGTCAAACAAGCAGAGGCAGATGATGGTGGTGGAGGAAGTAGTGTTGGAGGTAGAGGTAATGGTGGAGAAGGTGGTCATGAAGTAGGTAGTGGTTTTGGAAAAGTAGAGAGTGGTAATGGTGGAGTGGGTGGAGGAGGAGGAGGTGGTAGTGTTGGAGTAGGTGGAGAAGGTGGTGGTATTGGTGGAGTAGGAGGTGGTAGTGTTGGAGTAGGTGGTAGTAGTGGTGGAGTAGGTGGTGATAGTTAGATTAGCTTAGGTAATATTTTATTCACAAAGATATTCATTATGAAAGTTGGTGAGGGAGATGGGAGCTCTCTGGTGTGACGGGATAATGGAAGGGGTGATGGGGGAAATGGGATGATTGGAGGGGAGATTGCGTGATGGGAGGGGTGATGGACTGGGGGATAGGGTAATGAGGGGTGATGGAATGTGAGATGGGGTGATGATGGGTGACGGGGTAATGGAAGAGTTGATAGGAGGGTTGATGGGATGATGGAAGGGTCGATGGGATGATGGAAGGGGTGATGGGAGACAGGATAGACGCTGCCGTCACCACCACACACACCCACCCACCTCCGTCGTCGACCGCGTCAGGTCAAATTCTGCATTTTTCTTCAAATTCAAAATCTAAACCGGCCATGGAATCACGTTCTGATTGCGCTCATTAGATGCGGCGCATGCAAATACCCTTTCTTTGGTAAAGGTTTCTTTACTCATAATCAATTTCAGAACGATTAGAGCAATATTAAGGGAGATATGGAAACATTACCCTTCAGCACTCTCTTGGTTGAGTGTGAATAATACCGTTGTCGGTAATTGTTCTAAAGTGATGATTATTTCTTCATTTTATACAATAATTATTGTCAATACAAAAGGGACGGCCCAACAGCGTCCCAGACCCACAGAGTGACATTACAGGCACCGTTCATCACTCTTCAGGACGATATACCAGTCAATATTTGATTACACTATCAAACCTTTATTATGGAAATAAGAGTTGGTGGTATTATTTAGTTCCTAAATCAATAAAAATTACCCTGGGGCCGGTAGCAGCAATATTATGAGAGGACGCTTTCTGGAGAGAAATATACCTATATCTGCCTTAATATTGCTCTAATCGTTCTGAAATTGATTATGAGCAAAGAAACCTTTATCAAAGAAAAGGTATTTGCATGCGCCGCATCTAATGAGCGCAATCAGAACGCGATTCCATGGCCGGTTTAGATTTTGAATTTGACGAGAAATGCAGAATTTGGCTGGACGCGGTCGACGACGGTCATATAAACACAGGCCAACACTCTCTGATTGACAGTCAAACAAGCAGAGGCAGATGATGGTGGTGGAGGAAGTAGTGTTGGAGGTAGAGGTAATGGTGGAGAAGGTGGTCATGAAGTAGGTAGTGGTTTTGGAAAAGTAGAGAGTGGTAATGGTGGAGTGGGTGGAGGAGGAGGAGGTGGTAGTGTTGGAGTAGGTGGAGAAGGTGGTGGTAGTGGTGGAGTAGGAGGTGGTAGTGTTGGAGTAGGTGGTAGTAGTGGTGGAGTAGGTGGTGATAGTTAGATTAGCTTAGGTAATATTTTATTCACAAAGATATTCATTATGAAAGTTGGTGAGGGAGATGGGAGCTCTCTGGTGTGACGGGATAATGGAAGGGGTGATGGGGGAAATGGGATGATTGGAGGGGAGATTGCGTGATGGGAGGGGTGATGGACTGGGGGATAGGGTAATGAGGGGTGATGGAATGTGAGATGGGGTGATGATGGGTGATGGGGTAATGGAAGAGTTGATAGGAGGGTTGATGGGGTGATGGGATGATGGAAGGGTCGATGGGATGATGGAAGGGGTGATGGGAGACAGGATAGACGCTGCCGTCACCACCACACACACCCACCCACCTCCGTCGTCGACCGCGTCAGGTCAAATTCTGCATTTTTCTTCAAATTCAAAATCTAAACCGGCCATGGAATCGCGTTCTGATTGCGCTCATTAGATGCGGCGCATGCAAATACCCTTTCTTTGGTAAAGGTTTCTTTACTCATAATCAATTTCAGAACGATTAGAGCAATATTAAGGGAGATATGGAAACATTACCCTTCAGCACTCTCTTGGTTGAGTGTGAATAATACCGTTGTCGGTAATTGTTCTAAAGTGATGATTATTTCTTCATTTTATACAATAATTATTGTCAATACAAAAGGGACGGCCCAACAGCGTCCCAGACCCACAGAGTGACATTACAGGCACCGTTCATCACTCTTCAGGACGATATACCAGTCAATATTTGATTACACTATCAAACCTTTATTATGGAAATAAGAGTTGGTGGTATTATTTAGTTCCTAAATCAATAAAAATTACCCTGGGGCCGGTAGCAGCAATATTATGAGAGGACGTTTCTGGAGAGAAACATACCTATATCTGCCTTAATATTGCTCTAATCGTTCTGAAATTGATTATGAGCAAAGAAACCTTTATCAAAGAAAAGGTATTTGCATGCGCCGCATCTAATGAGCGCAATCAGAACGCGATTCCATGGCCGGTTTAGATTTTGAATTTGACGAGAAATGCAGAATTTGGCTGGACGCGGTCGACGACGGTCATATAAACACAGGCCAACACTCTCTGATTGACAGTCAAACAAGCAGAGGCAGATGATGGTGGTGGAGGAAGTAGTGTTGGAGGTAGAGGTAATGGTGGAGAAGGTGGTCATGAAGTAGGTAGTGGTTTTGGAAAAGTAGAGAGTGGTAATGGTGGAGTGGGTGGAGGAGGAGGAGGTGGTAGTGTTGGAGTAGGTGGAGAAGGTGGTGGTATTGGTGGAGTAGGAGGTGGTAGTGTTGGAGTAGGTGGTAGTAGTGGTGGAGTAGGTGGTGATAGTTAGATTAGCTTAGGTAATATTTTATTCACAAAGATATTCATTATGAAAGTTGGTGAGGGAGATGGGAGCTCTCTGGTGTGACGGGATAATGGAAGGGGTGATGGGTGAAATGGGATGATTGGAGGGGAGATTGCGTGATGGGAGGGGTGATGGACTGGGGGATAGGGTAATGAGGGGTGATGGAATGTGAGATGGGGTGATGATGGGTGATGGGGTAATGGAAGAGTTGATAGGAGGGTTGATGGGGTGATGGGATGATGGAAGGGTCGATGGGATGATGGAAGGGGTGATGGGAGACAGGATAGACGCTGTCGTCACCACCACACACACCCACCCACCTCCGTCGTCGACCGCGTCAGGTCAAATTCTGCATTTTTCTTCAAATTCAAAATCTAAACCGGCCATGGAATCGCGTTCTGATTGCGCTCATTAGATGCGGCGCATGCAAATACCATTTCTTTGGTAAAGGTTTCTTTACTCATAATCAATTTCAGAACGATTAGAGCAATATTAAGGGAGATATGGAAACATTACCCTTCAGCACTCTCTTGGTTGAGTGTGAATAATACCGTTGTCGGTAACTGTTCTAAAGTGATGATTATTTCTTCATTTTATACAATAATTATTGTCAATACAAAAGGGACGGCCCAACAGCGTCCCAGACCCACAAAGTGACATTACAGGCACCGCTCATCACTCTTCAGGACGATATACCAGTCAATATTTGATTACACTATCAAACCTTTATTATGGAAATAAGAGTTGGTGGTATTATTTAGTTCCTAAATCAATAAAAATTACCCTGGGGCCGGTAACAGCAATATTATGAGAGGACGTTTCTGGAGAGAAACATACCTATATCTCCCTTAATATTGCTCTAATCGTTCTGAAATTGATTATGAGCAAAGAAACCTTTACCCAAGAAAGGGTATTTGCATGCGCCGCATCTAATGAGCGCAATCAGAACGCGATTCCATGGCCGGTTTGGATTTTGAATTTGACGAGAAATGCAGAATTTGGCTGGACCCGGTCGACGACAGTCATATAGACACAGGCCAATACTCTCTGATTGACAGTCAAACAAGCAGAGGCAGATGATGGTGGTGGAGGAAGTAGTGTTGGAGGTAGAGGTAATGGTGGAGAAGGTGGTCATGAAGTAGGTAGTGGTTTTGGAAAAGTAGAGAGTGGTAATGGTGGAGTGGGTAGAGGAGGAGGAGGTGGTAGTGTTGGAGTAGGTGGAGAAGGTGGTGGTATTGGTGGAGTAGGAGGTGGTAGTGTTGGAGTAGGTGGTAGTAGTGGTGGAGTAGGTGGTGATAGTTAGATTAGCTTAGGTAATATTTTATTCACAAAGATATTCATTATGAAAGTTGGTGAGGGAGATGGGAGCTCTCTGGTGTGACGGGATAATGGAAGGGGTGATGGGGGAAATGGGATGATTGGAGGGGAGATTGCGTGATGGGAGGGGTGATGGACTGGGGGATAGGGTAATGAGGGGTGATGGAATGTGAGATGGGGTGATGATGGGTGACGGGGTAATGGAAGAGTTGATAGGAGGGTTGATGGGTGATGGGATGGAAGGGTCGATGGGATGATGGAAGGGGTGATGGGAGACAGGATAGACGCTGCCGTCACCACCACACACACCCACCCACCTCCGTCGTCGACCGCGTCAGGTCAAATTCTGCATTTTTCTTCAAATTCAAAATCTAAACCGGCCATGGAATCACGTTCTGATTGCGCTCATTAGATGCGGCGCATGCAAATACCCTTTCTTTGGTAAAGGTTTCTTTACTCATAATCAATTTCAGAACGATTAGAGCAATATTAAGGGAGATATGGAAACATTACCCTTCAGCACTCTCTTGGTTGAGTGTGAATAATACCGTTGTCGGTAACTGTTCTAAAGTGATGATTATTTCTTCATTTTATACAATAATTATTGTCAATACAAAAGGGACGGCCCAACAGCGTCCCAGACCCACAAAGTGACATTACAGGCACCGCTCATCACTCTTCAGGACGATATACCAGTCAATATTTGATTACACTATCAAACCTTTATTATGGAAATAAGAGTTGGTGGTATTATTTAGTTCCTAAATCAATAAAAATTACCCTGGGGCCGGTAACAGCAATATTATGAGAGGACGCTTTCTGGAGAGAAATATACCTATATCTGCCCTTAATATTGCTCTAATCGTTCTGAAATTGATTATGAGCAAAGAAACCTTTATCAAAGAAAAGGTATTTGCATGCGCCGCATCTAATGAGCGCAATCAGAACGCGATTCCATGGCCGGTTTAGATTTTGAATTTGACGAGAAATGCAGAATTTGGCTGGACGCGGTCGACGACGGTCATATAGACACAGGCCAACACTCTCTGATTGACAGTCAAACAAGCAGAGGCAGATGATGGTGGTGGAGGAAGTAGTGTTGGAGGTAGAGGTAATGGTGGAGAAGGTGGTCATGAAGTAGGTAGTGGTTTTGGAAAAGTAGAGAGTGGTAATGGTGGAGTGGGTGGAGGAGGAGGAGGTGGTAGTGTTGGAGTAGGTGGAGAAGGTGGTGGTAGTGGTGGAGTAGGAGGTGGTAGTGTTGGAGTAGGTGGTAGTAGTGGTGGAGTAGGTGGTGATAGTTAGATTAGCTTAGGTAATATTTTATTCACAAAGATATTCATTATGAAAGTTGGTGAGGGAGATGGGAGCTCTCTGGTGTGACGGGATAATGGAAGGGGTGATGGGGGAAATGGGATGATTGGAGGGGAGATTGCGTGATGGGAGGGGTGATGGACTGGGGGATAGGGTAATGAGGGGTGATGGAATGTGAGATGGGGTGATGATGGGTGATGGGGTAATGGAAGAGTTGATAGGAGGGTTGATGGGGTGATGGGATGATGGAAGGGTCGATGGGATGATGGAAGGGGTGATGGGAGACAGGATAGACGCTGCCGTCACCACCACACACACCCACCCACCTCCGTCGTCGACCGCGTCAGGTCAAATTCTGCATTTTTCTTCAAATTCAAAATCTAAACCGGCCATGGAATCGCGTTCTGATTGCGCTCATTAGATGCGGCGCATGCAAATACCTTTTCTTTGGTAAAGGTTTCTTTACTCATAATCAATTTCAGAACGATTAGAGCAATATTAAGGGAGATATGGAAACATTACCCTTCAGCACTCTCTTGGTTGAGTGTGAATAATACCGTTGTCGGTAACTGTTCTAAAGTGATGATTATTTCTTCATTTTATACAATAATTATTGTCAATACAAAAGGGACGGCCCAACAGCGTCCCAGACCCACAAAGTGACATTACAGGCACCGCTCATCACTCTTCAGGACGATATACCAGTCAATATTTGATTACACTATCAAACCTTTATTATGGAAATAAGAGTTGGTGGTATTATTTAGTTCCTAAATCAATAAAAATTACCCTGGGGCCGGTAACAGCAATATTATGAGAGGACGTTTCTGGAGAGAAACATACCTATATCTCCCTTAATATTGCTCTAATCGTTCTGAAATTGATTATGAGCAAAGAAACCTTTACCCAAGAAAGGGTATTTGCATGCGCCGCATCTAATGAGCGCAATCAGAACGCGATTCCATGGCCGGTTTGGATTTTGAATTTGACGAGAAATGCAGAATTTGGCTGGACCCGGTCGACGACAGTCATATAGACACAGGCCAATACTCTCTGATTGACAGTCAAACAAGCAGAGGCAGATGATGGTGGTGGAGGAAGTAGTGTTGGAGGTAGAGGTAATGGTGGAGAAGGTGGTCATGAAGTAGGTAGTGGTTTTGGAAAAGTAGAGAGTGGTAATGGTGGAGTGGGTAGAGGAGGAGGAGGTGGTAGTGTTGGAGTAGGTGGAGAAGGTGGTGGTATTGGTGGAGTAGGAGGTGGTAGTGTTGGAGTAGGTGGTAGTAGTGGTGGAGTAGGTGGTGATAGTTAGATTAGCTTAGGTAATATTTTATTCACAAAGATATTCATTATGAAAGTTGGTGAGGGAGATGGGAGCTCTCTGGTGTGACGGGATAATGGGGGAAATGGGATGATTGGAGGGGAGATTGCGTGATGGGAGGGGTGATGGACTGGGGGATAGGGTAATGAGGGGTGATGGAATGTGAGATGGGGTGATGATGGGTGACGGGGTAATGGAAGAGTTGATAGGAGGGTTGATGGGATGATGGAAGGGTCGATGGGATGATGGAAGGGGTGATGGGAGACAGGATAGACGCTGCCGTCACCACCACACACACCCACCCACCTCCGTCGTCGACCGCGTCAGGTCAAATTCTGCATTTTTCTTCAAATTCAAAATCTAAACCGGCCATGGAATCACGTTCTGATTGCGCTCATTAGATGCGGCGCATGCAAATACCTTTTCTTTGGTAAAGGTTTCTTTACTCATAATCAATTTCAGAACGATTAGAGCAATATTAAGGGAGATATGGAAACATTACCCTTCAGCACTCTCTTGGTTGAGTGTGAATAATACCGTTGTCGGTAACTGTTCTAAAGTGATGATTATTTCTTCATTTTATACAATAATTATTGTCAATACAAAAGGGACGGCCCAACAGCGTCCCAGACCCACAAAGTGACATTACAGGCACCGCTCATCACTCTTCAGGACGATATACCAGTCAATATTTGATTACACTATCAAACCTTTATTATGGAAATAAGAGTTGGTGGTATTATTTAGTTCCTAAATCAATAAAAATTACCCTGGGGCCGGCAACAGCAGTATTATGAGAGGACGTTTCTGGAGAGAAACATACCTATATCTCCCTTAATATTGCTCTAATCGTTCTGAAATTGATTATGAGCAAAGAAACCTTTACCCAAAAAAGGGTATTTGCATGCGCCGCATCTAATGAGCGCAATCAGAACGCGATTCCATGGCCGGTTTGGATTTTGAATTTGACGAGAAATGCAGAATTTGGCTGGACCCGGTCGACGACAGTCATATAGACACAGGCCAATACTCTCTGATTGACAGTCAAACAAGCAGAGGCAGATGATGGTGGTGGAGGAAGTAGTGTTGGAGGTAGAGGTAATGGTGGAGAAGGTGGTCATGAAGTAGGTAGTGGTTTTGGAAAAGTAGAGAGTGGTAATGGTGGAGTGGGTAGAGGAGGAGGAGGTGGTAGTGTTGGAGTAGGTGGAGAAGGTGGTGGTATTGGTGGAGTAGGAGGTGGTAGTGTTGGAGTAGGTGGTAGTAGTGGTGGAGTAGGTGGTGATAGTTAGATTAGCTTAGGTAATATTTTATTCACAAAGATATTCATTATGAAAGTTGGTGAGGGAGATGGGAGCTCTCTGGTGTGACGGGATAATGGAAGGGGTGATGGGGGAAATGGGATGATTGGAGGGGAGATTGCGTGATGGGAGGGGTGATGGACTGGGGGATAGGGTAATGAGGGGTGATGGAATGTGAGATGGGGTGATGATGGGTGATGGGGTAATGGAAGAGTTGATAGGAGGGTTGATGGGGTGATGGGATGATGGAAGGGTCGATGGGATGATGGAAGGGGTGATGGGAGACAGGATAGACGCTGCCGTCACCACCACACACACCCACCCACCTCCGTCGTCGACCGCGTCAGGTCAAATTCTGCATTTTTCTTCAAATTCAAAATCTAAACCGGCCATGGAATCGCGTTCTGATTGCGCTCATTAGATGCGGCGCATGCAAATACCTTTTCTTTGGTAAAGGTTTCTTTACTCATAATCAATTTCAGAACGATTAGAGCAATATTAAGGGAGATATGGAAACATTACCCTTCAGCACTCTCTTGGTTGAGTGTGAATAATACCGTTGTCGGTAACTGTTCTAAAGTGATGATTATTTCTTCATTTTATACAATAATTATTGTCAATACAAAAGGGACGGCCCAACAGCGTCCCAGACCCACAAAGTGACATTACAGGCACCGCTCATCACTCTTCAGGACGATATACCAGTCAATATTTGATTACACTATCAAACCTTTATTATGGAAATAAGAGTTGGTGGTATTATTTAGTTCCTAAATCAATAAAAATTACCCTGGGGCCGGTAACAGCAATATTATGAGAGGACGTTTCTGGAGAGAAACATACCTATATCTCCCTTAATATTGCTCTAATCGTTCTGAAATTGATTATGAGCAAAGAAACCTTTACCCAAGAAAGGGTATTTGCATGCGCCGCATCTAATGAGCGCAATCAGAACGCGATTCCATGGCCGGTTTGGATTTTGAATTTGACGAGAAATGCAGAATTTGGCTGGACCCGGTCGACGACAGTCATATAGACACAGGCCAATACTCTCTGATTGACAGTCAAACAAGCAGAGGCAGATGATGGTGGTGGAGGAAGTAGTGTTGGAGGTAGAGGTAATGGTGGAGAAGGTGGTCATGAAGTAGGTAGTGGTTTTGGAAAAGTAGAGAGTGGTAATGGTGGAGTGGGTAGAGGAGGAGGAGGTGGTAGTGTTGGAGTAGGTGGAGAAGGTGGTGGTATTGGTGGAGTAGGAGGTGGTAGTGTTGGAGTAGGTGGTAGTAGTGGTGGAGTAGGTGGTGATAGTTAGATTAGCTTAGGTAATATTTTATTCACAAAGATATTCATTATGAAAGTTGGTGAGGGAGATGGGAGCTCTCTGGTGTGACGGGATAATGGAAGGGGTGATGGGGGAAATGGGATGATTGGAGGGGAGATTGCGTGATGGGAGGGGTGATGGACTGGGGGATAGGGTAATGAGGGGTGATGGAATGTGAGATGGGGTGATGATGGGTGACGGGGTAATGGAAGAGTTGATAGGAGGGTTGATGGGATGATGGAAGGGTCGATGGGATGATGGAAGGGGTGATGGGAGACAGGATAGACGCTGCCGTCACCACCACACACACCCACCCACCTCCGTCGTCGACCGCGTCAGGTCAAATTCTGCATTTTTCTTCAAATTCAAAATCTAAACCGGCCATGGAATCACGTTCTGATTGCGCTCATTAGATGCGGCGCATGCAAATACCCTTTCTTTGGTGAAGGTTTCTATACTCATAATCAATTTCAGAACGATTAGAGCAATATTAAGGGAGATATGGAAACATTACCCTTCAGCACTCTCTTGGTTGAGTGTGAATAATACCGTTGTCGGTAACTGTTCTAAAGTGATGATTATTTCTTCATTTTATACAATAATTATTGTCAATACAAAAGGGACGGCCCAACAGCGTCCCAGACCCACAAAGTGACATTACAGGCACCGCTCATCACTCTTCAGGACGATATACCAGTCAATATTTGATTACACTATCAAACCTTTATTATGGAAATAAGAGTTGGTGGTATTATTTAGTTCCTAAATCAATAAAAATTACCCTGGGGCCGGTAACAGCAATATTATGAGAGGACGTTTCTGGAGAGAAACATACCTATATCTCCCTTAATATTGCTCTAATCGTTCTGAAATTGATTATGAGCAAAGAAACCTTTACCCAAAAAAGGGTATTTGCATGCGCCGCATCTAATGAGCGCAATCAGAACGCGATTCCATGGCCGGTTTAGAGCGCTCAAGGGTAATGTCTTCATATTTCCCTTAAAATTGCTATTATTGCTCTTCGCTAATTAATGAGTCTTTTCATACGCCGCATCTAATGAGCGCATTCAGAACGCAATTCCATGGCCGGTTTAGATTTTGTCGAAAAATTAAGAATTCGTCTCCACTCGGGAGGTGTACTGAGTTGCCCGAGTTATTGAGGTGTTATATGTTATGGGTAGGGGGGAGGTGGTTCCTAGGGCCGAGTTATTTAATTGGCAGCCCCGTGACGGAGGTGCGAGAGTGTGTGCGGTGGGTGAGTGTCTGTAATGTATGCTCTAGTCAAGGAAGGTAGAGTAAGGAAGCTCAACTCCCTTTAATTTGCGTGTATTTTTCAGTACCGCCTGTCTCATACTCCATCTAGCGCTGGCCAACATAACTAAGGTAGTATTCATAGAAAACGAAAGATGCCGAAAAGCGGGTCAACTTAATAACTGACGTGTTTATATTTATATATACTTAATTTATTCATTCATGATGAAAACCTATCCTCATCATTATTTATAAAACGTCATTCATTCCAAAATTACTGAAATTACGTTCACTAGTAATTTTTGTTTTCGTGGTTAATCAATTTTCACAAGAATGATATAATGCACTTCATTATATAACAAACTTATTTCTTGTCAACATTTTCTAGCAATGCATCATATATTGTTTACAGATTAGTGTTAATGTATATAACATATTGCAGTGATATTAAATTTTACTATCAGTATCTGACCTCTTCTTGCACAAGGGGATATTGTATACTAAAAATTAATAAATACCGTCACTAAGCAATTACGTTTTCAATACACATTCTCGTCTTGACCGAATGAAAAATGCTTAGATTTACCATATCTTCGGTATGGCATGAAGTTTCAGATTACGTTTAATGAAGATCTAAACTTCATCTTCTGCCAATGGTGATATTTAGTGACCAATGCCATGGTAACTTAATCTAGTAACTACACTTAACTCCTTTATCTTCATGACAATTATAATCTTACCGGTCCTTATCCTTAGGAAAGCACTGGAGTTTTAAATGTCTGGTTTTCTCATCCTTCCTACAAACAACACAACCATGACAGCCACGTGGGACCATTTCCTGTAACTTTGGTTTTGTCACACTGAACGAATCTTGAATGGCCAGCCAGATGACGTCATATAGCAAAACAGCGACAGTTGCGCTATCTATCGATGACCGACCCAACTACTAAGAGCCCAGTTAGTGATTTGATGCTGTATGGACAGTCGAGCTTCTTTACTCAACCTTCCTTGGCTCTTCACGATATGTTCTATTAGTTGTGTACTGTTTTGTCCCGCCTCGCAGTATTATCTGTACCATTATTACCCAGCGAGTTAGGTGTTGCCCGAGGACGACCTTTACACCACTAGTTGCTAACTAATACTACCACAACAAGGACTAACTGAGCGTGACCACCGCCCCACTTCTTATTACCCCTAAATGGTTATAATAATCTTATTCCTACGTTTAGTTTATATTTCATTTGTGGCCACCAACCAAATCTCGGTGTATTAAATAACCCCCTCCCCCTTTCTCTCCCCCCTCCCAACCCTTTCTGTTTGACAGAATTCAGTCTAGTTGAAAGATGAATTTTCAGATAATTCTACTCTGTCAGGACCAGACCCAGCAAGAGCGGATCTAGGGGGGGTGGGGGGGGGGGTCCAGACCCCAACTTTTCGTAAAAAATGCCGATAATTTTTCTGTAATGCAGTATTGTACTCTGGTATTTTTGTTAAAAAATAACTGTTGACTTCAGAATACACCACAATATCAAGTGCGCATAGCTTCATAATGCCCATGATATTGGTCAGATTAAAAAAGTAATCGGGAACTTACAACCCCCCCCCGTCCCCCCACAAACCCTCAGCTGAGTGGGTTACCTTTGCTTGCTATGTTTGTCCATCCAAAACTTCTTGGACCCTGTTCAGGTGTGAAAGAGAAGGCAGAGACGATTTCTTTGATTTATTTGTGCAGGCAGTCGTACAGAGTTTGAGATGTGTACTGTACTACGGTAGACAAAAGTTCCTTCCCTCAGCCAGCCACTGAAGGAAGTGCTGTAATCATCCAACTGATGGTGCACTGTGTAGTGCGCATGGCGGGGATGGGGCCAGAAGGGTAAAGAGGCGGGCTGAGGGAAGGGACTTTTGTCCGCCATAGTTTATCGTGGACAAAAATTTGCTCCCTGTGGCGGAACTGAGTCACAGGAATGAGTCTCCAAACTGACTTACCCTGACTGTGTGCGGGTGTGCTGTTTTGTCTCATTTGGGTTCGATACTGCTTCAGTTTTAGAGAGCAAACTTTTGTCCACGATAGTACATACACAATACATTCATAATTTCTAATTGATAATACATAATGTAGTATTTATGACATCATCCATCTCCTCCCGGGAAAAGTCCTAGACGCATAGCGAGGACTAGAGGTCTAGGCAGTCAGGACTTCTGCCATGACGATGGCTCTGACGGCTGGGTGCATCAAGCAGCAGGGAAAAGCAAACCTGACGCTTTGACAACTCTGGCGTGTGCGGTGTTGGTGACGCCTCGGGACGTCCATGGACTTCTTGGTATCGTAAGCTGATGCGTGAAGTGGCCTTACTGGATATGTTGATGTTGACCTTCGGTGCACAATGATTGGGGCGGGTCCTGTGGACGTTTCCGACCTTGAGACATCGAGCAGCTCGCCGAGGTGACTGAGGGGTATTGTTGGACGTCCTCTGCGCGGAACTCTGCGCCCTCCTCCACAACCTGCTTTTCCGAAGTGCCCTTTGATGTTACAGTGGTTACATTTCTTACCCCAGGCTGAGCACTGTTCCTCCCGACCTCCAGCAGGCAGCGCTGCTCCGCAACCATCACACTGCCTTGCGCAGGACCCAACTGCTATGCCGCTGCTTGTAACCAGTCAATATGTTGAAAGCTTTGCTGCTGCTGTTGAGGTCTGCGTCAGTATTGAAAGCATATTCTTCTCTACGACACAAGCTTAACGCCGCAGGCAGTATCGGGGGATAGGTCGATAGCCAGAAGTTTCTTCCAAGTTTGCTGGACCCGGATCCTTTATGTGGGTGACAAACCTGGCATCCAGACATTGGTCACAGCTCCGCATCGTCTGCCAGTTCCTTCAGGGCGACATAAAAGTCGTTTAAAGATTCTCCCTCACGTTGACGACGCTCCTCAAACCTCACACGACGTAGAGCCACTTGGCGCTGCCACTGTAGGTGCTCCTTAATGCTTGTGAGAAGGTCATCAACTGTCACCGCCTGGTCATCCTCAGCGACACCATTACCATGTGCTATGTGGCCCTTATTTCAGGCGTCAGACAAGACCGGAGATGTTAGCTCGGTGCGTAGTGGTTGACTCGGAGTTGGAGTAATTTCACAATCAACCCATGAGCCACACAACTTAAATTACCGCAGGGATACGTCGGGTGAGAGCTTGTGAGGTGCCAGAGCCTGGGGCTGACGTACCTGGTGACGGGGATGCCCCGTTGCTGCTGTAGGTGAAGTGCTTGCCGTGACCGAACCGTTGGAATCGCCACTACCCACACCCTGCGAGCCAGGGGTGACCCTGCTAGATACGTTTAACGCTTGACGAATCAAGACCTGCATGGCGGCACGGTCAGGTCTGGCGGCGTCCGCTGCAGCAGCCTCACGCCCTCTTCAACAGAAGAGGGTGTTCAAACCTCCGGCCGCCAGTCTCTTGCCGTTGAACTTCAGTTTCGTGAAACTGCTCCTGCTGCCATTTTAACTGTTGTAGCAGGAGCGGTCCTCTGTGGCCTGTAGCTGCTGATCTTCCATAAGCCCGGCCAACCTGTCCAATGCTGAAGGATGAACTCCTGTGTCTGGTACACCCGGTGGACTGGTTGCTGCACGCATAGCAGGAGGAGCGGCGACTTCCTACCCAAGTACTGGTTACCGGGTGGGACGAATGGTCTTAACAATCAGCCGGTTGATCGTTACTCCGTCACTTCTGCTTCTATCTCTGCTTTAACCTTTTTGTCGTCTCTTGTACATATCGTCCTACTGACAGATAATGTTCAGGTGTAAAGGAGAGGGCAGAGACGATTTCTTGGATTAACTTGTACAGGCAGAAGTACAATTTGAGATGTGTACTGTACCAGAGACAGTCGGGCAATGATACTCTGACCAGTGTCCGACTGTCCGTCTGAGCACACATGCGCATTGATACACAGGGTAGCAAAGTAGTACCTGGTGAATACGTACATTACATGACGTAACAAACAATCAGTCACATACATATATGGTATACAGAGAAATGCGTAAATACATGATGTACATACACAAAATATATACTGTACATAGTTTCTAATGAAGACATAGAATACATAATACACATATAGTACATAGTATACATGACAAAGATATCTCCAGACCCCCCTTTTGATATTCCTGGATCCGCCCCTGACCAGAGCTTAATATTCAATACGTTTTTGTTTTGTGATCTTTCTGATGACAAGTTGAGACAAAAACAAGATGATAAGTTGGTGAAATATATTTAATATTGCTCTAATCTTTCTGAAATTGATTTTGAGCAAAGAAAACTTAACCTAAGAAAGGGTTTTCGAATACGCCGCATTTAATGAGTGCAATCAGGACGCGACTGCATGGCAGGTTTAGATTTTGAGCTTGACGAAAAATTATGAATTCGTTTTGACATGGGAGGTGTGCCCTAAGGGGGTGTTTTAAATTGCCAACCTTGTGTCGTAAGTGACTGAGCGTGAAGACGTCTGTACTGTAATACTTGTCTATGATGTGTTTTATCATTAGTGTAGACCCGCAGTGTTATCTGTACCACGCAGTGTATTGCTATGACTACCAACACAATACAACTAGTAACAACAGCTTAACCTGCCCAAGGATCGAACCCTGGTTCACTTAGGTGTGAGGCGAGAACGATGACCACTACACCACAATGCTACACAGCATAATCTACCACAATAATCAGGACTCTTTAACTGAGCGTGACCACCGCCCCACTTATTATTACCCCTAAATCGTTCTCATAATCTTATTCCTATATTTCTCCGTTTAGTTTATATTTCATTTGTGGCCACCAACCAGATCTCGGTATATTAAATAACTCCGTTCTGGTCGTTTGTGAGGGAAACGTTATAGAAGAAAATATGTATTACAATTGTATAAAATATTGTTTATAAATAAAGAGATTCGTTGAGTGAAACATTAATTATATATATTGATCAAAGATAGTCGCTGAATGTTATGTAAAAGTCCCCTAGACTTTTTGAAGAAAAAACAAAGAAATTGTTGAAAAAGTGGATCAATTTGAGGTCTGGATGCGGCCCTGTATTTCATACAGGGCCGCATCCAGACCTCAAATTGGATTGATATATTATTGTTTTTTATATATTTTAGTCTTAAATAAATCTATGGACCTTTTACATATCATCCCGCAACACCAAGAACTCTAATTATATCCTCTACTATAAACTGGTTCGTTATTCTTAACCAAATTCAATGTAAAATAAAGAAATTTAACAATTTATGACCTCACAATGGTTAAACTAACATAACTTTTGCTCGTTATTTGAAAACTTAACAAATTTCCGAGGGTCTGGCTGCAGTAGACTGGTTCCCTGTCGCTAACATTTGTGGACAACAGGTATGGACCGACGGAACACTTCCTCATAGTACAACACATAATTGGATATTTGATGTTTTTGTTGTTGCTAATAATAAGATAAGACAAAAATAAGACGATTTTCATCTATGGCGCCTTTGGCACATTTTACCCATAACGGAGATATCGGGAGTTGAAAATGAGAAAACTATGAGAAAAACAATTAAGTGATGGCAAGAAATGGAGTTTTTTAACGATTAATTAATATGAACAGACAAAAATAAGACGATTTTCTTCTATGAAACTTTTCTCTAAATTTAATAATATCGGAAATAGTGCGTTGACACCTAAAACCATATGCCCAAACACTGGTCAGTTACTCTTGCTCTCCTAGCCGGTTCTCGAAATATTTCAATACGTGTATCTCGGTTCTGGTTCGTCTGAGAGGAAAATGTCATATAGAAATGTGTCTTAGAATTCTCTAAACTATAGGTTGGGATGATAAAATTATGATATTTTGTTGGTGCCATAATATGTACTTTGCTAATTTTCGACTCCGGATATCTCAGTTCTCGGTCGTCTGAGAGGAAAAAGTTATAAAATAAATTGTCTTAGAATTGTCTGAACTTATCATTATAAACCACCAAAAACCCAATATCTAAATATGTTTTCTCTTATTAAATGATCGACATTCTTAACTAAATTAAATGTAAAATAAATAAATTTAATATTTTATGACCTAACAATTGTTAAATTAACAACTTTTGTTCGCCATCTGAAAACTTCACAAATTTCCGAGGGTCTGGCTGCAGTAGACTGGTTCCCTGTCGCTAACATTTGTGGACAACAGGTATGGACCGACGGAACACTTCCTCATAGTACAACACATAATTGGATATTTGATGTTTTTGTTGTTGCTAATAATAAGTTAAGACAAAAATAAGACGATTTTCATCTATGGCGCCTTTGGCACATTTTACCCATAACGGAGATATCGGGAGTTGAAAATGAGAAAACTATGAGAAAAAAAAAATAAGTGATGGCAAGAAATGGAGTTTTTTAATGAATTATTAATATAAACAGACAAAAATAAGACGATTTTCTTCTATGAAACTTTTCTCTAAATTTAATAATATCGGAAATAGTGCGTTGACACCTAAAACCATATGCCCAAACACTGGTCAGTTACTCTTGCTCTCCTCGCCAGTTCTCGAAATATTTAAATACGTGTATCTCGGTTCTGGATCGTCTGAGAGGAAAATGTCATACGTGAAAAGTGTCTTAGAATTGTCTAAACTATAGGTGGGGATGATACAGTTATGATATTCGGATGGTGGCAAAAAATGCGTTGGTCCATCGATCCATACCTGTTGTCCACAAATGTTAGCGACAGGGAACCAGTCTACTGCAGCTAGACCCTCGGGAATTTGTGAAGTTTTCAGATCGCGAACAAAAGTTATGTTAGTTTAACAATTGCGAGGTCATAAAATATTAAATTTCTTTATTTTACATTGAATTTAGTTAAGAATGAGCATTAATTTAGAGTAGAGAAAATATTTAGATATTGTTTTTTTGTGTTGTCTATTGATAAGATCAGACAATTCTAAGGTACTTTTCTTCAGTGACTTTTTCCTCTCAGACGACCGTGAACTGAGATATCGGGAGTTAAACATCAGAAAACCACAAAAAAAATTTTTCCCGAAATGGCGTTTTTAATGAAATATTAATATAAACAGACAAAAATAAGACGATTTTCTTCTATGAAACTTTTCTCTAAATTTAATAATATCGGAAATAGTGCGTTGACACCTAAAACCATATGCCCAAACACTGGTCAGTTACTCTGGCTCTCTCAGCTGGTTTTCGAAATATTTAAATACGTGTATCTCGGTTCTGGGTCGTCTGAGAGGAAATTGTCATACGTGAAAAGTGTCTTAGAATTGTCTAAACTATAGGTGGGGATGATAAAATTATGATATTCGGATGGTGGCAAGAAATGCGTTGGTCTATCGATCCATACCTGTTGTCCACAAATGTGCGCGACAGGGAACCAGTCTACTGCAGCCAGACCCTCGGGAATTTGTGAAGTTTTCAGATGGCGAACAAAAGTTATGTTAGTTTATCCATTGTGAGGTCATAAGATGTTAAGTTTATTTAATTCACATTGAATTTGGTTAAGAATAACGAATCAGTTTATAGTAGAGGATATAATTAGAGTTCTTGGTGTTGCGGGATTATATGTAAAAGGTCCATAGATTTATTTAAGACTAAAATATATAAAAAACAATAATATATCAATCCAATTTGAGGTCTGGATGCGGCCCTGTATGAAATACAGGGCCGCATCCAGACCTCAAATTGATCCACTTTTTCAACAATTTCTTTGTTTTTTCTTCAAAGAGTCTATGGGACTTTTACATAACATTCAGCGACTATCTTTGATCAATATATATAATTAATGTTTCACTCAACGAATCTCTTTATTTACAAACAATATTTTATACAATTGTAATACATATTTTCTTCTATAACGTTTCCCTCACAAACGACCAGAACGGAGTTATTTAATATACCGAGATCTGGTTGGTGGCCACAAATGAAATATAAACTAAACGGAGAAATATAGGAATAAGATTATGAGAACGATTTAGGGGTAATAATAAGTGGGGCGGTGGTCACGCTCAGTTAAAGAGTCCTGATTATTGTGGTAGTTACTGTTAAATAACATTGTGGTGTAGTGGTCATCGTTTTTGCCTTGCAAGTGAATGTCTCTGGGTTATCCACGGTCGGCGCACGTTGTGTGTATTTAGTCGTACTGTAGTGGGTTGGTAGATATCACTCTGGGGTGGGAGAACACTGTATAAATAACTATCCTTTCATCTAATCTAACTCCGTCCCTCGTCTATAGCTGAACCAATCCGTTATTTACGTACAAGAGGGCCGTGGCTAATGGGCCAGGTTAGCGTGGAAATAATTTGAGACAACACATACTGTACACACACGTCTGTTCATTAACTCCCAAACAAAACAGACAAGACAAAAAAACACCAATACACATTTTTTTAATAGAAAACTTGTAAACAAAAGAAGCCTTGTTCCCCCCCCCCTCTCTCTCTCTCTCTTCCCTAGCTACCCCTCCCCCCTCTCTCTCTTCCCTAGCTACCCCCCCTCCCCCCTCTCTCTCTCTCTCTTCCCTACCCCCCTCCCCCTCCCTCCTCTCTCTCTCACGCTAGACAGGCTCTTCACAATACGACAACAAGGGTCGGGTGGATTAGGCAAAAGAGACGAAAAAATAAAATCGGAAATTTTTTTTTATTCCCAGCCACGGGTAACAAGCGTGTGTGTGCGTGTGTCCCTACAAGCTCAGAGAGACACTTTAAGCTTGTTGGGACGTGGTGGGGGGGGGGGGGGTGTACGTGGTAGAGAGGGTAGGTTAATAGTAGTAGTGATGATGGTAGTTGTGTTAGCAGCAGGTAGGAACAGGTAAGGTGTAGGTAGATTAAACAGGTAAAGACGAGTAATCCGCCATTTAATTATCATAAGGCAACCTACAAGACTACCTGTGAATATGTATGTAGTCTAATCACTCGGTATCATCTCACTCCACCAGTTAGACAGTTAGACAGACAGTTAATAGTCTCAGGAATATATTGACTCCTGAAGGTGGGGCAGCAGGTGGTATCAGCGGTAAACTTTCGAGTGGGCAACAGGGAGAAGTGTCACCCCCAGACACCAGCCAGAACCACAAGTTAAATTGAGGCGAATATTGGATGTGTGAATTGACCGTCTGTTGTGGTGTGTATGTATTCGTGTGTGTATTAATGTGGTGTGTATGTATTCGTGTGTGTATTATTGTGGTGTGTATGTATTCGTGTGTGTATTAATGTGGTGTGTATGTATTCGTGTGTGTATTAATGTGGTGTGTATGTATTCGTGTGTGTATTATCGTCTAGTGTATGTTGTGGTGAAGGAGGTGAAGTGTTGGAGAAGGAGGTGAAGTGTTGGAGAAGGAGGTGAAGTGTTGGAGAAGGAGGTGAAGTTTTGGAGAAGGAGGTGAAGTGTTGGAGAAGGAGGTGGAGTGTTGGAGAAGGAGGTGAAGTGTTGGAGAAGGAAGTGAAGTGTTGGAGAAGGAGGTGAAGTGTTGGAGAAGGTGGTGATGGGTTGGAGGAAGAAGAGGTAGAGTAGAAGGTGTAAAGGAGGAGGAGGTGACCTACTTAACCAGACTTGCGTGAGGTGAGGCCAGCAACGGGTCTCTCGCTCGCTGTTCCACTCTCACTCAATCGCACTCAATCTTACTCTCTTACTCTCCCTCTCACTCTTACTCACTCTCACTCACTTTCACTCGCTTTCGCTCACTCTCACTCACTTTCACTCCCTCTCCCTCACTTTCACTCACTCTCCCTCACTTTCACTCACTCTCTCACTCACTCTCGCTCACTCTCTCACTCACTCTCACTTTCTCTCACTCTTACGCACTCTTAATCACACACACACACTACTACAACTACTACTACTACTTTGCTGTTACTTGGAATCGAGTATGACGATCATCCAGCTATGATACAATGATATGAGTTATTAAGGATGTCACCTCGGTTGGTGAGCTCTGAGGTGACTAGAGAGGCCGATACGGGACCGGCAGGGTTGTTCTAAGATATTGCACGCGTGGAGGGTTACATCTAGTGCGGGAGGGGCGGCGACAGTGTCTTTCCGGCGTTGGTGCTTGTCTGCCTCGGTTTGCAGTCGATCTAACTCGAAAGTATTGACACCTTCTCGTGTGGTGCTCCCCCAAGCGTTACGGTGTGGAGTAATCGTCTCCCAGGTGAGGGGGTCGATTTGGAACTTTTTCAGGTGTTTCTTAAGACTATTCTTATACTTTTTCAGTTGTCCGCCAGCGTTACGTTTACTATTCGTTAGGTGACTGTAAAGTAGCTGCTTTGGTAGTCTACTGTCGTCCAGGCGGGTAACATGGCCAGTCCAGCGTAGTTGTTCATGGATACACACACACACACACACACACACACACACACACACACACACACACCATTGGCCAATAATAAGCGTCTAAACTCGTTAAGTGAGTGTATTAGGTAACGAGGTGTCTGGTTTGGTGATTATGTCATGCAGAAACTATTTGTAAGACGTACACACACACACACACACGTGCGCACACACACACACACACACACACGTACACACGCACACACACACACACACACACACACACAAGACCGCAGTGAGAGTGTGTGTATGTGTATAGAATTGACCTAGTATTCAGGAAAGTGTGTTTTACGTGTTTTTTGTGTGTGTGGGTGTGTGTGTATGTGTGTGTGGCCAGTGAAAGTTGCCTCAATATTTGTCGTGACTTAGATAATAGTTTAAAAGGTCACACACACACTCACACTGTTTTTTTTATTGCCCCAGTCATTTATTTGTCTTCATTTACTGAATAACATTTAACTATTGACGCGAACCAGAGCTCTTTCCTGATTCATTACTGTGTGTGTGTGTGTTGACGTCTCTCTCTCTCTCTCTTTCTCTCCTACCTTCCTCCATCCTTTTTACTCCTTTCTCTCCATTCCTTTTCTTCTCATTCCTTCTTCTCCCTCTTCTTCTCTTCCTTCCTCTCCTTTACCTTCTTCCTCCTCCTCTCGCTCTACTTCCTTCCCCTCCTTTCCCTCTCTCCCTTCCTCTTGTTCCCTTCCCCTCTTAAACCCTCTCATCCCTATTCTCTTCCCTCCCTCTTACTCCTCTCATCCCTCTCCCTCCCACTCACCTCTTTGTTATTGTTCGGTTGGGCAGCGGGGAAGCGTGAGGAACATTTCTCAAATATTTACAGCGAAGTTTAAATCATTTTCTTCATTCTTGGAACACGTTAGTTAAATTAAAACAACAGATGGGTTAACTTTGACCCCTTGAGTATGATGATTTGACCCCTTGAGTATGATGATTTAACCCCTTGAGTATGATGATTTAACCCCTTGAGTATTATGATTTGACCCCTTGAGTACACTTGACCCCTTAAGTGAAATATTAGAATATCGTTCTTACTCAAGGTGTGTGTGTGTGTGTGTGTGTGTGTAAGTAAGTAAATGTTCTGAGGTGACCAGGGATAAACATGGTCCCAGTGGCCACAACTCGGGAGGAAGATGTTTCATATTGTGGCCATAATTTACCTGCTGGCCACATCGCTATGGCCATATAACCTGCTAACCCCCCCCCCCCCCCGCCTCCCCTCTTCCCTGGCTATCTGTTACCCTCCCCCCATCTCCTCCCTCACCCCCACCTCACCCCCACCTCACCCACCCCCCCCTCCCACATACACACCCGCGCAGTAACAGATGACATGATGATGCAACACGTACCGGGGCATGCGCAAAGCGTGTCGGTCAAGCTAAGAGGTCAGAGGTCATGAGGGCAGCCAGATCTTAACATCCCTCTATTTTACCTCCTCCCTCCCCCTCTCCTCCCCACCTCTTCCCGTTTCCTCCCCCCTTCCCCCCACATAATGGCTTCGGATGACGTCACGTCCCCTCTTGTTACCGTAAGATACGTTTCGTTTTCGTCAAGGCATCTCCAGGTTTTCTAATGTCTTTGTTTACAGTATTGGTTAAATTTTCGTTTTTTTTAGATTTTTCCAGGTTTTTCAAGACTTTTAAGATTGTTCAATAATAGTGTTAGTCAATAATAGTAAATAATAATTAATAATAGCCAATAAAAGTAAATAATAATAGAACATAATAGTCAATAATAGTAAAAAAAAATAGTCAAAAAAGGTCTATAAAATTCAGTAAAAGTAGCGGATGATAAGACGGTATACAGAGGCGCCCCAATTAACGTGTGATGGCTGGAAGGGGGTGGTGGAGAGGGGGCACTGTTGAGTAACGGGGGAGGGGGAGGGGAAGGGGGGGTGGTGATGTGGGGGTGGGGTGGTGTGGGGTGTAATGTGGTAGGAGGGTCATTGATGTGATGGAGGAGGGGAGGGTATGACAGCTGTATGGAGGGGTGGGTGGAGGGGGTAGAGGTGGGTGGAAGGGGTAGAGGTGGGTGGAGGGGGTGGAGGTGGGTGGTGGGTGGAGAAAAGTCAAGAATTTCAAGTATCTGGAGTGGATTACGAAGTTCCATTTCATTACTTGTGAAATTGGAGAAAAAATGTGTGTGTGTGTGAAAGTGAAGCGTCATACTACAGGTGTTGGAGTCAGGTGTGGCGAACGAAACACACACACACACATTAAGTAATCCGTTTCTTGCATGAGACGAGAGATTCAGGTCTTTATGTCGTAATCATGTTATTAAAGCCAATTATATCACGGTAAGACAGTCATGATATCAACTAATGACTATAGCAGGAATTTCTTTAGGTATTTCAATAAGTTAATATTGTTAATGTGTACGAGAGTGTTGTTGTTGTGGTTGTTGTAGAACATCTGTAGTGACGTCATATTCTCGTACTCTCGGTTTATAGTGATTGGCTTTTAATAACATTTCCGAAAAACCATCAGCCAATCACGTTACTCTCCAATGAAACCACCAGCCAATTAGGTTACTCGCCGAGAAACCACCAGCCAATCAGATTAATCGCCCAATTTTAAAGAGGAAATTATAATTGTGTTCAGGTGTTGAGACGAACGATGACGTGTATGGCGGAGGAGAGAGAGAGAGAGAGAGAGAGAGAGAGAGTTAAATACCTGTGGTTCATTGGTGCCCTTGAGTTACCTGTGTGGTTAACGAGAGAGTAAGGATGCTGACCTCTACCACTAAACTACGTGTTACACTGTGTACACCCGCTGTGGATAGTTGTCTAGCTGTGTACAGTCCGCCTGGCCCCGTCACCATGCACCACACTACACCACAACCACACCACACCACACACACCACACCACATCTCTTTATAGTTTATAACATACCTGTTTGTCCTGGTGGTAGTGGTGGTGGTGGTAGTAGTGGTGATGGTGGTGGTAGTGGTGGTTGTAGTAGTGATGGTGGTAGTAGTGGTGGTAGTGATGGTGGTGGTAGTAGTGGTGGTGGTAGTAGTGGTGGTGGTAGTGATGGTGGTAGTAGTGGTAGTGGTGGTGGTGGTGGTAGTAGTGTTGGTGGTGGTGGTGGTGAGTGATGGTGCAGACACAGGTGTTGACAGGTAATAATTAGGAAGGTCAACAAAGTGGGGTCAGGAGGTCACGTATAGGTCACCATCATCACTATATATAAATATGTATATCCAGGTCATGTTAGTGGAAGGAAGGAAGGAAGGAAGGAAGGAAGGAAGGAGATAGATGAAGTCTGATAAATGACAGAAGAAGGAAGGAAGGAAGGAAGGAAGGAAGGAGATAGATAGATAGATAGATAAACTCTGAAAAATGAAAGGAAAGCTTTGATAAATAAGGAACTGAGGTAATGTGATAAATCTTACTAGATCAGAATAAAATTATTTATTTCAACACCAAAATACAAATATTGGTTGAGAATAAATTGGGTTAACGGCGGTGGTCTTCGTCTGTTTCTTCTGTGGGTAAGAAAAATATTTGGGCCAGAATAAATCTTTTAAAATTGTTGGGTAAAAAAATAGAATATTATTTGAGTGGAAAGTTTGAGAGGGAGGGGGGAGGGAGGGAGAGAGGGGGAGGGAGGGAGGGAGGGAGGGAGGGAGAGAAGGAGGGAAGGAAGGAGGGAAGGAGGGAAGGAGGGAGGGAGGGATCAAGCACACTCTGATATATAACTTTTGTATAAACTTTACGTATAATTAAATTTGTGTTGAGAAAGTATAATAAGACTGAGGCTTTATGTTACAGGAGGGAGGGAGTGGAGGGAAGGAGGGGTGTAGAGGGAGGGAGGGAGTGTGGAAGGAGTGGAGGGAGGGGGGAGAGTGGAGGGAAGAAGGGGTGTGTGAAGGGAAGGAGTGGTGTGTGTGTGTGGAGGGAAGGAGGGGTGTGTGAAGGGAAGGAGTGGTGTATGTGTGGAGGGAGGGAGGGAGGGGTGTGTGAGTGGAGGGAAGGAGGGAGGGAGTATGGAGGGAAGGAGATACAATGTAAGGACGAGATAGAGTGAAAGCGAGAGTGAATTATGGTTAAGAGAGGAGGGGGGGGGGTGTTGAACCACCACCACTATTACACCAACAAGACCCTGAGTGTGGGGTAGTAGTTGTGGTAGAAGCTACTTATCGTCACTAGAGTTGTGGTTTGTGGTAACTTATGAGCATTACTGTCAAGGTCGAGTCATTTACCTGTGATCTTTTATTATTACTGTACCTCTTATGTTTACCTGTAGTTTACCTGTATTTTACCTGTATTTTACCTGTATTTTACCTGTATTTTACCTGTACTGGCGTTGGTAAATAATGTGTTTCTTGGTGTTTATTTTTGACTTGGTTTATATAATGTGTGGGGGGAGAGATTGAAAGCTCCCCCCTCCCCCTCCCCCCTCCCCCTCCCCCTCCCCCTTCCCCCCTCCCCCCTCCCCCTTCCCCTCCCTCCTCCCCCCTCCTGCCACCCCCACTAACTTGAATTTGACTGACGTAACATCCGCTCTCAAAACACTTTCTGTTTCCTCACCTCGAACTGGAGTGCTGCAATGCTCTCTCTCTCTCTCTCTCTCTCTCTCAACACAACATCACTACAACACAACAAAACACAACACCACTACAACACAACACCACTGCAACACAACACAACATCACTACAACACAACACAACACAACACTCTTACCTGTTAATTGGCTTGATCAGGTAATTGGCTTCCCCATCACACCTTTTTTTTTATAAAGTGCTTAACGAGATGTTATTGACGTGATAGATGGATTAAATGGCGTTAAATCTGACTTTCTCTAAGCTATGGGTTTAAATTAATCCACCTTGATCTTACCTTATGTGGGGTAATTAATCCATGTTGTCTGTCTGTCTGTCTGTCTGTCTGTCTGTCTGTCTGTCTGTCTGTCTGTCTGTCTGTCTGTCTGCCTGTCTGCCTGTCTGTGTGTCTGTCTTTTCTTTTAGTAAACACAAGCGATATATTAAACTGACCATCACAAGGTAATTAAACTGTAACTAATTTATGTGTAATTAATACCTCATTATCTGATCATTAACGAGCGAACAGGTAATTAGTGGATAGTTAACGCCATTATAGCTTTGGTGGTATCGGTTATCGGCGTTTTATCGGTATTAATATTCATGGCCAGAGATCACGAACCTAACCTAACCCAATCAAACGTAATCCTTCTTACCTCCTTCGTGTGTGTGTGTGTGTGTGTGTGTGTGTGTGTGTGTGTGTGTGTGTGTGTGTGTGTGTAAATAGCTCCTCACCTGCCCTTACTTACCTGAGATTAATCAATTCTCCCTCTTCCTTCCTCTTGGTGTTGTTGAAGGGGACTAACCCAGCCCCCCACACAGCCCCTACACCTGTCATATGTTCATCTAAGACCAGCCCCCACACCTGTTCCTTCAGCTTAGCCCCCACACCTGTTCCTTCAGCTTAGCCCCCACACCTGTTCCTTCAGCTTAGCCCCCACACCTGTTCCTTCAGCTCAGCCCCCACACCTGTTCCTTCAGCTCAGCCCCCACACCTGTTCCTTCAGCTCAGCCCCCACACCTGTTCCTTCAGCTCAGCCCCCACACCTGTTCCTTCAGCTCAGCCCCCACACCTGTTCCTTCAGCTCAGCCCCCACACCTGTCATATGTTTCCTAGTGCACCTCATTTGGTCAGTGCATCTCAGGGATAAATAGCGGTAAGGTGGTGGTGGTTCTTGAATAGTTAATTGGAGAATACATTTTGTCTCCTAACTGGTGTTAAGTGAAGGTATCTAGTTAAGGTAGAGTCTTAGTGTTAATTTTGCCTCCTAACTGGTGTTAAGTGAACGTATCTAGTTAAGGTAGAGTCTCAGTGTTAATTTTGTCTCCTAACTGGTGTGTTAAGTGAAGGTATATAGTTAAGGTAGAGTCTCATTGTTAATTGCAATACTATTTTAGAAGTTGGTCGTGTTTTTTTAACCTTTAATCAACCAGTTAATACATCCGCACACCTTCAGTTAGGAGGCCTATTAACCTTACGGACAGTTAAGTATGTGTGGGCTGAGGGCTGGAGGCCGCTTGACTGGCCGGGTGCCAAGTGTAGGGCCGTCCTCCCCCCACCCCCCACACACGGCGCACTACATCGCTTACTCTCCGGGTCTCATTGTGGCCCTGTTTGTTTGTTATGTTTTCTCTTTATTTATTTGCTTTTTTGTTTGTATTTGCTTGTTAATGTGTTTTTTTCTTTTTGTGTTTGTTTGTTTGCATGTGTTTGTTTTTTGTTTGTTTATGTGTAACATGTACTCACTGTAACAAGTACTCGTACAGTACCTAGACACCTTCCTTCCCTCCCTCCCTTCTACCACCAAGCTCGGACATATCTCCCCTCCTTCCCCCTTCCTTCCCTTCCCTTCCCCCTCCCCTCCACTTCCCTCCCTCCATAATGGCGACTATCTCTACCACTTTAATCACTCCACAAAGCAGTGTGGGCGTGTGGCTTCCTTGTGTGGCCTAGTCATAAGGGCGTGAGTATGTTTTATTTAAGACAAACCTGAAAAAGTGCCAAATCGACCCTCTCACCTGGGAGACGATTACTCCACATTGTAACGCTTGGAGGAGCACCACACGAGAAGGTGTCAATACTTTCGAGTTAGACCGACTGCAAACCGAGGCAGACCCAACGCCGGAAAGACACTGCTGCCGCCCCTCCCGCACTAGATGTAACCCTCCACACGTGCAACATCTGTAGTCCTGTGTCGGCTTCTCTAGTCACTTTAATAACTCATATCATTGGATCATTGTCAAGTAAATCAGCAACTTCACCCAGAAGTATAAAAGGTATTCTCCTCAGTCTCCTCTTACCATAGTTTACAGGTCAACCCCAACACTTTGCATATATCTTCGTATATTTTCATCTGACAAGTTAAATAGCTATGTTTATTAATCGTACTACAGACTTAAATACCATAAACTGCAAACACGATCTTCCCAACCATTATATAGGTCCCTTAAATTCTCCCTTAGAACTATTTCTAGACAGACTTAAGAAGCTTACATGCACGGACCCTGGTATAATTCGTATAAAACAATATACAACATACGAATTACATCTTTAAAGTATTTGCCGTTTTCTGTGAAGGATACACCATAGAAAACGTAGATTCTCCCTTAGCGCGGTTAGTTTAAATGTTAAACAGCTGTTATGTGAGTTAGACGAGATTATAGGAACTGTTTTTTATAATTATAATGCGCGCAGTACACGAAGGCCGCCTCGCCACGCCCCAGGAAGCTCAAGGCCGCCCAGTTGTCTCTGTAGCGTCAGGTGGGACGGATGTACTGTCCTTTGTTAGGGTTCCCACCACCTCCCCACCACCCCTTACTGCAGTCTATCATCTCTACCACCACCCACCAGCTCTACCACACCCCTACCACACCCTCAACTCCCTCTACCACCCATATCACCTTTACCACACCCTACTACCACCACCCACCAGATCTAACACACCCCTACCACACCCTCACCACCCCCTACCGTCCCTATCCCCTCTACAACACCCTTCCACCCCAATAACCACCCCTACCACACCCTATAACCACCCCCTACCACACCCTATAACCACCCCTCTCCACTCAACACCCCACCAAAGAAACTGACCCGTTAACAGCCAATCACACCACTCCATCTTAACACACACACACACACAGACACACACACACACACACACACACACACACACACACGGAAGCGTACATACTCTACTTCCGTTCCAGAAATATTTCCAGACGGGATGTGAATCAGATGACAGAATCGAGAGGCGAGTTGATAGCCTTGTGTGTGTGTGTGTGTGTGTGTGTGTGTGTGTGTGTATGTGTGTGTGTGGACCTTGACCTTTGCATTATTGGTCACCAGGTATGATAGTGACGTCGTCTGTCGGGTTATTACCTGTCGAAAAACATTGTTATAATTTACCCACAAGGACAGGTACAAGGACATACACACACACACACACACACCTTGAACTACTAATATGTCGCTTAGGATCATTTTTGTGACACCTACCAACGTCACCAACTACCACCATCTACCACCATCTGTTTCCTCTCATCATATACAAGGTCACCAACTACCACCATCTACCACCATTTGTTTCCTCTCATCATATACAAGGTCACCATCTACCACCATCTGTTTCCTCTCATCATATACAAGGTCACCAACTACCACCATCTAACCACCATCTTCCTCCAACCATCGTCAACCACCACCTGCATCCTCATTACGTTTGGTTAAGTTAGGTTGTGTTTGGTTGAAGTTTGGTTGGGCTGGATTATGTTTAGTCAGAAGAAGAAGAAGAAGAAGAAGAAGAAGAAGAAGAAGAAGAAGAAGAAATCAATAATAGGTATTTATCAATTTTTCTTCCAATTTTTCACGTGTAATTTTTTTTCACAGGATTTGTCATCACGTTTAGGCAATGTCTGAGGCACAAGGGAGGAGAGGAGGTATTGTTTACAAGTGTGGGAGGTGAGGTAATGTTTTAGTAGGTGGTCCTGGAGGTCGACCTTGAGGCCACACCGACACAGAGAGAGAGAGAAAGTGGTCTACTAACACCTGAGAGGGGGGAAGGGGGGGTGAGTGGGAGGGGTGGGTAGGAGGGGTGAGTGGGAGGGGTGGGTAGGAGGGGTGAGTGGGAGGGGTGGGTAGGAGTGTTATTGGGAGGAGGAAGTGGGTAGGGAAGATGAAGGGGAAGGGAGGGGGGAAGAGAGGGTTATAGAGAGGAGCAGGAGGAGGAGGAAGAGTAGGAGGTAGTAAGGAAGAACTTGAAAAGAGGGAGATAAAGGGAAGAGAAAGAGGGAGGAATGGAGGAAGGGAAGGAGGGAGGGAAGGAAGGGGCATATGAGGTGTGAGGAAGGGTCATTAAGGTCACGGTATCATGGTCTTAACGCAGGTAAACATAGAGATGTGTGTGTGTGTGTGTGTGTGTGTGTGTTCGTGTGTGTGTGTGTGTGTGTGTGTCTTTGTGTCTGTGTGTGTGTGTGTGTGTGTGTGTGTGTCCTTCACTGAGCGACAAATCCTCCTCTTTGTCCCCCTTAAGTATATCCTGGGAGGTCCGTGAGAGAGTGGTTGAGTGTCCTCCTCCCACCATCCATCCGGGAGCTGTCAACCATGATAACTTACCTCCGATAGTGATGAGTCTTGAGCTAAATTTCTTACATGGATTAAAATAAAGATGTCGGAAGATTTTAATAATTATTTTTTTAGTTTATTTTATAGATTCATGGCTTTTTTAGACTTTGTTATGGCGGAGAGGAAGATAGTAAGTATTTTTCATCACTATGGCACCACAGTGTTATGGCCCATTGGACTTTGTAATAATACGAGAGAGAACATGATGATATTTTACTAAGAACATTGTTGTGTTCGTGTTATTGTTAGAACATTGTCTGGTGAGAATGACAACAAAAAAATCGTCGATAAGAAACAGTTTAACATGGTGCCGTTCAAGGGCAAGTGAGTCATTGATATATACGTGATTATGCTCCAAAGTGTTCATTATGCTCCAGACAAAGTGAACGTATCTAGTTAAGGTAGAGTCTCAGTGTTCATTTTGTCTCCTAACTGGTGTTAAGTGAACGTATCTAGTTAAGGTAGGGTCTCAGTGTTCATTTTGTCTCCTAACTGGTGTTAAGTGAACGTATCTAGTTAAGGTAGAGTCTCAGTGTTCATTTTGTCTCCTAACTGGTGTTAAGTGAACGTATCTAGTTAAGGTAGAGTCTCAGTGTTCATTTTGTCTCCTAACTGGTGTGCTAAGTGAAGGTATCTAGTTAAGGTAGAGTCTCGGTGTTCATTTTGCCTCCTAACTGGTGTTAAGTGAACGTATCTAGTTAAGGTAGAGTCTCGGTGTTCATTTTGCCTCCTAACTGGTGCTAAGTGAACGTATCTAGTTAAGGTAGAGTCTCAGTGTTCATTTTGTCTCCTTACTGGTGCTAAGTGAACGTATCTAGTTAAGGTAGAGTCTCTGTTACTTCTGATACCATTTTTTGCAATTAGGAGGTGAGTCAGTGAAGTGATTGAGGTGTTGGTGGTGGTGGTGGCGGCCTTGTCTTGCCTGGTATAGTCACGAGTGAGTGTCATGTGTAGGCTGCCTCGTCTAACTGTACCTGTTCTGTTACACCTGTTCTGTTACACCTGTTCTGTTACACCTGTTCTGTTACACCTGTTCTGCTACACCTGTTCTGTTACATCTGTTCTGTTACACCTGTTCTGTTACACCTGTTCTGTTACACCTGTTCTGTTACATCTGTTCTGTTACACCTGTTCTGTTACACCTGTTCTGTTACACCTGTTCTGTTACACCTGTTCTGTTACATCTGTACTCACTAATGGGACGTGAGGCGTAGTTAGTCATTTTTACATAGGCCTCACGTTTTAGTGTTTGTGTGTGTGTGTGTGTGTGTGTGTGTACAAGATTTACGCCTTTCTACAGCGTTAATGCAATACTGGGACACACACACACACACACACACACACACACACGCACACTGTACAGTTTTAATGGTGAATACTTGTGTCGTGTTTTTATGATCATGTGTGCTTAATATATTTTTTTCTTCCTTCCAGGTACGTGTGTGAATGAGAACTGTCGACCAGCTATTGTGGGAGAATGGTGAAGGTGATGGTGAAGGTACGTGGTGGAGGTAGGTAGTAGTGTTGGTGGTGGTGTGATGGTGACAGGTGGAAATAGGTAATAGTGATGATGTTTGGTGATGAAGGGTGATAATGATGATCTGTGATAGTGATGATATTAATAGTGAAATTAGAAAAAACACACACATATATAAAAAAAATTACCACCGAGATTCTACCTGACGTTAATTAGACACCTTTATACCTGACCCAACCCCCATGTCTAGAAACTCACTACAGCCTTAACAGATACCATTAACAACTAACAAATGACAAAAATATATAAAATCATCCCTAAAAAAAAAAAAGTTTCATATCTTAATTAAAACTTTTAGTGACGTATTAAATGTCTGGAATACTTTAGGTGGGGGGAACTTTTTGGGAAACTTTTATGGAAACTTTATTTTTTGTTATTTTTATATTCTATCGTTGGACAGTGTGGAATCTTTGCTAACTTCTCTGTCTCTAAAGTTTATCAATTATCTCTCTTGTCTCTTATCTCCTTCCTGTGTTTTTTATCGAGTATCTTTGTTCACCAAGTTTGTAGGAAGTGAAAAAAGTATGTATGTATGTATGTATTTCATTACTAACATTATCCATTACCGCCATTATTACAAGCTCTCTCTCTCTCTCTCTCTCTCTCTCTCTCTCTCTCTCTCTCTCTCTCTCTCTCTCTCTCTCTCTCTCAGGCAATATCTCACAGTCACTTTCCCACGCCCACTGTCACGACACAGACACACACGCACACGCTATTATGACAAGGTATTTTGCATCTTCTTGGTTCTCTGTCTGTCTGTTTGTCTGTCTGTCTGTCTGTGCGTGTGCATTGCTTGCGTTAGTGTGTTTGTGTAACTGTGTGTGTGTGTGTGTAGAGAGAGAGAGAGAGAGATATTCTTTTTGACAGTCAGTGAATATAAATGACTTTCTGGTTGGCTGTGTGAAGTGAATGACTTAGTGAAGGTGCTATATACAGTGTTGCTGGGATACTGTCTCTCAGGGAGGGGTGGTGGGAGAAGGAGGATGTCACGAAGGAGGGAGGGAAGGAAGGAGGGTAGGGAGGGAAGGAGGGAAGGATGGGAAGAGTGCTACGAAGGAGGGAGGGAAGGATGGGAAGGGTGTCACGAAGGAGGGAGGGAAGGAAGGAGGGTAGGGAGGGAGGGAAGGAGGGAAGGATGGGAAGAGTGTCACGAAGGAGGGAGGGAAGGAAGGAGGGTAGGGAGGGAAGGATGGGAAGAGTGTCACGAAGGAGGGAGGGAAGGAAGGAGGGTAGGGAGGGAGAGAGGGAGGTAAGGAAGGTGAGGAGGAAGATAATTAGGGAAGGAGGAAAGTGTCAAGGATGGAGGGAGGTGAGGAAGGAGGAAGGAGGAAGAGAGGCATCTAGGAAGACAGACAAGCAGGAAGAGAAGGAGACAGAGATGGAGAGACACAGGTAGGGAGGGAGGGAGGGAGGGAGGGAGGGAGGGACGGAGGGAGGGAGGGACGGAGGGAGGGAGGGAGGCGCTCAAGTGAAAGTGGAACGCTTAAACTGCGATGTTGTGTGTCAGCTGAGACTCTCGTGTGTGTGTGTGTGTGTGTGTGTGTGTGTGTGTGTGTGTGTGTGTGTGTGTGTGTGTGTCACGGTCTTATGATAATATCTAACACTCTCTCTTTCTCTCTCTTTCATTTCCTTGTGTTTTTTACGTTCATATGTACACTATAGAGGTATTTCTACACACACACACACACACACACACACACACACACACACACACACACACACACACACACACACACGTATAACAATAGAAAACTTTCATTCATCTGAACTAACACTGGCTAGATTAGATTACGCTACGTTATGTTACGTTGCGTTATGTTATGTTATGTTATGTTATGTTATGTTATGTTATGTTATTGGTAGTAGGCAGCTATCAAACAGGGAGGTACTGGGAAGGTATTGGAAGCATAATGTGTTGGTAGACCCTGCTGCCGTATGTGACCCAGGTTGATGATCCGACTTTCTGCCTCATCTACACACAACTGCAGGGTCTCAGTTGTTTCTCTTACAACACAACATACATATATTGTTTCTCACTATTGATACTTTTATTTTTTTCTGTATGGTTCTTTATTATTGTTATTGTTATGTTAGATATAAGTTACGTTAGATTAGGTAAGGTTAGGTTAGGTTAGATTAAGATAGGTTAGATTAAGTTAGGTTAGGTGAGGCACGAGTTCTTCATCAGAGTTCACTTCAGTTCCAATAGAAGTGTTTACTCAGCCTCTGTCTCTCACCTGTACCCAACACACTGGCTGGCGCTGAGAGTTGAAATATTGACCTAGTTTAATTAGTGTATTAAACCGGTGTATTAAACCGGTGTATTAAACCAGTGCATTAAACCGGTGTATTAAACCAGTGCATTAAACAAGAGAGTGAAAAATTTGGTTATTAGGGAGGTGGGGGAGGAAGAGGTGAGGGGGGAAGGGTAGGAGGAGGTGGGGGGAAGAGGTGAAGGGGGAGGGGGAGGGCGAAGAGGAGGAAGAGGTGAGAAGGAGGGGGAGGAGGAAGAGGTGAAGGGGGAGGGGGAAGAGGTGAAGGGGGAGGGGAAGAGGAGGAAGAGGTGAAGGGGGAGGGGAAGAGGAGGAAGAGGTGAAGGAGGGGGAGGAGGAAGTGGTGAAGGGGGAGTGGGAGGTGGAAGAGGAGGAAGAGGTGAGAAGGTGGGGAGGAGGAAGAGGTGAAGGGGGAGGGGGAAGAGGAGGAAGAGGTGAAGGAGGGGGGGAGGAGGAAGAGGTGAAGGGGGAGGGGGAAGAGGAGGAAGAGGTGAAGGGGGAGGGGGAAGAGGAGGAAGAGGTGAAGGGGGAGGGGGAAGAGGAGGAAGAGGTGAAGGAGGGGGAGGAGGAAGTGGTGAAGGGGGAGAGGGAGGGGGAAGAGGAGGAAGAGGTGAGAAGGAGGGGGAGGAGGAAGAGGTGAAGGGGGAGGGGGAAGAGGAGGAAGAGGAGGAAGAGGTGTGCTAGAGGTTCTGTTACCAATTATTATAATGGTGTGTGTGTGTGTGTGTGTGTGTGTGTGTGTGTGTGTGTGTGTGTTATCGATTTCCTATAATGGTGTGGTTGAGTCTGTTTGTTTACACTCTCTTATAAATATTGTTCACGGCTCTCTCTCTCTCTCTCTCTCTCTCTCTCTCTCTCTCTCTCTCTCTCTCTCTCTCTCTCTCTCTCTCTATGTTTTCCTTCCTTAACTTTACATCCTTAGGTTAGATTATAGAGAGAGAGAGAGAGAGAGAGAGAGAGAGAGAGAGAGAGAGAGTGTGAGAGAGAGAAAGAGCCTGGGGTTTAGAGGGAACATTGCAGGCCGGTGATTGGTTCTGAGCAGGATAAAGGCATCCAATCAGCTGCCGGAATGACCTGACTATGGTGAGACATCCAGGTGAAGACTTTTATACACACACACACACACATACACACACACACACACACACACACACACACACACACACACACACACACACACACACATCACTCGACAAGAACTTCCGGTAAACGGGGATTCGAACCGTGGATAAGAAATATTCCCTGATATCCGGGAGTAAGAGACCGTACCGCCCGTCCTACCGTCCAACCGCCCGTCCTACCGTCCAACCGCCCGTCCTGCCGTCCAACCGTCTGTCCTGCCGTCCAACCGCCCGTCCTGCCGTCCAACCGTCCGTCCTGCCGTCCAACCGCCCGTCCTGCCGTCCAACCGTCCGTCCTGCCGTCCAACCGCCCGTCCTGCCGTCCAACCGTCCGTCCTGCCGTCCAACCGCCCGTCCTGCCGTCCAACTGTCCGTCCTGCCGTCCAACCGCCCGTCCTGCCGTCCAACTGTCCGTCCTGCCGTCCAACCGCCCGTCCTACCGTCCAACCGCCCGTCCTGCCGTCCAACCGCCCGTCCTACCGTCCAACCGCCCGTCCTGCCGTCCAACCGCCCGTCCTGCCGTCCAACCGTCCGTCCTACCGTCCAACCGTCCGTCCTACCGTCCAACCGCCCGTCCTGCCGTCCAACCGCCCGTCCTGCCGTCCAACCGCCCGTCCTGCCGTCCAACCGCCCGTCCTACCGTCCAACCGCCCGTCCTGCCGTCCAACCGCCCGTCCTACCGTCCAACCGCCCGTCCTGCCGTCCAACCGTCCGTCCTGCCGCCCAACCGCCCGTCCGTCCTGTGCATGTCCGTCGGCAGGTAACGGAGCTTCAACACACCTTAAGTATCTTGTCTCTCCCCCCAACGACCTTCAAATATATCTCGCCTTAATTCCTCCCTGACATAAGGTCGATTTTAATAACATATCTCTACGTTTCTCAAGGGACGATCATCTGGTAAAGGAGAATGAGTCTTAAGTGTAAGATACAATAGGGTCGAATCTTCTATACGAGTTGGGGGACTTTCACTGTGGTGGTGGTGGTAGGGGGGATGGTGGTGGTGGTGGTGGTAGTGGTGGTGGTGGTGGTGGTAGTGGTAGGGGGAATGGTGGTGGTGGTGGTGGTGGTGGTGCGAGTTGCCACGTAGTTTAAATATCATAATTTCCATATTTTTATACATATACTTGTAAGATATGTATTAAATGTATCCATATGTATAAGTTAATGTTTATAGTAAGTATACATAGTGTAGGTTGTCTGTGTTAAGAGTAAAGAAGTGAAGGTGAGACAAGTGTACCGTAGGGAGCCCAGGGTTGGTGGTGGTAAAACTGTGTGTGTGTTTTATAATGCTCCCACTCTTCCAAACATAACACACTCTTCCTCCCACCCTGCCTCTCCCACACCCCCCACACCGCCCCTTCCCTACACCGCCCCTTCCCTACACCGCCCCTCCCCCACACCGCCTCTCCCCCACACCGCCCCTCCCCCACACCGCCCCTCCCCACACACCGCCTCTCCCCCACACCGCCCCTCCCCCACACCGCCCCTCCCCCACACCCCCCTCCCCCACACCGCACCTCCCCTACATCGCCTCCCCCACACCGCCCCTCCCCCACACCGCCCCTCCCCCACACCGCCCCTCCCCACACACCCCCCCTCCCCACACACCGCCCCTCCCCCACACCGCCCCTCCCCACACCGCACCTCTCGTAGGCACATTATTTTACAGGAGTCATATAATTTACCTGTGTTTAATGAGTCTGTACAAACGTGTGAAAAGAACCACGCGAGGGACTGTCCAGGTGTGTCGAGTCTCTCTCTCTCTCTCTCTCTCTCTCTCTCTCTCTCTCTCTCTCTCTCTCTACATGAATATGGAAATAACTTTAATTTAAACGACATTGAAGTTTAATAGGGAGTAAGTTAGAGCTTCCGTGAGCCTTTGTTGGAGTGATAGAGAGCTTTTGTTGGAGTTCCCCCCCTCTCCCCTCTCTCTCCCTCCCTCCCTTCCTCCATCCCTCCCTCCCTTCCTCCATCCCTCCCTCCCTTCCTCCATCCCTCCCTCCTCCATCCCTCCCTCCCTTCCTCCATCCCTCCCTTCCTCCATCCCTCCCTCCCTTCCTCCATCCCTCCCTCCCTGCCTCCATCCCTCCCTCCCTTCCTCCATCCCTCCCTTCCTCCATCCCTCCCTCCCTACCTCTCTCTCTCTGACAGCTAGACAGCCAGTGGCCTGCCCGGCGGCATTCCCTGAGGGCTTTCTGTGTGTGTGTGTGTGTGTGTGTGTGTGTGTGTGTGTGTGTAATGTTATTCTGTAGTGTTGTTCAGGTGTGTCATGGCTAATTAATCTATGTATTACAGGTATGGAGGTACAGGTGTGGTTTAATGGCCTCTCAAATGTATTCTAAATTTATGAGGTTTATTACACGATGTATAACAGTGTCTTGGTCTTATC